>CAXIVR010000012.1:80332683-80355485 GCA_964035755.1 Teleogryllus oceanicus
CCATTTTTTGTGTCCTTCTATCTCGTTCGGAAAACATGCCCGGAATGACGAAGAGCGAGACAAAGACGACTTCAAATAAAGGGAAATACTTTTCAGAAAATTAGATAAAACGTTTTTAACCTAAATTGAACATCGAATTTCTTTCATCAGCTTACCCATCGATTAACGAGGGGGAAGCTAATGAAAGAAAACAGTCGTCTTACGAGTATCCATCACTTAATGTGTTGTGTACTTCACAACACAAAATGTAGACCATGTCGATGTGATTACAGTGGCCTAAATACGAGTATGTGTGTATCGAATGTGTGATCTCGGCCAGACAGGATAGGGATAAAAACTTTCACTAAAAGGTAAATTCTTATTATATATTTTCAATTATTTAAAAACAGGCCTATCATCTTTGATCTTTCGAATAAATCCCAAATTGTAACATTATTAGCAATAAGCAAAGATACTTCGGTTTATTGTCTCGATATTAGATCTATTCACACTAGTTTACAATGAAAAAAAGTTCTCACTATTAAAGCAGCAGTTGTACATAACATTTTCGTTCATTCTCTTTGATCTGTTTTACTGTAATTTATTACCTTCTTTTATTATTCATTTTACTTTTTCATTTAAATGTATGTTTGTTTCGCCTAAGTCTTGCTAAATAAAAGAAAGAAGAAAATAAAGAACTGTATCGGCAAAGACGAAATTTTTTCAAAGAGTTTAGTGAAGAAAAGCTTCAAGACAGGAGTCTTGGGATTGATTTATCTCAGATATTGAAGAAGACTTACAGACCGACAGACCTTTGCATACAAAGCCCTGAAAATATTGTGCAGCGATCAGAGAGAAATTAGATGTCATTAGCGATGGAGTATGGACAGGACAACCCAAATATTTGTGGTATGAGGAATCCCCAGAAGTACCATCTAGTATACGCGCACCTTTTCTTGAACGATGACCTTGCTTCCCCCTCCCTGGAGCCATAAACAGCTGAAGGCAAAAGATCGCAGCGAGCACTGATTACAACATTCCCAGCATTAAAACTTCGTTGGCGCGAAACATAAGCTAGTAGCTTTCATAGTAAAGAACGTCTGTTCAGGTTTATAATCAGTATCTGAAGAAATTGCGGAGGTAGGTTCAGGTCCTTCAAGGAGGCGCCTAAAACTCCCGAAAAAGTGAGGAGGACGTATCGTAGCGGCGACGCAAAATTATAGAAAAAGTTGTGAAATCTTGGAAGTGGAAAGGAGAACAAGGTTTTGTTGCATCCTATCAGTCATGCTGTAGATCGGGCTTCTGCGTATACTGGTGCTAGTATTTCCACTATACGTAGAATAAAGATGCAAAGAGCCAAAGACCCTAACAATCCCCAGGAACGCCCGGTAAAAAGGTAATATTCAAGTAAACCCATTTATCATACTCTCTGCAATTATATATTTTACATACTTTTCCACCAACTTTACACTTTCAACGAAAGGCTGATTTATAGTATTTTAAGACTTTAATGTTTACCTTGTTAGTAACTCTTTAGATTGTCACAATTTATAAGAAGTAATTAATGCAATAAAACAAGATTTGATAAAATAAGATTCAGTGGGCAAGTGGGGAACTCGATGTGTGACACCTCCTCGAGGTGAGTTCTGGGTAATTTCGACAAGAATGCTTGTCAAAATTAGCAAAGATCTACATAAGCCGACCATTTAAATACATTTTAATTCATCTAGTGTCCCTGCTGTTGCATATCCAGAACGATGACCTGGCTGCAAACGAGCAGGGTTTGACTTTCATCTACCACAGGTTGGCATTAATGAAAATACTCTAGTGGCTGTCTTTGTAACTATACTCCCACTCCGCCCGCATTTCGTCAATCTATCGTTCAAAAAAGTTGCGCGAATGGTATTAGCACCATGATTTAGACTATATCTCACTGAAGGAGGTAACATAAACCATTAAATAGTTAAAAATAGGAAAGCAAGGAATAGATAAAATAAATTCTGAGTGTTGGAAACATGGCGAAATGCTTCTACAGCTGAGATTGTTACATTTGTTTAACATGTGCTGGAAACAGGGAAAATACCACAAAACTGGTTGAAGTCGAAAGTAATCCCATTATTTAAGAAAAGTAATAGAGAAAAACTCAACCTTTTGCATATGCAGAGGATTCAGCAAACTGAAGACATGCTGCAAAGAGGAATGAATACAATGCAAAATATATGTGGATATTATAACCTTACAATATATACTAATAAAACTAAAGTGATGGCTTTTAATAGAAAATATCCTGTCTGATCAAAAATAGTATTGAATGGAAAGACTGTAGAGCAAGTGTCCAGTTTTAATTACTTGGGAAGTATAGAATCTCTTGTATTTGATGACGATGCCACAAACAAGTTAATAAGGTTTAACCATATTTGTGCGACAATTCATAGAACCCTGAAACATAAAAGACGAAAAGAAACCTCACTTAAATTCTATAAGACGATGGCAGTGCCAGTATTGTTATATGGAAGCGAGATTTGGACCCTTTCAGAAAGAGAAATAAATAGAGTAAGAGTCACAGAAATTAGATTTCTTAGAGCTGTAAAAGGGTGTGTTCTAGATGACAAAGTTAAGACTTAATAAATACGTAGAGTTACTGATATTTAGTCTTGAGAATAAGATAAATTACTAAAATGAACTGGTGCAGTCATCTGGAGCGAATGAGCACAAACCGAATTCCTCGTCTGACAAGGGACTACAAACCAGCCGACGAAGGAGTATCGGTCGTCTGAGAACAAGATGGTTTCCGGAACACGCAGCCCTGCCAAATCCATGAAATGAAGAAGAACTTAAAAGTATTGCAGGTAAATATATGAGGTTCTCAAGAATTAAAACGTTTTTGTTACTAGAAGTCGTTACTCTTACGATAACAGTGGCGTACTTGTCAAGTAATTTCCGATATTCACGAGTTCGATTCCTAGCTGTACATCAAATTATTGGTATTGTTCAAAATAAAGTTTAAAAATAAATGGTAATAGGGTCTTTATAACTTCGACTATCTATTCTTAAGGTTTATAAAAACGTATATTTGGATAAACAATAATTAGAAATGGATTTAATTAATTTTTCTTCTTCGTTTCTTTTTGTTTTTCTTTGCTCTTTCCGTGCATTGGATGTACGATTCATTCTGGCAAGTGACACTAGAATCCACGAATATTTATTGTGTTAATATACTACAAGATAACTCACTTACAATGTTCCTTTGGGTATTTTCTGAACTGTTGCAGATATCTAAATGCGTTTTCACTAAACGAACGTATGGGAGAGGCACATAAGGTGTATAATATTAAACTATAGCTGTTTAATTTAAGATAAATCGACACACATTTAAATTTTTAAATGGAATTTTGTGCATATCTTTAACCGACGAGTGTGAAGAGCCGAGTTCATATATATCCATATGTTTTACATGACACTGAAGAAATTTAGAGGTTTTACGATTACGTCGACTCTTAATATTCTGCCTCAATCACTGGGAAACACAATGTTTCCCATTCAGACTTCTCTCTTCACCCTACTGGTCCTCCAAGATCGCAGAGGCTAGGCCACCTGTCGAAAAGAGAGCGAATTTTGGGCGTTGTTGCCACAGCAACTGGAAATATTCAATATGGCGACGGAAGGCAACGTCAAATAAGAAATAAACTCCGTGTTGTAGCGTCCATGGATGTGGATGGTGTGTTACATATCCTGACAGTAGCAGCTATTTATGTTTTAAATTAATTGTAAATTGTCCATTTGTTATTTCATTGAGAGTCGTTTCTTCAAAGGATGAACGACTGACTCTGAAATGCCGCCTTGACTGTGCCGTGAATCAGATGCACAGTGATACATGCAGCGTGCTTATGAAGTAGGTATCCTGTTACGAAACTTCATTATTAACTTTGATGTTTGAAAGACATCAAGATTAATTTATGAGCATTGTAGTTTTATTTTAGTTTATTACCTTATTTCATGGCATATAGCAAACTATAGTATATTTGTTGCCAATTTAGGTTAGGGATTGTGCTGGTTCAATGGAGCAGGGTATGTGCCATTGCAACGCACATCTGTGACGTGAAGTGGGGAGTACAACGCGATCTAAGTATGACTATATAATTATGGAATCATATTGTTATGACATGAACAAATTGAAAACAAGAAGCCAAAAATCAGGCTAAGCCACTGAATAAACTATATTTACAGAATATAATCTTTAAAATATGAACAAATACAATATTGTATTATTTTTATGATTTATCTGTCGTGGGTGAGAAAACACAATAGATCAATTTAAAAAATCAAAGATAATGATATTTCTCCAAAACTAAAATATTATGATAATATGTCTACGACTTAAAACTTGTCCGTGACACCTAAATGGAAAAGAAAAATAGAAAGACAAGGATAGCGGGATTTAGATTAGATAATTCAGTTAGATGCAAGACGTTCTGGGCGGGCTAAATGGAAAGGAAATGTGGAATATTTGAGGGGAAGAAAGAGGCTTGGGAAAAGGAAATTGAAAGATATAGTATAAAGTGAGAGATCAGGGTAAAATCAAGATTATTAGCGAGTGAAGCGAGTCGTACAGGACAATGGGGAGGGATATAGAGACGAGAGAAATTAAGGAAAGACGAAAGGGCAGGGAAGGATAATAAGAGAGAAAAAGTTTAAAGGAATTGTTAAAAGTAAAATCACGGATGAAATTTGTAAAGCACGTAATGAATGTAAACTTGTATCTTGCAAAGTATTACGCGCGAATTTCATCCCTGTGATGGGAATGTTAAAAATAAACTTGAATTTTTATTTACAGGTAACATTCGTTAAATGCAAAGCGTTCCAATCGTTTAGTTTCGTATCATCCAGTTTGAGGAAAAATTACTATTTGCATATCCACAAATTTCCTCAATCGATTTGGCGTTCGTGGTTATTCACTTTGGGTCTAATTCTCAGAGCGTTGACGTCAAAAGCGGGACGAACTATGCAACCAGTGTTTGGACAAGATCGGAGGAAGATCTAGGCAGTATCATATCTTCATTTATTATGGTATTGTAATCAGATTATATTCATGTATACATAATTTTCTACGTATATTGATGGTATACACGTATACGAGAAAGTAAAAATCACGAATTTTAACGAAAATTAGATCAACACCATTCTGTTAAACGTCCTTTACGCTATTCGACAGCAAAATTTAATAAATATATTTAACCCATTTTTTATTTTGAAATGTCTCAGGACTTCATATTAATAATTCCAAAATGAAATCATCAGTTTCAAAGTGAAGGGACGCGACCTTAGCCAGATCAATAGGGAATATCAATTTTTGGGAAAATCCTGCTCGTCGTTTAGCCGCTAACGTTCTTCCCCACAGACGGACAAACGTTTTGCTGACAATCGATTTTCGGTATCAAGTACTCCTAAGCATGGGTTCTGATTACGCAATGTGTTAGAAGAAGTAATCTATATCTATATCTATACTCTATACTAATATATAAAGACAGAAGTGCGTTGTCTTAGAGCGTGTAATCTCTGAATTTACTGAAGCAAGATCGACGAAATGATTGTGCAAGCTTCCTTAAAGGTCTGTAGTACTATTGGTAGTAAATCATAATTTACAACCATGAACCGTAATATATTTACAAAATAATTACTTATCATACATTTTCACCAAGCTTTACATCACAGATTCAAGAGGGCATCAGTGTCAAGAGTTTAGCTGCCACCAGAGGATGACGTTTGAGATCTACTACTGATTTCATAAGGTTATGTAATGTCCCGGTGTGAACGTTGGTGATTTGTTAGTAACGAATGTCTATGAATAAATGAAAGAAAACCATAACTGAAGTAGTAAAAAATATCAGTGTACACGCATTGTCCTTAGTCCATGTTATATATCAAGTGGCAAGAAAATGTTGTGAATTAGAAAGCGTTTACAAATTGAGATAAATTGAGAGAGTAAAAAGTACAATAATATACAGTAATATACAATATATAGATATCGTATTCTTTCTAAACAACCTCTTCTTTTACTGAAATTTGTGAATACTGAATTGTTTGAAACAATGCCGAAACGAGTGTCAAAGTTGTGAAAACACACTACGAGTAGGAAGAGATGGGTAGTCTAAACATTTTTGAATCGGTTACTCAGAAGCAAGAGCGACTTGCTGAAGTACTCACACACCCCATTAGAAAATAATACTGTAATCAGGAAATCAAATGTGAATATTTTCATTCGTAAAACGGAAAATGTTTGTTTGTTTTGGGTCCACCCAGTTGAACTCATTTCTTCAATATGTGCAGGATATTAGTGCAGTGATATGTTATTAACAATGTTTACATATTAAACTTAAGACTAATCTGTGCTTCTGTTTTGCATATCAATTGCTCCCAATTAATGAATTAATCCATTTTCTAAAAAATTAATTTACCTAAAAACATTTATATCTAAGCAAATAAAAATCTGGGACTCTCTTCGTTTCTATTATTACATTTCAAGTTCCTTAATATTTTGCAATTTATTTCAAATAATGAAGCAAATATTTTTTTTGTTAGTTGCTCAGTACATTGTCAATTTATTGTGTACACATAATGTAATGTTTGTGGATCATTATTATACATATGTTGCAATGGTATGATTTACGTAAAAAAATAAATTTTGTACCACATGTTACTAGCACGTAGGACTTTAAACATATATTTTTTCTTCTTCAAGACTATATACTGTGACGATACGAATATCTTATATTTCGAGCGGTTGTTGTGAAAGGAAGATGGTTTTGGGAAAATTTTTGTAAGATAAGAATTTGCAATTTGTTGAAGTTCACGAACAGAGAATTATTTCAGCAAGGAAAAAGCAAGACAATATTTAAATTCCAGCTTTTAAAATAATATTTTATTAAAAAGAAAAAAATAGAAAACAGTTTAGATGTAGTTTTGAAAATAATTTGTAGTATAACAACTATAAAAATCAGGATCAGCCTGCTTTTTATTTGCCCGTATAGGTATTAATTTTCTTCTTCCACTTTGCATGCATTCAGAACCTCGTTTTTAATTTGTGCAATGTTGGTACTTTAGATTGGCAGTTTCTAGACATTGTCATGAAAATATCAATAGTTATTCTTCAAGACATTATTAAATTCAATGGACACGTTAATTAGATTTAAATAATTAATTTTGTCAAAACTAGTTGAAAATTATATACTCACCTGATGTATATTTAGTTATTTTCGAGAGGAAATTAAATTATATAAACATTTTCTCATATTTAGCAGAATGAAGCAGCATTACGACTGTAGTATCGAATATAATCGGTTTATAGTTTATTTGTCGACACAGGGAACGCTAGTGTCGCTTATCAACGCATTGTCGAAGGGCATTTATTATGTAACTGCGCCACTGGATGATAACTATGTTGTGGTAGCATCGAGAAATGTCGAATTTGCAAAATGAACAGAATGTCCAGAAATATCTCAATCTGTAGATAATGAAGGAGAAACGTTTCTTGAGATCTTTGGTTTCAGAATTTAAAGTTTTAAGGAAATATAACTCCTTATTTAGGAATGGTTAAAGTGTAATTTTTGCACGAGTATTGCGGGTTGCATTTGGCATAAATTATGAAGAGGTGTTTTTTAGAAATCCTAATATAAAGGCAAAGTACAATTCGTCACGTCTCAGTGAAATTCTCTTTCTTTAGAGACCTCATTTTAAGGACTGGCTGTGTGTGAGTCGCAAAGGATATCTATACTACTGAAATAATTTTGGAGAAGATTGATGGGCAAAACGCTGAAAAAAACCCTGTGAACAAAAGGCGGCCGCGAAACGTCTCCTCAAGGCAATGGTTGAATTTGACCCGTATAAATTACTAGGGGTGGATTTTTCTGACTTTTTGCGATAGGTACTGCATCTGATAGACACAAAGTAATCACTCATCGGTAAAGCATATGTGACATGCACGGTAAAATTGTTGTATCCAATAGAGTACATTGAATAATGAAACAAATATTATTTAAAAAACTATCGAAATATTAACATTAATAACATTAATAACAAACATATCATTCGTTCCTTGATCGTTACTGTCTCTACTAAAAAAATGAACTTTTGGGATAAACGTATTACTAATAACTATTTGGATAGGAGAGCAAGCAGTACTAAAAGGTTTTATAGAAGTTGTGTTAACGATAATTATTAAATTTTTTTATATAATTACGCTATTTATTCAAAAATCGTATTTATCAAGCTTCACCGGTGTTTCAGCCAATTAACGATGCGATACAATACCACCACGAACATATATCCCACAATTTGCATAGCTTTCTGAGGATTTCCACGCGTCAGTCGGTATACTTTTCTCCGGTGCTGAGGCACCACTGCATCGGATTTTCCGCCGGCCAAGGCCCCAGGCAGAGCTCCCAGTAACAGCCTGGGCCTCAGGTGGCGTAGAAAAGCTTGCAGGCGGCTAAGCCCAGCCGGGCACCGTTCAGCACGGAGAAAGGAAAAGCCGAGCCGAGTGCGGACGGGAGAACGATACCTCCAAATTCTTTGAGGGAAGCAAAGGACGCATTTCACAGCGGATCGTAACAAGTCCTCGACACGGGCGTTCGTGACGAAAGGAACACCATCTGAGTGAGTTGCAACAGTTTGGGGATGAAAATGGCAGCAACGGCTTTTCGTAGCTTTCGTAGCGGGATATTTGCTTGTCAACGTGATATTCATTTCGATCTCAAAAACAATTAATCATATATAATTTCAAAACATTCAAACAAAGAGTCATTTAAGTTTCAATTCGGAATAGTTAAAATGTCGCCCGTAAATATTTATATTTCTAATTAGAAATTAAATTCATGCAATACACATTCCTGTACTTTGGTTGGGCTATCTCTTTACAGCGACTAGAATTTTCCAGATGTGCGTAGCAGTTTGGAAAGATGGTAATTTTCTATTCTTAATAACCCGTAATACTTAAATATGGTTAGGTTCGGTATTGAGGAACCAGAATCTAACTGAAGAAAATAAAATAAATCTGCAATATGCTGAAAGACTTATAAAATTAATACAACCTACGTTATCTATTGTGTTATTGACTGGGGAGAATTCTGCTGAATGTATTGAATAGGCTTTATTTCATTTCTTTACTTGGTACTGAGCAATATCCCGGTAACGATATTAAATACCAGGCCACCTCATACCTTTAAAACGGTTCACTATAGCAAAGAACCTTTCGTTCAACAATGCGGAATCGTAGAGCAAGTAATACTATGTTCAAGAGATCATGTTTGTAATATTTTAGTTTTGGAGAAATTATATCATCTTTAATTTTTAAATATAATATTCACGTTTATATCTGGAGATAATTATAACTTATCTGGAGTTATTATAGTCAAAATCTTCAACCATTATTTCCTTTCCCTTCTCTTGCGCTCCCTTGTTCTTTCTTTGGCTGGTCAGCCCGCTACGAGCCTTGGCCGCCCAGCGGTGACCCAGCCTCTTGTCCATGGGATAAAGTGTTCGTGTGGTTTGCACGAAGACATAAGATTTTGTAAACAGAACGATACAAAATTGGAACAAATTACCTGCGCAGTGCTGGGGACTTTCCCCAGAATGTCAAAAATTTTAAAATTAGACTAAGTAAATATGGTTAATAGGTTAAATTTGTAAATTGTATTTGCTAACATGTTAATATTTTAATGTTGTTTGATGTTTGTTTTGTATATTTGTAGAAATTTCTTAGAAAACGCTACCACCCGGGAAAAATTCTATGTATTCCTAAGTAGCAAAATAAATATTCTATTCTATTCTATTCTATCCCTTCACCGTATATACTTGTCTTCATAACCTTGGAGTGGGCTTTCCGTCATCACAAGCAATAGATACTGGGACATTTGTAAGGAAAGCGCACAGGTATAATTTGCTTGGGCCGGGAATCGAAGGCGGGTTGCGCCGTGGAAAGTGAGCTCGCCGGCTATCGAGCTGCCGAGGAGGCCTTAAACTGATATGTTTTAAAATGCTGGCTTGTTTCTAGTGCCATTATTATCATCGCTAACTCCTTGCTACGATATGTTAAAAGGTATCGTACTTTACATAATATACGCTTTGGAATTTCAATCAGTGGAAGAAAACGTCGATTTTCATGAATCAATGGAAAACATATCTCATGCTGATCTTTAATATTGACGTTTGTTCTTGTGCCCTTGAAGTCAAGCTCATGGAGTGCAAGTTCCTGTATCCCTCCACCCCTCTCCCCGTAACAATCTTGGTCCGCGAAGGAAACCTTCCCTAAACGCGAGACTTGCAAGGACTGCTAACACTGTCCGTTTCATTTCAAATCACATGTCAGAAAGTAGTTTATACTCAAACTACTGTGAAAGTATTAACACATGATGCATGAACGTAATCCTCTTTTTATGGTCCATCCATTCAAAGAAACATTTAGTTTTATTTAAAATGTCGAAGATGATTTAATTTTCTTGTTAACAGAACACTGCATTTCGATACCGCGTAGCCACAGCACCCTTTCTTCCCCATCCTGTTCATGCGCTTCTAATCGACAAGAACATTTGTCTGTTACACATTTTAACCAGATATCGCTTTTAAGTAAACACGGTTAAGAAATCAAGACACTTTTGATTCTTTTTTTTTTACTTTACTCTCAATTGAGAATTAGAAATCAGCTGATGTATTATTCTCATTTTGATGGATACCTGAAGGGACAAGGCGAAGCCCTCGTCCCTCTCCGACACTGGCTGGGTGCACGCACCGGTTGATGGAGTGTCGGCAGAACCGGCGGTCCAACCAAACACCACGGAAGAAGCAGCATGGCGGCTAAACAACAGAGGGCGTGACGTACGCACGAAGAGACTAACTTAATGTTTAACTGATGATATCTTTCAAATGACTGGGGAGACTGATTGGAAAACCTCAGGGGAACAACAAACTGTCACTGGAGATCCATTTGCCTCCATCACCACCTTCCACTACTCCTCCACCACTCCAGGAAATGGAAACGGAGGACATAGAGTGCGACAGGCAACGGGTAGAACTCCGGATTGAGGAAGTCAAGGCGCGGATGGAGAAATCGCGCCGAGATCCTTTCACTTACGGGGAACTTTTGTGTATGGCGTCGTCCATGGGGGATGTAAAGAAAACGTCCCCAGCTTTTTGGATAATGGAACCGATGTCAACTGCACTAACGTATTAGGATACTCCCCTTGATATTAGCCTTCAGTGGGGTTTTCAGGATTCCCATACACTCCCATGGTCGTTGTAATTCAGACGTCGTAGCACTGCTCTTGGAAAGAGGAGCGGATGCGAACGCCACTAACAGTCACGGACGCTCCGCCTTACACAACGCAGCGCTATTTGATAGGAGCGGTTTCTGTGTATCTCTACTTCTGGAGGCAGGGGCGGATGTAAACGCCAGAGACAATGACGGAGTGACTCCTCTCCATCTCGCTGCGTACAAAAACGCCATCTGGGTCGTGCGAGCCCTGCTAGCGGCTGGCGCGAGGAAAACTGTCAGTGTTTGGAGCGGAAAATGGAAAGGATTTACACCGTTTGTCAGCGCCAGATCTGAAGCTGTCCGAGAACTCCTTCACCCGTGATTCTGCATTCGAAGCCTCAACTCGAAGCTTCATGCAAAGTCAATCTTTTCTTTAGTTCGTTGGGAATCAACCAAATGTGGTGGGAATGGAATTCAGTGACCTGTCAGACAGGTACTTGTGAATGACCTTGGTGGTGTATGTTATCTCATCTGAAGCCTCAACTTGAAGTCTCTACATGCAAAGTCAATCTTTTTTCTTTAGTTCGTGGGGATTCAACCAATGTAGGAATGAATCCAGTGACTCTGTCAGGACAGGTACTTGTGAATGACCTGGTGGTGTATGCGTACTCCTTGATCTAGGGATATTTTTTTGTTTCAATATTATTTCCTCCTTTATTTTCTATATCATGAAATTCCCATTTACGTTGCTTTATTAAAGTAAAATATATTTTTTATTTCTTTTCAGAAATTTAAATCTAAGAAATATTAAATATTGTAGTTATAACACTTCTCATAGAGGGGATTATCTATGAGGAAAAGGTTATGATAGATTTTATTATCCCTTCTACAATTATGCAAGTTCACATTTTTCTTTGTAGCTCGCTGCGAGATAATACCTGTACAATATTTTCCACAGTTCATGATCATTATCCCACAAACTATGCTATTTAATGATATGAAATGAACCTTCTGTTTGCTTGGGCCTGATACCTAAGTTTACTTGTAATTTTTTAATGTGAGTTTTATTATGATGACCATGAAATAGATTGCTTAAAGTGAAGAAAGAACAAAGAGATAGATTAATCGACAGTATAAATCATGTTCGTTTCCATGGTTCAAATGCTACAAATTACACATTCCTGTTCACCGAAATTTTATTTGAATTCCTTCACTCACTATCCTAATGCAATGGTGGCTCATCAGGTGAAAGGAGTGAAATGCCACTTCACCTACAAATTACCATGTACATGAAGTGAATTACCGGGTGATCAGTATAAAACGCAACCCTGCTGTTCAAGGCACTGAGAGAAAAGAGAAAGTTTTGCAACACTGCTCCTGGGACAGCTCCTTCGACTGCATTTCAGCGACACCGCCCCCTTCGTTTCACTCACCCCCTTCCTGTGATGTGGGTCATGCTCAAAACAAGACAGGCCGCGTTTTCATTCATAGCGTCCTTCTTTCACAGTTAACTTACGATGCGCCTCAGCGTAGAGCAACGCAGTTTTGTAGTGGAGGAGTATTGCCGAACGCAATCTTTCACAGAGTACCGAGCAGCTTTCAGAGAAAAAATTTCATCTGAATCTATTCTGAACAACAGTACTATATTTCGTTAGTGCGAAGTGCTATCGTGAGACAGAGGTGTTTGATCCATTGCATTAAAAAGATTGAACTATGGTGCGCTATTTATCAGACACATACACTGGTCTGTTGTTTAAAAAAAAAAATCGGCGGATACGTATCAGAATAAATTGGGAAATTAATTTGTATTATACTTTAATTTGTTAATTATTTTTAAAGTAACCGTATTCAATAATAATAATAATAATAATAATAACAACAAAAATTTGTTCTGCGAATCTGAATTTATAGTTTATTAACTTTTATTTAAAACAAAAAAGTATAAAACATATACATTTCTGGAGCGTATGTATCTTGTTATTAAACTAAAACAAGCAAAGTTTACTATTGTAACGTCGTGGGTAGGGATCTACACCACAAAGAAACAGACACGAGCAGCATTTACACCTAGTTTATAACAAATTATGTGTACAGGAACTACAACCTCACTCTACAAGGCGTTTGTCGGAGCTACCTGCCGCCGTCCCCACCCAACTCAGGCCGCGCCTGCGAGTAGCCACCGGTCGATTCGCAACTGGGCACCTCATGTGCCTCGGCAGACCATCTGCCCTGAAGTATAAGGCATACTTCACCGTGTCCGAACCTCGAACACCTACTCGTGCCTTCAGCACTTCCGCGCCAGACTTGGCCGAACAAGTTTTGCGGTGTTTTGCCGCGAGGAAACCAGAAACGTTACTCCCGAATGGTCCTGCGACGCACCTTAACATAGGCCCGAGTCACATGACCTCCTACGTCATCTGCCCCCCACGCACTCGTCTTGAAGCTAGTGCGAGATGAATTTACTGGAAAATATTCAATCTTCTGCAATTTGTTAGATAATCTATTATTTTCATTTGACAAAACTTAACAAAAATACAGCTTTCCAGCGTAAATGTTTGACTAAATAATTTACTGAATGACCATTAACACAAGCATCATGAACTAATTCTCTCTCAGATATTTTAAGATAGTGGGACATTTCTTTCATTGGTGACTTTTGAAGCATTCCTTATTACAAGGAGTCATTGGGAGCCGTCACCCATTCTTCTCTTACATTTTCTTCAGTGCATATTCCCGGAAAGTAAATTTTCTTCCCTTTTTTAATAGAGTAGTATATCAATGCATGATTAAAACTTTGTTCTATATGTTTTATTAAACATATTTTCTTTACAATACAATACATTAAACCTAATTGTTTACAATATAATACACAACACCCATTTATTTGTTGGCAATACACATCTACTTATCTACTATACATCATCGAATTTTATAGAAAGCAGGTTTTCCACTTCCATTTCTAGTCTTTCTGGTTCTCACAAGGGCCAGCCTGTCTGGAACACTCCTGTTAAGGTGAGCTGACAGTTAGGGAACAAAGATGATACAGCATCACTTCTTTCATTTTTTATTTATCTATCAAACAGTTCAAATTCGCGTATGATGTGCTATGGGGAAAAGTGAATTGTGTGCACATTTTCAAAATTCTGTGATCCCTACACTAAGTCATATACTACTTAAATTTTGAATTTTGAAAGGGAGAAAAAAAAATAAAAAAACTCCCATGTAACAAAATCTATTTTCAAGGATAAAAAGGCACTAAATTTTGGCTCTTATCCAGCGTTGTCCTTCAGGACACATTTCGCCGCGACAACATGGAGACAATAATTGCATTTCCCATCGAATTCCTGAAGACGTACAGAAAATGAAGTTACATTTATGTCCAGAAGCAAAATAAGGGGCCATCTCAGCATTTGCTCAATGGATTAGGAAACTGGACGAAAAACCTGATCGAGATGTGGGGTCATTGACCTGACGCCGCAATACAATACTTTGTTACAGGTTGTTTATACACATTTATACAGTTCAAATGGCAATAATGCACATGTATCATTGTTAAAATTAATGTTACTTTTCTTGTGATGCTTAGTATGGTCTCTAATTGTATTGCAACAGTTATGCAGCAGAAACGATTTCACTAGGGATTTAAACTTTTCCATCGAATTTAATCGTTTAATGTCATCTGGCAAAGTGTTGTAAAATAATGCACATGTATTGTATGTGAATGTTTTAATGAGCTGTTGATACTGTCACCTACGAATACGATTTGTACGTCGAGCGTTATAGTAATAGTCATCGGCATTTTCGAAAATATATTCCCGCCCTTAAGCAAGTCATTTTTGACAAAAGCCACTGATTCGTAAATAAACCGACAAGGTAATGGTAAAATTCCTAGATTAATGAAGAGAGGCTTACATGAATCACGTGGGTAAGATTTGGTTATTATTCATACAATTCGTTTTCGTAATCTAAAAGTCTGGGAGCTATAAGATGTATTTCCCCAGAATATTATGCCATATCTCAGGCGGGAATGAACAATCGCGAAATATACACAACGAACAGTATGAAGGCTGACTGAATTTGCAAGAATTCTGAACGCGTAGCATAATGAATCCACTGAAAGTTCAATCTTATTTAAATGGATGTTCCATTTAAGGTTTAATCGGAATTGAGAGACTTCCAAAATTTTTGTTGTCTTAACATCAGTCAATGGTACACCGTTCATTTTCAATGGAGCACAGAATTATTTATTTAAAATGGAAAACTGCATTAAAACCGCTTTCTTTTCGTTTACTATTAATTTGTTATTTCGAAACCAATTTGAAACATCTGATATTGTACTATTTACGGTTTCTTTATTGCAAAGGATGTTTGTATCATCTGCAAAGAGAACCGTCCTTCCGTTTCGAATCGTCGAGGGCATATCGTTTACGTAAAGTACGAACAGAATAGGGCCTAAAATCGATCCTTGAGGAACTCCACGCACGTGGCAAAGAGTCGGCCCTATTTGTCTTACTTTATGTAAACGATATGCCTCGCCGATTCGAAACGGAAGAACGGTTCTTTTTGCGGTTCTTAACTTCTGTATATTTACTCTCGATGTCAGTTTCTCTCCTTGTTCATTATACACCACCTTCTCACAAAATGTCATTTTGATGGAAATGGTGTCATACCTGAAATAAGAAAAAAATAATTATAATATGTATAATAATAATAATAATAATAAATAATAATCTTTCTTTCTTCTTCAATGAATGCCTATAAATTATTATTAACACAACCAGCTTATGTCAACAGATTTTAAAACGTATTGAAAATTATACACTTTATTTGTTAAAATGTACAATTGTAAACAAGATCTGAAGGTGGCTATAAGGTGTAGCCGAAACATCATTAATTCATGCACCACAGAGACTTTTGCTTTCATACTTCCCTAAGGTAATTCCTTTGACATAAATTATTGTTTTGTTTTAGTAACTTTTTCATACAAGTTACAGAAAATATCTAAGATTGTTTGTGAGGTTATGAATTTTTTACGCATTAATTACAACTGAATGCTATAACTTAAGTGCTACTATTCTAAGATTATTTAACTGATAGTTGAAGTTTTTACTATCACTATTCACTTAACAGTATACAGAAAATAGTCGCGCGACTTTTCTTGACGCCTCGCAGCGCGGGTGGCGGGGAGAGGAGGCTACCGGCTACGTCACATCAGACGCGTGTTACCAACTGTAACATTTCTCGCCCCTTTTGCTCTTAATATAACAAGACATTATAGACGATAAATTAGAATGAATAATCAACTAATTAATAGCAAACAAAAGTGAAAATAATTAGTGAATGATAATATTGCTTTTTAATGAAATTTGTTATTAGTGTACTTATAAATGAGATTTGTTACTAGTATCATTACTTCTCATTTTCTGAATAATTAGAATCATTGCTTGAATTTTCAATTGTATTATTTTTTATGTTATCCACTGCGATTTCTATTATCCCGTTATTTTCTGTATTCTTCTACTCTCTTACTGAATATAAATGGCAAATAAAACAATCCACTGCCGGAACATGGACAGTAAAGTCGTGACTACTGAATTCATTCGTAAGAGTGCTGCAGGCAGCTCTTGATAATCTTGCCGTGCCGCTCCGTGTGAGACCTTCAAAGTTTTGATCAGTCCGTGCTGAGTCAGGCTGATTGAGCCTAGGGAGTTCAGACGTCGAGAAAAGTCATGTGACTAGTACCACTGGGCGCACCTTTTCTTGAACGATGACCTTGTTGCTCTCCCGTAGCCACAAACAGCTTGGGAAGGCAAAGATCGCAGCGAGCACTGATGACAACATTCCCAGCATTAAAACTTGTTGGCGCGAACATAAGCTAGTAGCTTTCATAGTAAAGAACGTCTGTTCAGGTTTATAATCAGTATCTGAAGAAATTGCGGAGGTAAGTTCAGTTCCTTCAAGGGAGGCACCTGAAACTCCCAAAAAAGTTAGGAGGACGTATCGACGTATCGTAGCGGTGAACGCAAAATTATAGAAAAAGTTGTGAAATCTTGTGATGTGGAAAAGGAGAACATGGTTTTGTTGCATTCTATCAGTCATGCTGTAGATCGGGCTTCTGCGTATACTGGTGCTAGTATTTCCACTATACGTAGAATAAAGATGCAAAGAGCCAAAGACCCCTCACAATCCCCAGAAACGCCCGGTAAAAAAGGTAATATTCAAGTAAACCCATTTATCATACTCTCTGCAATTATATATTTTACATACTTTATCCACCAACTTTACACTTTCAACGAAAGGCTGATTTATAGTATTTTAAGACTTTAATGTTTACCTTGTTAGTAACTCTTTAGATTGTCACAATTTATAAGAAGCAATTAATACAATAAAACAAGATTTGATAAAATAAGATTCAGTGGGCAAGTGGGAACTCGATGTAGACACTTCCTCGTGATGAGTTCTAGGTAATTTCGACAAGAATGTTTGTCAAAATTAGCAACGATCTACACAAGCCGACCTCTTAAATACATTTTAATTCATTTAGTGTCCCTGCTGTTGCCTACCCAGAACGATGACCTGGCTGCAAACATAGCAGGTTTGACTTTCATCTACCACAGGTTGGCATTAATGAAAATACTCTAGTGGCTGTCTTTGTAACTAATACCCCCACTCCGCCCGCATTTCGTCAATCTATCGTTCAAGAAAAGTTGCGCGAATGGTATGTATATGTGTTTTCGAAGGGTAACGATGATGGTCATATGTTAGCTATTCAATGTGTTTGGAAAGGAAAAGGGAGAAATACTTTTGGAGATTAAAATAAATGAAGACAAACATAGTTGTGTTGTCAGTAAAAATTCTGAAACAATGCGTTATAATTTAGTATATAGATGCTGACCCGCACGCACGCATACAGGCACCATGCTGTCGCTTCTGTATAGGAGCAACCATAGATTCACGCCAGTAGTGGAATCAGAGTAAGTAATTGGCTAGCAGACGGGCCGGGTTGAAGTCCAACAGGTGCAAAGATATGTGTTTTCCGGGCCCATATTTTTTAAAAGGATCAGATGGAGAAGATGTTAGATAAAGATGGGGGAAAAGGGGCCAAACAGTTCGTTGCAGCCCAATGTGAGGATAAATCATTTTTCAAACCGGGGTTTAATTCTTTTCAATATACACAAATTTTACCTTAGCCTTATTTTTTTTGACTTAAACAACTCGCTATGAAACATTGACTGCTTTCGACAGATCTATTGTAACTTGCAAAACAAAACGACCATGATCACCAATTACATGATAGTATCGTAAGTCTTGAAAACGACGTTATGAACAAATGGTGGTATAATGATTAAAAAATATTAAATTTTAGTGTTTTTACTATTAAGGGGTTAATAAGAGACAGTGATAACACATCTAGGATCCAATTTTTATTCAAACAAATATAAAAAAAGTGGTTGAGTAGAATGATCAAATTTCTAGCACTTATAAGAAACTTTCTTTCACAGCACACACAGGAGAAAATGTAGACACCACCTTTTTTTTCAAATCTGTTGCGAAAGCGCAAAGCTTTTTGCGTGTTTTTTCCAGATTTAATAAACAAAAGAAATGCTTTACCCCATCAATTCTTAGAACCATTTTTAATTTCCTATAAAGAACCTTTTTTCAACCATGATAATTATTAAGAAACAAAATTGCTACGATCAAACATTTCCCAACCCAATGCATGCGAAATCGGAAAAAATCTACATTAAGCATTTATTTAGAATATGCCTATCATCAGTTACTAATTCAATATGATTTTGGGGTTTTCCCGAATTATTGTTTGTTAATTAAACTAATTGATGTTTATTACTGGGGAGGGTTTTTAATGAAATGTCTTTTTTTTCTTTTCACTTTAGAACAATGCCGTTTAGTATAGAAATTCATTTTATGTTATGACAAAGAAATTACCCATTTTATACCATTATTTTAAATTTTTTGCCGTTTTTGACTAATAAGTCATTTTCCCTTTTCCCCGTCATTGTTTTTCATATGTTTTTAATGCCAATTTTTTAATGTTTTTTAATAAGCCTCAAATAATATTTCGGATCACTAATGTTTTTTACAAATTACTCAGTAACCTCTTTTTTGTTTGCTCAAAATTTTTTTTGCACCCGTTGTGAGTCATTTTCTTTGGTTTGGACATTTTAGACCTTTTTTATAAATTTTTTTGGCGATTTTTGGTCATCAAAATCCCCTATTTTTTACAAAATTTATTACCATTTCTCCTTTCCTGGGTTGGAAGTCTTATACCCCCAAAAAACCTACCCACACGAAAGTGAATGGAAATCATATGATTAATTTTTTCAGGACTCGCATTGACTTTTTAGCTCATTTCCCTGGTAGGTGGGGGTGGCCCGGGGTTTCGAATATTAAAATTTTAATTTTTAAGGGAATAAAACCATAAATGTGTTGCAACAAATAAATGAGTTTTTTGGTTTAGAAATTGGGGGTCTATCTTTTTTGGTTCACTATATCAAATTCCCTATACCCATTTAAAAATTAAATAAATTTTTCCATAATGGTGATTATATTAATATAGAATGGAAAATACATTAACAGCACGAGCTTAAAATTTGAATATCTTTATTTGTCTTAAAATAAACCCAATTTCAATTTTTCTTCATTTTTATTGGTACTGTTTTTAGATCTTTTCTCCAGGTTCTCTCTCTCCCTTTGATTCTGCATTTCCTCTTTATAAAATCCTCAATCTCGCACCCTTTTAAAGCCTCTTGTGGTTGGCCTTTCCTCTCCAAAAAGCCCTTTTTCCCCCTAAGTTGCTACTACGAGATCTTTGGGTAGGGGGTGGGAAAACGGGTAATGAAAAAGTCCTTTTTTTGGGACGGGTTTTTGCCAGCCTTTGCGCGCGTGCATCCCGTCTCCTCTAAAATTTAATGCATTTTTTCCCCCGGCTTCACGTAACCAAAAAAAATTAAAAGCTGGGCACACCCCGCCAGTTGGCCCGCGGTCAGGGCTTTTTTTCCGCAGTAGATTGATTGATTGATTGATTTTCGTGTTTCCGGGCGCTCAACTGCTTTGGTCATTAGTCCCCTTATTTTTATGCATGTTTTCTCTTGGAAATGGCGATGATCTTCCCCCCGCATGTTTTTTGGAGTAGATTTTTTGATTCGTTTTTCACTGTATTTTTGGTGTGGGGGTTGTCTCCTTTCAAACTTAATTCAAAAGGGAAAGTCACAATTGCATGGATCCCCGGGTACACCATTTCAATTTTCTTTATATCTGGGGTTGACCATTTATCCTGACTTTTGTCTTGATCAAGGTAAAATTTTTTAAAAAATCTACAAATTTTCCCTTTTTTTCCTATTTCCAAAATCTTAAAAATCCGTCTTTCCATACCATGTCTACGCTCTTTATATCCGACTAACAAATTGGGGTTTTGTGCGGTTTCTTTATTTTTTTTCTGTATCATATGGGGAATAAAATACTGTTTAGAAATTCATTCTGCGGAAAATTTATTTTAGTTTTAAAAAAATACACTTTTAGTCCCCTCATAAAAATGTTTTTTTTAAAACTCAAAACCCCCTTTTATCCTCCTCCCCTCCTCCTCCCCCAAACCCCTCCTCCCCTCCTCCTCCTCCTCCTCCTCCTCCTCCTCCTCCTCCTCCTCCTCCTCCTCCTCCTCCTCCTCCTCCTCCTCTCCTCCTCCTCCTCCTCCTCCTCCTCCTCCTCCTCCGTTTCCTCCTCCGTCCTCCTCCTCCGTCCTCCTCCTCCTCCTCCTCCTCCGTCCTCCTCCCCGTCCTCCTCCTGTCTCCGTCCCTCCTCCTCCGTCCTCCTCCTCCCCTTTCCTCCGTCCGTCCGTCCCTCCGTCCTCCGTCCTCCGTCCGTCCCCTCCGTCCGTCCCTCCGTCCGTCCGTCCCCTTCCGTCCGTCCGTCCGTCCTCCTCCTCCGTCCGTCCGTCCGTCTCCCCCATCCGTCCTTTCCCTCCTCCGTCCGTCCTCCTCCGTCCCTCCTCCGTCCGTCCGCCGTCCTCCGTCCTCCGTCCTCCCTCCGTCCATCCGTCCTCCGTCCTCCGTCCCTCCGTCCGTCCTCCGTCCTCCGTCGTCCGTCCGTCCGTCCGTCCGTCCGTCCGTCCGTCCGTCCGTTTCCTCCGTCCGTCCGTTTCCCTCCTCCCGTCCGTCCGCCGTCCGTCCCCTCCGTCCGTCCCCCTCCGTCCGTCCCCCTCCGTCCTCCGTCCGTCCTGTCCTCCCTCCGTCCATCCGTCCGTCCGTCCGTCCCTCCGTCCGTCCGTCCGTCCCTCCTCCGTCCCTCCGTCCTCCGTCCGTCCTCCGTCCGTCCATCCGTCCTCCGTCCGTCCTCCGTCCTCCCTCCTCCGTCCTCCGTCCTCCGTCCGTCCGTCCGTCCGTCTCCCCCCGTCCCCTCCGTCCGTCCTCCTCCCCCTCCGTCCTCCGTCCGTCCCTCCGTCCTCCGTCCGTCCGTTCCGTCCGTCCGTCCGTCCGTCCCGTCCTCCTCCTCCTCCGTCCGTCCGTCCGTCCCTCCTCCGTCCGTCCGTCCTCCTCCTCCGTCCGTTTCCCTCCTCCGTCCGTCCGTCCGTCCTCCCTCCTCCTCCGTCCTCCTCCTCCGTCCGTCCTCCGTCCTCCTCCGTCCTCCGTCCGTCCGTCCTCCGTCCGTCATCCGATCCGTCCGTCCGTGTCCTGTCCGTCCGTCCGTCCGTCCTCCGTCCGTCCGTCCCTCCGTCCCTCCGTCCGTCCGTCCTCCGTCCCCTCCGTCCTCCGTCAATCCGTCCCTCCGTCCTCCTCCCTCCCCTCCTCCGTCCCCTTTCCCTCCGTCCCTCCGTCCGTCCCCGGGCCGTCAGGGCTCCGTCCGTCTCCTCCTCCGTCCGTCCGTCGTCCGTCCGTCCGTCTCCTCCGAAAACCGTCCGTCCGTCCGTCCGTCCGTCCGTCCGTGTGTCTGTCCATCTGTCCATTACACAAATGTAATTTTTTTTAAATATCTCTCACGCCATTAATATGCCCATTTTCATGTAATTGTTTACATTATTAAAATTTTAGTAAAAAAACTTCAAATGAAATTTTCGAAAAATTTAATATTCCCGTGAAAAAAAAGAATTCCGCTTTTTTTTAAAAGTTTAAACACCATTTTTTTTTAAAAAAGGGGTCCATATTTTTCTATGAAAATTGCTGTTTAGGACGACGTTATGGCCTTTTTAATACAATTAAAAATTAATTTGGCTCTACTAATTGGAAACGAAAGTTGCAAAAATTTCAAAAAAAGTTTCTTTGGGGCAGTAGATGGAAAAAGGCATACTGTACAGTAGAGTCCACCAAGGGAAAAAAAAACTTTGGGACAAAAAGTCTGTCTCATTCTGGCACATCTAATTAAAATTTCATCAACTGTCTCCTGAAATTGACTTTGAGATAACACAACAACCTAAAATTACGGGTTAAAAGGGTATTATTACTTTAAATCGAGTCTGTGATTTTGATTCTGCTGTGAATCAGTCAGTTTTATGGACAAAAGGGCGAAGTCGGCCCGGGGGCCCCCCTGTTTTGGGGGGGGTTCTAACACAAAACGCTCCCTCTGG
>CAXIVR010000012.1:80955585-81253085 GCA_964035755.1 Teleogryllus oceanicus
CAAATGCGATTTAAATGTAATATGAAAGAAAAATTACTAGCCTTGAGGAAATATCAGATTGGAATATGGCAATAGCATTCCGCCGCGCAATACAGCAGCTGTGGTTCTATGAATTCCATTTCATTGTTCGGACATGATTTAGCTGTATGAAACGTAGTTATAACTTTCGAATTTGTGATATTGGCTTGAAAATATTTAGTTTTCGCACTTAATGTTCTACCATTTGTAATGAGTTTTACAAAAAATGATGACTGAGATGTGTTAATTCGGAGAGAAATTGCGGTAATTACGTAACCATTACTAGGGGCCAGAAAGTATGTGCTGTTTTAGCACCACTAGTGTAAACGTTTCAAAAAACATCCCCTTGAATATTCCCTAAAGCCGCCTTCACTGTACTTTTACCACAGTTTTCTTAACACTCGACTATTCTGGGAAACCTCTAATACTCTTCCGATATCAAAGACTTATTCAGTCTTATGAACTTGGAAACCGTGAAAATTATGGTAAGTAGCGTTTTTTCGGCACGACCAATATACCTCTAAATACAATTGTGAATGGTACTGTGGATGTGAACCTCATCGTTAATTAAATGTTCTGTTCATATTGACAATAGGACATCAGGTTAGCAACGCACGTCGATACGCAAAGCGCGCAACATTTGCCGTTCCCTGAAACACGGCAATAATCTCTCTCTGCTGAAGTGGTTCAGTGCTGGGACCTCATACTCGTTGAAAATACTTAAGCCGGGTTAGAAAGTAATATTCATTAGAAAACTATTGTGATTTCGCAGAACTGCAGGGCACATGTCGACGTTCTAATGCTTTTATAGACTTCCTGGATCTCGTTGAATGTACATATGATGTAATTGGGGATAATTTCCTACAAATGGGTTTTTAAACTTGTAAATGTAATTTTTCCGATGGGTCAGCACGCTCGATTTCAATGACGCGATCCCAAGAGTTCGATTCCTGCACGGTGCAGATTATTGTGTGCATATTCCTTGCAATATCCCAGTAACTGTTGCTCTGTGACGTTGAAAAATCTCACTTCTCAGATTAAGAAAAGCAGAATACGGTGCATGGATGTCTATGTGCTAACCACACGTACCCCTTTAAACCATGGAGGCAAGACCGGATTGCCGCTGTTAGGAGCTGTTATGCCATTGCAGACAGACAGACAAATATTTACTTTTTTACATAATTGTAAAAAATTGATTATAATAATTGTTATAATAATAAAATGCTATAATGGGTGTCAGAATAATATAATATCAAGCCCCAAAATACGAGTGCAACTAAATAATTTGGAGACGTTTAATAAAAAGTTTATCTATAAGGTAATTGCATCCTTTAATACGGAATCAGGCTCAGAGGAAGAATGTTAAAATATTACATAAGACTATCAGAGAGAGTATTGCCAAATATGGATCAGAAGTTTGAGATATATCCTTAGGCAATGAGAATACACTTACAGCAATAAAAATGGACTATTGGCAAAGACGTCGTTTGACATTGTTTGACAAAATTAAAAACGATGAAATTAAACGAAAAGCAGAAATGAGTCTCCACATTATCAATGCCATTGAAATTAAAGACCCAACTGGATTGGTCACTTGAACAGAATGGGTGAATAGCGATTACCTCTCGAGCTTCACTTAGAAGACGAAAAAGACCTGAAGATCGCGTGGAAGCGAGTGGAGAAAGCGATGGCTAGAAGTGTGAGTGAAGTGGAGAAGTGGAGAAAGCGAAGAGCAGAAGACTACTGTTACAGACTGCAATGGAAACGGGGATGAGAGAAGTAATATTATTTTCAAACACGAACTGAAACATGTTAGAGAATGCATTTTTCTGAATTCAGTGTTTCATTCCACAATTTATCATATTTAAATACATGCCAGTTCTAATCGTAATTTACACAAGATAATAGCACTGAACATGATCAATTTGAACTGCATATAATTTTCATTTTAATCATTGTTGACTTGCTATTTGTTTTATCTTCGGACACAAAATGTCAAGACTGAAACTTAAATACAATTATTTGCTCTTAGATGAGTAATTGTTTTATTTTAAAGCAAGGTTTAACTCTATACAACTTCCCCAAAAATCGTTTATCAGAGATAAATTCTTGAGAGAAAAATTTATTAACCATTAATCTTTAGGAAATATTGCTGTTCTCATCAAACTACAGTGCACTACCTATTTTGATTTGTTTTGTAAAATTTATGTCAGATATGATTGCATTTAGTATTTGCTCATTCACCTATTCTTAAAACCTTGAAGGGCAGTAGGTCGATCAAATAGAAATAAATTATTTTACAAAATCTTGTTTGATTAATAATGACCTAAGATAAAAGAAGAAATATGTTTTCATTTCTGGTCAGTCAAGATCGAAATTTATTTCAGCCCTGATTGGAAGTTTTGAAAAATGACAGAAGCATTCCCGGTTATTGTTTGTACTGTGGTGCATCAACGTAGAACTGTTTTTAGGATTTTGATTTCCCTTTGATCAGAAATTTGCTTTCATTAACCAATTTTACGTGTAATTCAGTGTGCTGCATTCTAACCAATGCAAAATTTTTGAGTGCCAATATTGAAAAAATTACACAAAAATGAAAGGGCCTCCACATACCAATGCGAGATGCCCATCTATCTCCTGGCCCAGAGCAGAGCGCACGCAACATCGGGCGGCGTGCGCGAATCGCTTAACGCGCTCGATGAACAAAATGATTTGATTTGTGTCGCTAAAACGCGCGAATCGATAGCTCTCGACCATTCACCACAGTCACATCGATCTCCCTCTCTCTCTCACTGGTAGAGTGGCCTACCGACAAGCCACAAAGCGACAATTCATATGAGCTTTTATATTTTATTGCTTTGGGATTCAAAATTTTGTGACTAATTGTTATGGATTTCATAAATAGAATGTGTTTTCATTTCATCAATTGAATATCTGTTATAAGATAATCTATTTAAAATTCTCAGTAAATGTACTCTATGAATGTTTTTTGGTATTCGTGTAAGTAATTTATCCTGGTAAATCGTAGGACGCGTTTTCGTGGTACGTGAATGTTTGACACAACAGAAAGTATTTAATGCATCGAGGACAAGGCATTTATTTCGGAAAATATTTAGAAGGTATATAACTGATTTATTGAAAAGAT
Organism: Teleogryllus oceanicus; assembly: GCA_964035755.1. Taxonomy (NCBI): domain Eukaryota; kingdom Metazoa; phylum Arthropoda; class Insecta; order Orthoptera; family Gryllidae; genus Teleogryllus; species Teleogryllus oceanicus. Next base: position 80,958,749 of record CAXIVR010000012.1, read on the forward strand.
TAATACACTTCATTCCAGTTTTCTCTATTTAAGAAATCTTCATACTTTCTAATCCAACCATTAAAAATTAAATTTTAATTGTAACCGAGACTGCTTTGATAGACCCACCTTAGAAATCTCAGTTAGAAGGATCGTGGGTTCGATTCAACTTCAATTCAAACTCGCCTGGGGCATGTATGCTTGCTTGAGAGGTATACATTGGTGGGGCTTTCCTACCCCCCTCCCCAAAACTTCTTTAAACTCTCTTTTTTAACCACTCCTAGCAGAACCAATTGCCGTAAGGGCTTGGGGCATTTGCACCTAAATTGGCGTTACATTCGGGCTCAGGGTTCGAATCCCGCTTAAGACATAGGGTTTGTATTGTGGCATAGTGTGCTTTTCTAACATCACGTGCAGCGCCGTTGAACCGAATGATTGCCTTAATTCCTTTCCCTTTCTCGGTACGACGTGTGAATGGCACAACCAGCGAGTGAGCGGCGTCCGACCCTAGCGATGGCACCGTGTGTGGATTCGCCCCCTTCGCAAAAACAGGACGGGCTGACGAGCTACGCTTCTTCAGCACTATGTGTTCACGAGTCGCGCCAGCGCAGTGGAGTGATAGAAATGTAGTAATTAAACCTTCTTGAAACACAATGCATCTGATCTATTTCTTACAAAATGCTTGAAGTGGCCGTTCCGTGACATGATAAGTGAAGATCACCGCGACTTATCAAAAGGCAAAAGGCTTTTGCAAGAATTCAGCATGAGCTACTTCTCGGAAGTGCATTGAATGCCGCCCGCCCGCCAGCATTGAATGCCGCCCGCCCGCCAGCGCGCCCTTCGCTCAAACGGCTGCGTTCACAGATCGTCGCAAACGCCACACGTCTCCTCATATGCACGGCCTTTGGTGTAGGTGGTCTGTGTTCCGGTGCGAGCCGCATCCCACACGCCCCCACCTCCTCCCTCCGCCCCCTTCAGCCGTGCCCCTGCCTCTCGCCCGGCGAGCAGTCCGCCACGCATTCAATACCCGACCCATCTCCGCTGACGTTCATGCCCCTTTCCCGGAACCCGTACAGGTTGTCCTTTATGCCCCGCAAATTTTTCATATCCCCTTTCCACCAGCTCTCTCCCTCATACAGATCCCTTCTCCTCCCTTCCCGCTCTTGCCCTCTACCTGGTTCCGCACCAAAACACTTTAGGACACAGTGAACGAACAGAAAGCGTAGAGAAATTTGCTTCAGAACCGAGACCTCTTTTTACCCTGCGACAAGGAAACCGGCATCTATTCCACCCGCTCGCCTTTTCTTCTCGATGGTGCACCGGGAGCGGTGGATCAGTACATCAACTGATGTCACTGCAGCGCCTCTGACCGGCAGGTCCTAGGGTTTGAGTCCTGACGGCGGCAGAATTTTCGACACTAGCTTTTCAGCTAGGTCGAATTCAGTCGCTGTCTGGAGGAGAATTCTAGCGGCCGGCTGCTCTGATCGGTAGTTTTCCGTGGTTTCTCGATCAACACCAGGCGAATGCCGGAGCAGTACCCTACCAAACGGGCCACGGACGGCGCGACTTTCCTTCCTTTCCTTGCGCCGGCCTCTGATCGGTAGTTTTCGTGTTTCTCGATCAACACAGTCGAATGCCGGGCCGACCGGTCGGAGCTTAGAGCTTGTCCGGCTGGGGCGGTGCCCACTGTTGGGAGATACCTTGTTAGGAAAACCCGCTAGCCAGTTTAAGTCGGCGTCGGATCTGGCCATCAAGCGGAGGAAAACCACCGCCACTTCCCGAGCAAAAACACGCACTACACGTATGGGACTAATGACCATAGTAGTTGACGCGCCCGGAACCACTAACAATCAATCGCTATACTTCGATTTATTTAAGTTGGCGCCTGAAGGCTACGACCTGCATGAAGAGGAGGACATTGCCATCAGTCCAATCGTGAGCTTTGTTACGATTTACATTTTTAATATTGAAGCTACCGAATGGATGGCAGTGTTCCCGTCTCCTTCCAGCTCGTAATCTTGAGGCGCCACGTCAAATAAATTAAAGTATTCCTTTCGCTGCTCAGGAAGGTTCTTTTTTTTCGATGCGTCCCCTTTCCTCTCTGCCACGGCGATAACTCCTCTACGGAGAACGTTGAGCGCCGGATGCAACGCAGATCCAGTAGATACCTTGCATGTGCTTGCTCGGAGAAATCCAGTTGTTAATAATAATTTTCATCAATGCTCTGGTGGAATATTGTAGTCAACTTGGATCGAGATTATTTCATAAATAGAAATAAAATTATCAACAAAATGTAATAAAAGATATGTTAAAATAGTAGACTAAACGCGGTTATAAGAAGCTGAAAAGCCGGCCTGGTGGCCGAGATCGCTAAGGCAGTAGTGTCGTAGTGATCTCGGACCGAAGGGTCGCGGGTTCGCGTCCCGCCTCGGGCATGGTTGTAATTGTGTTCGTCCTTTCACACCTTATCATCCATCACCATATTGTTGTATCCACATCGTTACCATACCGTTAACAGCAATAGTGGTCGCAAATGACCTTAGATGTTAAAGCGACCTTAAATAAACCAATTAAAAAAGAAGCTAAAAAGAGAGAAACTACATCCGCAGTTCGTAATGTGCTCATTTCGCCATCCAGCACGTGTTACAGAATGCATTTTATATCTATGTGCTTTCCACAATTCAATAATTAGTGTAAACTGAACGCATTCCAATAATTAGGGCTATTCTTCAATGTCATATTCGGTAGAATCTGATTTGTCGTACCGTGCTCTTCTGACAGAATTCTTATTGTTCTATTCCACAGCGAACTGTTCGTTCTCTATCATGGCGTACCCATGACGAAGGACTTGTCGTTACGGTTCCTACGAAGGTAGGGCTTCTTAAGGGCGATACAGCTCGAGTCGTTTCCTAATTTTATCATATCGTTTTCTCTTGGAACGGCTGGAAGCGCTCTGTATTCTCTGGCTGGGGTTCTCGTCGCGTGTGGAGTGTCCGCGATTGGTCAGCGGTCACTTGTTTGACGGTCAAAATCTGATCGCCCCCACTCCACCTGCCCGTTATAGTCATGCTAACGGTCACAGCATCTCTGCTTCCTTCTGCAGCGCACCGCGCCGTCGACAAGGGCGACGGAGGGCGGAGGCGGAGGAGTGCGGGGGCGGGGAGTGCGGGCGGGAGTGCGGGGCGGGAGTGCGGGGCGGGAGTGCGGGCGGGAGTGAGGGGGGGGAGCGGAAGAGCGGGAAAGTGGAGGAGGACGAGAGCGGGGGGTCCGGAACGTTGGGTCATGGGAGCGGGGAGGAGGAGCGGGGAGAGCGGAAGTGGCGGAATGGGGTAGAAAACGGAGGAGTGGGAGAGCGAGGGAGCGAGAGAGCGCAGGAGAGTTGGAGCGTGGGAGCGCAGAAGCGGGGAAGTGGGGAGGACGAGAGTGGGGGGGCGGAACGTTTGGCCGTGGGAGCGGGGAGAGGAGGAGCGGGGAGAGCGGAAGTGGGTGAATGGGGTAGCGGAGGAGTGGGGGAGCGAGGGCGAGAGGCGCAGGAGAGTTGGAGCGTGGGAGGCGCAGGAGCGGGGAAGTGGGGAGGATGAGAGAGTGAGGGGACCGGAAGGTTTGGACCGTGGGAGCGGGAAGAGGAGCAGCGGGAGAGCGGAAGTGGGGAATGGGGTAGCGGAGGGTGGGAGAGCGGGGGTAAGTAGCGCAGGAGAGTTGGGCCGTGGGAGCGGGGAGGAGGAGCGGGAGTGCGAGGCGTAGGGGCGTGGGGGTGTTGGCGGGAGCGGGAGGAGGGAAGCCAGGCGAGCGCCGAGTCAAAGGGAGCGCCGGGCGGGCAGCGATCCCTTTGAAGAGAATTAGAAGAGGCGATGGGTGTGCGGATCGCCGCCGGGCTTCTGTATTGACCGCCGAAACTTACCACCGACGCGGCGCGGGGGCGGCGCGGGCGGCAAAAGCGGGTTGCGCTCGCATGGTTTGGTAGTCGACCGCACCTCCAAGAGACAGCTCGGCCAACTTACACAGCTTTGGAAGGATTTTCTATTAAGGACTCTCCTGCCCTTCCTAGTATTAAAAGTTTTTTAATGGGCAAAATACTAAATGTTATGTTCACTTTTTTCTTTCTAGTATACGTACGAATATACGGAGTAATATACGTACTGTAGAGAAAGTTATCTAATCCTGCGCGAAAGGGATTTTCGGGACAAAAAAATTTATTACCGGGCCCTGACAACGAAGAAGTGGATAAACTCAGTTGCTAAATTAACAGAAATAAATCCTCTAACACGTGGTGTAGCCAGAATCCCTGTTGTGTCGGTCCTTGATGCCGGAAATCCAATTGAAAGCAAAACGTGCGTTCGTTCGTCTGTCTGTCCGTTCGTCCGTCCGTCTGGAAACACTACTAGCGCCTAACACACGTACGATCTTGTCCACATTGAAGAAACAACTGTCCATTTAGCTCTAGTTGAAGCTTTGAGATTTAGAAAAACATTTTAAAATTTAGGGGTACTTTACATGAAGCCCCCTGTACATTTTCAAAATTTTCTCAAAAACGGCTTTATATGTTTTCTTTAAATTTCTTGTATGAATAGTGATAAATCCACTTATGTGTATGGTGCCATAGGTCCGATTCACACAGTTAACTCTGAATTTTCAAAAATTGCAAAATTTTGAATTATTTCCGGCTTCTTCCTGCAACTACAAAATTGAAGATAGAGGTTTTTCCTTCAAATAAAATTTGTTGTCCATAAATAGTTCTTTCATTATGGGCATGTAGATATTTTAAAAAGTGTAGTAGTTTTTGCGCAATATTAAATGCCATATTTACAATTTAAAGAAAAACTCGGCAATATTTACATTACCGACAATTTATTCACAAGTCAGGCGAAAAACTTGACCGAGGTGGGGTTCATGTCCCCATATGCTGAGGAATAATACATGTTACAGAGTTTTAGAATTGTATAGTCCAAACCGTAATTTATGCATTCAAAACCACTGTTGAATTAATATTACGCTCCTCTTTTACGCTCGGTGTAGTTTCTAATTGTTTAGAAACACTTAAGCAGTAGCGAAGATTTCACTTAGCATTGAAACTAGTTTATCGATTTTAAATGTTTGAAGTCATCTGGGAAAGTGTTTCAAAATAATATACATGAAGTGTATATGAACTTTTTGTAGTGAGCTCTTAATGCTGACACCAGATGAATATGATTACTATATCGAGGGTTATAGTTGTAGACATCGGTATTAGAAGAAAATATGTTCCCACGCTGGAGTAAATCATATCTCACAAAAAAACCTGATTCGTATATCAAGAGGTAACGTAGTGCTAGAATTCCCAGCTTAATATAGAGAAGCTTACAAGAATCACGTGGGTGGGATTTGCTTATTATTCGTACAATTCTTTATATTTTCTCGTATATGTACGGAGTGATATACGAAGTATAGAGAATGTTATGTAATGCTGCGAACAATCTATTTCAAAATTTCAAAGGAAATATAAGTTTTGGGGACCCCAGATACCAAAAAAGTGTGTTTTTTAAACGTCTGTCCACCTGTCTGTCCGTCTGCCTGTCCGTCTGTTTGTTCGTCCGTCTGTTTGTCCGTCTGTTTGTTCGTCTCTGTCTGTCTGTCTGTCCGTCTTTTGTCCATCTAAGAACATTACTAGCGTCTAAGACTACGATCGTCTACGACTACTTTCCAAGTTGAAGAAATCCTGATCATCTCTATTAAAAAATACATTTGTGTAATTTTTAAAAAACAAAACAAGAGAATACACAAAAATCATCATTCTACTCTCTTACACCTCTGGTTATTTAATTACGGATTTTTGGACTCCAATTAATAATGTTGCTAAGCAGTAATTAAAACGGAATGCAATTATAGAGTTACATATCAAACATCTTTTATAGCCATTTATATATATGATTATATATATGATCAATTTATGTTTAAAATAATATTTTTCCAGTTTTTTGAACTATGTATTATATGAAATCTCAAAAATTTAATTTACTGACAATCACCACTCCCAAATATTTCATTTTGGGTACCTATTGTATTTCCTTTATGTCAGAGGTGAATAATTTAGTTACTCTGACTCTTAATTTACACTGTGTAAATTCTTAAATTTGGTCTCTTCAAAATTCATTATTGATTGGCTTACCGTTAACAATTCTTGTAATAAATATTTTGCACTTTAAATTCCAACTCTTTTTATGTTACTCTAATTAAACTATCAACTGTTTTAAATTATTACCAAGTAAGTATCAAATATTTAAGTTATTACTATATATTATCAATATATTAACTAATTCTATATTGATATAATTCATCTAATAAAGCATTATTACACTTTACATTTCGCTTTCTATTCTTAAGAGATGAAATAAAACAATTTTGACGTTTTCAAAAACCTAGGAAGTTAAGGTTTCGATGTCAGTTTGTGTTGAAGAGCAACGTTCGTTTCTGATTGCATGTGCGCCTGCTGATTTACTTGTAGATAATCTATAATATTTTATAATTTTCGTTTTAAACCTGTTTGATGCATAAATAACTGACAATTCGTTATTCCTCAGCAGTGCATTTTCTGGAAGTTGAAGACGTCATAGAAATCGCACAAAGTCCTTATCGTTTATTAGGATAATTTCAGAAATCACATTATCTGACAATCCATGTACTGTAAAGTCAATCCTTATTTTAAAAGAAGGATGGAGAAATTGCAGGATGAAAAACACATCAAAGAGCATGTGAGCATGGGGCAGCAAACTACTGCACTCCGGTCACATGTTTGTACTCAATATATGCAAATTGTGAAATGTTATGGTCAACGAATAGACGTATGTATGTGCTTGTCGCGCAGGATGTGGCTTGTGACGTCAGTTCACGCATGGGTCTATATTGTAGTCATACACATAATAGTAACGAATTAGCTTGGTGCACAAAATTTACATGTTACCAATATAATCAGTCTACCGGGGTCAAGCGTTGATCCTGTCGTCATAACGAGTTTGCGGAGAACAGAAAGAATCTTAAATGAAACAGAATAATCACTGTAACAAAAAAAATATTTCAGTTGAAAATTTGAAGAAAATGACACCGTTTCATTAAAACAATGCTTGGAATGTTTAGAAAACGCTAATCAGAAACGAATGAAGCTTTGAAAAAGAATGAGACTAGTGCGCGGAGCTGACATCTTTGACTCTTTGTAGCATAAAATAACTCTCTCTATACAAGAAAATAAAAAGAAGAAATAAAAAATAATTAGTTCAGATTCATTAAAGTACAATTTTTAAAAAAATTGAAATACTCTCAAGCCGTTAAGATGACCATTTCCAACGATTTCTATACATTATTGCATTTTTGAGTGGAAGTGCATCAAATGACTTCAAATGAAATTCCTTAAAAAAATTTTTACAGAAACCTTCAAATTTTTTAAAAAGACTCAAATTTTTCAATTAAAATTCCTATTTATGGCGAGGTTATACTCTTCTTGAATATTTTAAAGTAGAATTTCGAATAAACAGTATTATTAGGAAACCAAAAAATTCAGAAAAATTCAGAAAAAATTACTTTACTTAGGATGGGGCACCATCGGTAAAGTCGGTCCATACCAAGGAAATTAGAAAGCTTTACAGCGAGAAAGTTTGTGCCATTCTGTAGCATCACTATTTATATTTCTCTCACGTCGTTAATATTTACATTATGAGCATTTTCTATGTTATTCGCGAAACCCAGCAGACGTTGTCCTGCCCTCCATCTCCCTCTTTCTCCTTCCCTCTCCCTTTCTGTCTCCGTCTCTCCCTATTTCAGACCCCCCGTCACTTTGTCTTTCTCTCCGTCTTTTCTCTTCACCGTCTCACTCACTCTCACTGTCTCTCTTTCTCTCCCCATCTCCCTCACCCTCTCTCTCTCACGCTCTCTCTCCGTTCACGTCTCAGTCTGTGTGTCTCTCTTTGGCGTCTCTGCCGCCTATCTCTCTGTCCTCTGTCCTGCTTTTCCGTCCCTGTCTCCGTCTCTTCGGGACTCTCTCTGTCCCCGCCAATTTCTCTCTCTCTCTCTCTCTCTCTCTCTCTCTAACACGTTCGTGGTGGCAAGAGCCGTACGTCCCTGCTCTACGTAGTCGGCAAAGAACGGAAGGAACAAGAGTAAAAAGTGATACATTGTGAGAGTACACACGTCCAAACATCATGCTGAAGGCGGCTTTCGAACTAGCGACCCTCCGAGCCGAGACAGTTGGGTCCCGTCCGCCTCAACAATCTTGACTAATGATGTCGGGTGTCACCCTGTTTGTGATTGATTACCAAATCTAAACCAGCGGGTGTCACAGAGATGAATATTATTAGAACACAAATTTTCTGAATTACCAACGTTCATTTCACTTCCAATTCTTGCCTTCAAGGATTCTACTAGCTTTGATTTTACTTCTTCTCTCATTTCGAGTCCAACTTTACCGCTTTGACAAGCTGCTTGGGTTCAGTGCTCGAGCATTACACCAGGCAAATATACGTTTCCGAAACAAGGAAATAAAGTTTATCGGGAATCGAATCCCGATTCTTGGGATCGCCCGATGAGACATTGCGCCTTCCACGCTCTCCCCTTTAGAGCGCGAAGCCTTTCGGGGCGGCCCCCTCCCCACCCCGACCCCCACCCCTACTCCCGGGCGATAACAATAACTAAGCGCGCGCCGGAGGAGCATGACCTACAATGGAGCAGTCGTTTGTTTGCGGAAGTCTTCGAATGACGGTGTGGAACGTGCCCCGGAGACTCCACAGCTGAAGCTGTGGGGCCGATCTCGGAACCCCGGGGACGCGCTCGATAGGATGGTTCTCAGGAGCGGCTCTTGTCTTGCAGTAAGTTCGCGTTTCCTAAGTTTCCAGAAAGTTAAATGATGTCACAGAAGTCTGTAACTCGATGATAAGGGAGTTGGGTAATAACGAGTCGGTGGGGATTCTTATAATAAGCATTTGCATTTTGGGTCTTTTAACAACACAATTTATATGATTGAACGTTTATTAATAATCTTTTTATCAGTGATTTATGTTATTTTAGTCTAGCATAAATAATGTTAGTTTTTTATAGCATTATTGTAATTTTCTAGATGTGAATGACTTTTAGCCTTTACTGTTACATGGAAAATTACGAATACATGGAAAATGTATAAACTACATCATCCAAAGCTTCTACATTAATCTAAATGATATAGAAGTTTTATTAGAATCCCAGAATGAGAACTGAGAATCAAATTAATTTCCTTCTCAAGTGAAGAGCACAATGGGAAAGTATTTGCGTCATGAATATTCGAAGGAATATTTCAAAACATTTACATGAATTTTTATATTTTCCCATCGTCAAATTACATTTCTACAGAATTGAAAAGAATTCTTGCTCATTTTATAAATTCATATTTGTCATGCTTGGTATAACATTCTCAGGATATTTCGGAGAAAAAGAAAACAGTGTGACATTTTTTCTTATAATCTTTGAAATCATTTATCTTTATTACAGACTTTACTATCTTCAACGCCTCTGCTTTTGCTTTAGTACAATTGTAGCAAATCATTTGTCAGTCTGACGTCTCGCACAAACCTCTTTGGTGAAAAATTGTAAAGCTCGGGTTTAACCCAGTTTTGTTAATATGACTTGTCGCAAAACTACAATGAGATGTGAAGTACAGTTTTAAATGACTTAGATGTGAGATTATCATATGATTTAAAACGTGGGAAGAAGAAAGAACTATTAGTTCTAAACGTTGGAAAAAACAAAATCTAAAATTATATTACGAAAACAAATAGGATGGAAAAGCAGGAGACTCATTCACATCTAAATTGGTCTTCTAAAAATTAAATGCATTATTCCTGAAATTAATTGACAAACATAAGAAACAAAATATATTGCTTTAAAGTTGTCAATATCATATATGAGTAATTCAACTCTATAGTAATCGTTCAAACAACAATGGCATACGTACATATTATCATCAGGAGCGCATCCAAAAGTACTTCAATGGAGGGGTAGATTAACGATCAGACTCACACCCTCAAAAAAAATTATTTACATAATAAAAGTAATTTGATTTTTTCAAGGTATCATTGAATAATTTGGTACGATGGGTAAGCAAAAGTAAGTTCATAGAATGAACACAAAAGTTCATAGTAATCACAAAACTTGTAGAATTGCTTCAAAAAATACGTGTAAAGAAGTACAAATTGGTCAAATGTGTAAACGTTTCAAAAGACACCAATCTATATCAGGCTTTTCTAAAGACATTAAGCATATAAATAATTTTTATTATTTTTATATTTTCAGCTGTCGAGTCCACTTCTGGGTGGAATTTAAGAGATCTATAAAATTATGGGTACGTACACCTCCAGAAGATTTAAGTAACGGCATTATACGGAAGGGAAGAAGAAAAGAAAGAAACGAATCGTTTTCTATTTGTTGAATAACAATTTGGTATAAAATCTTAATATTTATAAGGGGATAACTTCTTTGGAAGGATGTTCCATCAAGCCGTAGCACCTGGGCTTAATTAATCGAGTAACTATCCAAGAAAATACTGTATTTGGAGGGGAGCTATGCTATAATGCTCTCTCTAGATCCACCTATTCTCATTGAGAGTGTTAAAATAATATATACACAATTGTAAAAGGTTTCAGTAAAGAATTAGCATTATAAATTGAAAAGTAATAATAATAATAATAATAATAATAATAATAACAACACATTGTTAATTGTTAAGAGCTAGCGATTTGGCAATAAACGCGATTGAACGATGTAATTATTTTATAGATAGAAATGACAGATGGCTGTTCTGAAAAAGGCGACCTCCTTTACTAAAACAAATATCATAGAGTTATTTAATTTTTGAAATATGTTGAACATTAAGAACTCATTTGGAGTTTATTACAGCTAAATATTAAATAAAAGTCAAAGAAGAAAAACATTACAATGATTGAGAGCGTAGGCTTCCGCGGCCGGAGTCATGATTAGCTGGCTATCCGGGAGACGCCGCGTCCAGGGCACAGGTGCCAACGTTTCGGTCGCCATTCTGCGACGTTCCTCAGGGCGCAGTACTTCCTCAGGGCGCAGTACTACGCCTGAGGAAGGTCGCAGAATGGCGACCGAAACGTTGGCACCTGTGCCCTGACGCGGCGTCTCCCGGATAGCCAAGCTAATCATTACAATGATTGCAAATCATTTTATTGAATGAAATATTACTGTGATAGGTGGTAGGTGGAGATTCGTCATGAACTCGCATGTATTTTAAATAACAGAAAATTGGTTCATTTTTGGCTCTAGTACAAAATCATTATAGATCATGATATATTCGTAATATATTTTGGAAGTAACCCTTCATCATCAATGCTGAAAATGATCCTTTGTGCAGATGTATACCCCGACTGAACAGTTGGTGAAATTCATAGCGAAGGAAACTATGATATTGAAATGTTTCTCTATTTTTTTCTCGTAAAGATGTTTAAAAACATTTAATATAAAGGTTTTGATAAGCCTTACTTAAAAATTGCTAAAATAATTTGGAATATTACATTAAAAATGTCGAAATATGTTTTTCACAAGATATATTTTCAAACACTAATATGCATTAATACAAATATTCCATGTCGAATGAATAGTGGCAAAGAGTTACACTTACAACGTAACTATGACAGCTCGTTGGTTGGCGTTGAAAAATAATTAGTTGTACTTTATAGTATAAAGAGGTTGTTTGTTCACAGAGGAATGTAGTAATGAAATGGCAGTCACGGTTCTGTGAAGAGAACGCATTTGTATTATTCATGTTTAAAAGAATATGTGAAATTAAGAGACAACCATTGCGTTGTAATAAAACTTATTCCTTTGTGTTCTTCTTTCTTCTTCTAGCTCTTGTTGCTGCTTCTTGTTACACATTAATATTTTCGTTTTTACTTTCTCGGCCTTACAGTATTCGCAATATACTGTCCTCCAAAATACAAAATTAAGAAAGAAGAATTTAACGACTTTTAAAAGACTTTAGATCCACGATTCATTGCAGGTGGTGATTATAATGCAATCTAGTGGTGCTAAAACAGCACATACTTTCTCGACCACACTTTCATGCAAATTTACGCAAATAGTACTTGAACTTTCGAAAAATTGTACATGAACTTATTTAAAAATCTGTCTTTAAGGAATAGATTTCATTAAGGAATAAATCTGTTTACATAACTGTAGTTAACAAAATTTGCATATTTGCAGTTTTCGAAAAATCAGTTTTCAACGAAAATGAGACCTGCATCATTTCCTTAAACGTACTTCTCACTATCCAACAAAATTTAATAAAAAACGATGGAGCCATTTTTTTTAAAATTTGGAAAATGTCCCAGGGGCTTCATGCACATTACCCCCAAACTTAAAATATAGGTTTCAAATTCAAGAGACCATGATATCAGCCAGAGAGATTGGGAAATATCACTTTTGGAGAAAATCGGCTGAACGGTTTAGCCGATAGCGTTGTTCACAGACGGTCAGACACGTTTTGCAGTCAACCGATTTTTCGGCATCAAGGACCCACAAAACATGAATTCTGGCTACTCCACGTGTTAGATTTTTTTCTAAATTTAGCAACTGGATTTAGATATTTTTTCCTTTTCAGGGCCTTGTTATAAGAGAGTTTATATCGAAAATTCGTCGCTTTTCCCCGCAGCATTACATAACTTCCTCTCTACTGCGTAAGCGTTAGCGAGAAAGAAAAAGAGTAACAAATAAAAAAGCATTTTAGTCCCAATATTCATGGAAGCCAAGGTTGCTTGTGTCAATAAATGATAGATTTTCAAGGAGATCTATGTGGGAAAGATAAGAATATTTTCAATATATTAAGTAATGAGAAATTATTATTATCATCATTATTATTATTATTATTATTATTATTATTATTATTATTATTATTATATTAACCTTATTATTTTGTTTTCATCAATAGGAAAAAATCCCCAAAATAACCGGTTACAGTAAATTCACCTTTTAGGTTACTTTTGTCAGACGTTTAGTCTTCTTCAAAATTCAGTCCGTCACACATGCAGTGCCCCCACTGTGCCACACGCGTCCCCAGATGTCCGAGCGAGCCCATCTCTCGAAAGCCGCGACCTTCCCAGCAGGGTTTGGCTCTGCGCGGCCCTTAAGCTCTCGGCCGGCGACCCTGGTTGCTCGCCGCTTTCGCCTCACACTCAAGTGCCTGATCGGCTCTTCAAAGACTCTCGCAGCGTTGTCCGCAGTCCGTATTCGACCACTTCCGGAAGCAAAAATGACAGCGTTCTCCCCACACAAAAGATACCGCGAGAAGACAGGTGGCGCTGCTGTTCACTGTTCACGACGGCAGTCGCGCGGGCATTCGACCCCTCAAGTCTCTGGCTGCACGTACACGCCACGATGTGATACGTCACAGTTTAGACATCTCTCTGGTTGACATTATTATTCCACTGCAAGTTCTTAATTTTTGTATTTATTTTTATTCTGGATTTTGCACAACAATTTATGAAAACATCTTAATATTTTGTAGTATTTCTTTTTCTTAAAAAATGTTCTTGTTTACCATGAATAGATTTGATAATCTGCTTAGCTTGCTATATTTGTTCGTTCTATTTCTGCATAGCCTGCAACATGTAAGTTACACAGGAGAGAGGGATTTGTGATAGTATTAACTTTTACGGTGAAAGCTCAACATGAAGAAAGATTTTTTTCATAGATATAATGGGAAAATTCAAATTTTCTCATTTTATTTAATATCCCCGAGTACCTAATTTTGAAAAAGCTATTTTCTATATTCATAAATATAGCTAATGAGTGGTTTGGATAAGAAAAAAAATCTGCTGTGGAGAGTGTGAAAAAATGGAGTTCTCGAGAAGCAAAAATTCGCTGTTCTGAAGCGGTTTACGTGAACACCGAAACTTTTCTCTCTCATCACATGACGTCAGCTGAGTCGTACGTTGTTGCATTCTACGCACTCAGAGCTCCTTTTATATCACAATTAAAATGTGGGGATTCTGAACAGAAGAAAAGACAGTGTCCTTGCCGAAGTAGATCAAATTGAAGGTTTTCGGCCCACCACGTGGTGACCGGTGTGCCATGTGAATTGGTGACTCTCTCCTCCGCTCGAATCGGCCTTCGAAACAGCGCAGTGCTAACACATATGGAATAACACCACTTTGTTAATTGTTGAGAGTTCGTGATTTGGCAATAAATGTGATTGAACTATGTAATTATTTTATAGATCAGAATAAAAGATTGCTGTTCTGAGAAAGGCAAACTCCTTTACTTAAAAAACATCATGTATTATTTAATTTATGAAATATCCTGAAGAGTAAGAACTCGTTTTAAGTTGGTTACATATAAATATTCAATGAAAGTCAATGAAGAAAAACGTTACAACCATTGCAAATCGTTTTATCGCACTCGCGCGTCCTCACGACCTCCCTCATGACGGCACCTTCCGGCAACTGTTAGCGGACGCTCGCGGGTGGTGACGCAGGCGGCCGTGCCCCGTCTCGCTCTCAATTCTCATCGCACGACCTATCGATTCGCGGGGTCGACGGAGGCGCCCTCACGCCAGGGATTCGTTTCCTCGCGGGCCGTGAGCAGCGCGTCGCTGCGTCGCTGGAGGGAGAGCAGGGAAAGCCTCGACGGGGCGAGGAGGCTGCGGAGAAAGAAATGCGAAGGAGCCGTTGTACAGAGTGTTCTAGTTCTGTGTCGAAGTTCTCTCCGCGCAATTTACAGTTTGCGTGAAAACTTTAGATGACACGAGGCGTTGGGTGAAACAATTGCTTGTAGCTGGTTTTTTTACTAGGATGTGACACATGCGAGCACTAGTGTGAATATATTCGACAATATCCGGGCACCTATTCTAAAAGAAAATCAACTTGAAGACGTTGAGAAACTGATATAAAGTCAATATTTCAGAAAATATTCATTAGAGGATCAATTTTGTTAAAATCTTCCGTATCATTTTCTTGGGGATGTTATTTTTTCCGTGAATTACAGTGAAAATATATTTTTTCGAATTTGGAATTAAGAATATCATCTGTTAAATGGCGAGGGTGAAAAAACGTCAAGTCCCCAAATTGCACAATGTAAAAAGTTAGTTTTTGACTATATAAAAATATTAAATTTCCTAATTTAATCATCTATCATGTGGGTTTGAAATTTTTTATGTGAAATCTCACTATTATATCACATGAATTACATTCGTTACACGATAAATGAAGAGTAAAACGTGCATTTATGAGGACCGCGCGATGTTTAACAACGAAATTGAGCTGGACACCTCAGTATTTAAGAGTTTCTTCAGCGGGACAATAGCCCTCGTGTAGGACGCCAAAAGAGGTGACGATGCACTCATGAAGAAGTATTAAATATAATAAGAGATCTGGATAAATAGCAGCCCAAGATATCAATATCAACCAAGATATTCGCTTTTATTCGTTAAGGTTTGAAGATAAAAGATCTGAAAAAGAATACAAAAGTTCTCCGCAACGTGATGTTGTTAAAGCAATAAAATCATTCATAAGAAGGTGATTGTCACTAATATCCTTTCTGGTCCTTACTCTATGTTAAATGTTAAAATTGATATTTTTCGATCGATTTAAAAGAACTCGAGGCCTTCGAATACATTGATTTGGGGGTACATTACATGAAGCCTCAACATTTTCAAACGTTTTTCAAAAATGGCATAAAATATTTTTATAAAAAACTTTGTTCTCTTAAGCCATAAGGAACGCTCAAAAGAATAGAGCAGATTTTATTTTCGTTGAAATCCTTGATTTTTGGAATAATGCCAATGTTCGTCTTTTTCGGTGTCTTACTGCAAATACATGAAGTATTGTACAAGTATTGAAGATGAAGAGTTTTTCCTGAATGATGGCTGTTCTTTAAAGACATCTTGAAATCAGGTCATATTACAAATTTTCGAAAACATGAGTAATTTTGGGGTAACTATGTGTGGAATAAACTAAACGCAATTTTTTTAAAAATTTTCTCAAAAAAATATAAAATTTATTTTTGGATTTTCTGTTCGTATGTATCAAAGTACTGTAAAACGTTTGTGCTAGTCTCATTTTCGGAGAACTGTCTGTAGTTTCGAAAATTGCAAAAAGGTAACCTTTCAAAATTACAAAATTGAAGATTTGAAGAATTGAAGGTTTTTTTAAACAAAATCTGTTCCAAAAAAATCAGCTTAAAAATATCATGAACATTTTTAATTAGTCATTTTCCCGTAATTTCTGTTAGAAATTAATGCAATTTATAAAAACCATATTTTCTGAATACCGCAACAATTTTTCCTTAAATTGGAAAAAACACGAGGCATTTAAAAGAATTGCACCTGTTTGATTATCGTACAACTATCTGATATTTCGATACTTCCAAATGTTGAAATATTACGAAAAAATATGTGCTGTTGTAGCACCACTGCTTTGTTATATATAGCAGTGTGCATACCACTTTTTGGAAAACCATTTTGAGTAATTTTGAAGTACTGCAGGCCACTGGTTCATCATCTTCTTTTATACTGTAAAATAAATTAGGAATATGTTTAATGTAAAACGGAAGTAATTTTCATTTGCGTCCTCGTCACACGAGGTCCAGGTTCTGTCCGCTCCGTCCTGCCCCTCACCCCCCACCTCGCCGTCCCCACCACGCTCCGCCCTGGAAGCTCTTCCCTACCCTTCCCCGTCTCACGCTGCCCCGCCCTCACTGCGTCCCTTCCGCAGAGTCTGCTCCGTTGTTCCGCCACATGTAGATGCATTGCTGGTTGCATTCAACCAACTGGATCTATTAGCTGGAAATATTCCATGTTAAGAAGAATCAATAAAGAGAATTATCATATAATGGGATTAATGGTTGAAACGTTTTTGCAGAACGTACAAGAATATATGCAATTTTTCAGTATAAGATGATTTCTACGCATTATGTTGCATCGTTATTTCAATATAACACTACGCTTTCCTTTAGTGTTTAGACCATTTAGAGCTTTATTGTTTGAGATATTTACATTTGTGTCTTTTTGTATTGGGGGACTCCGAACTGCTTTCAGGGTTTCTCTTGTGATCTGAAGGAAAACTTCCTGCATGAATAGAAATGTGATTATCGTGAGAGGGATAAGTGATGGACAGCCAGGGTCACTGCAAGGTCTTGCAAATTAAATACAAGGTAGCCCAAATGGCTGCCTGCGGTGCCAAATATTGCGGTCCGCGAAAGGTTGTTAGTCAAAAGTGAAAGTGTCGAGCGAGAATATTGTGCGCTTACACCACGGACCACGGACCAGGTAATCACTGTCTTAATGTATAAAATCCCTTATCCTTCTATTTCCCATGATTTTCTAATGTTTTTGTGAATATCAAGGAAAATGAAAAATATGTCGAGTAATGTTGTATAATTACTTCAATTCTTTTAAGCAAGCATTGTGAACTGTTCCAAGAATATCTATATAAAACTGAAAAAACTTTTATTGATAATTTGTCGATAGACGATTGCACAGCACCTCCTTGCACTGCAGCGCTTTTGACCGGCTAGCTTTCCAGCTATGTCGAATTCAGTCGCTGTCTGAAGGAGAATTCTAGCGGCCGGCTGTTCTGATCGGTGGTTTCCCGTAGTGTCTCCGATCAACACGAGGCGAATACCGGAGCAGTGCCCTAACAAACGAGCCACGGACCGCGCGCAATCTTTCCTTCCTCTTCCTTGTCCTATCCTCAGCCCATACACACACACTTACACTAACATACACTACACTACCACATATTCCGGGAGACCGGTCGCGAACTTAGAGCTTGTTCCGGCTGGGGCGGTACCTCGCTGGTGGGAGAGTCCTGGTAAGGGGGAAATTTCGCTACCCGACGATAGGTCAGCGCCGCATCCCGCCATCCAGCAGGAGAAGATCACCGCCATCTCCAGAGGGAAAAACATGCACTACACTCACGGGATTAATGACCTCAACTGTTTAGGCGCCCGGAATCACTAAGCAACCAATCGACACGACGCCGAACACCCGTCTCTTCGCACACCTCCGTTCCTTCCCTGCCACCGAGTGCTCTCCTCCGACCACCACGCCCCTCAGTCCGGTCGCCCCCTCCGCCAGCTACCCCCCGCTGCTTCTTCCCACGCGCGCTGGCCGCCGGGTCCCTGCCCACAGCCCTCGTTCGCGCTTTGGCCCCGTCCACCACAAATCTGCCCTTGCACGTCTCTTTCCAATGCAAAATTGAGTGCTCTCCTCCGACCACCACGCCCCTCAGTCCGGTCCCATCGAAATCGATAGATTTCAACAATAGTTGGAGTTCTACGGAAAATGTTTGTTTCAAATGGTGTCATTCAATGTCTGTCGAATCTGTTGTGTTTCACTGTCTTGGTCTGTCCGTTGTCGTCTGTCGTCTGTCCGTCTGTCTTCTGTCCGTCTGTCGTCTGTCCGTCTGTCCGTCTGTCCGTCTGTCCGTCTGTCTTTCGTCTGTCCGTCTGTCCGTCTGTCCGTCTGTCCGTCTGTCCGTCTGCTCCGTCTGTCCGTCTGTCCGTCTGTCCGTCTGTCCGTCTGCTCCGTCTGTCCGTCGTCGTTGTCCGTCTGCTCCGTCTCCGTCTGTCCGTCTGTCCGTCTGTCCGTCTGCTCCGTCTGTCCGTCTGTCCGTCTCGTCGTCCTGTCTCGTCTGCTCCGTCTGTCCGTCTGTCCGTCTGTCTCCGTCTGTCTCCGTCTGTCCGTCTGTCCGTCTCGTCTGCTCGTCTGCTCCGTCTGTCCGTCTGCTCCGTCTGTCCCGTCTGTCCGTCTGTCCGTTTGTCCGTCTGTCCGTCTGTCCGCGTCTGTCCGTCTGTCCGTCTGTCCGTCTGTCCGTCTGTCCGTCTGTCCGTCTGTCCGTCTGTCCGTCTGTCCGTCTGTCCGTCTGTCCGTCTGTCCGTCTGTCTATCTCACGTCTGTGAACAGTACTAATGCCTAAACTGTGCATAGGATTTTTTCCAAACTCAATAAACCCCCGTCTATCTGGTTTTATTCAAAGCTCTACATATTTGAAAAATATTCATGAATTTTTGGGTACTTTACATGAATCCCCTGAGTCATTTTCAAACTTTTCTCAAAAATTGCGCCAAATTTTTTCTTTAAATTTCTTGTAAGAATAGATTGAAATATACTTATAAAGGTGGCATAGATCCGATTGAAAACAGGAAAGTTGTCTGACAATGAGAAAAGTTTCTGTCATCATATATATTCCACGATTTCCCTTGCCTCAACACTAAGCTTTTGGGAAATGGAAATGGAAAATGAAATGGGAAATTTGGCAATGCCTATTCCTCGAGAAATCTAATTAGATTAATGATATGTTGATGTATTTCAGGATAGTGGTTTCGTTACAATTAAACTTTGTGGTTTTGGACAGAGGACAGTATTCTATATCAATTCTATATTGTTTGTTATATAGATCGTGTGGTTATTTTGTTTTATATTATTTATTGTTTTGTGTAATGACGATATACTATAATAGGAGAATTTTGTTGGATGAAAATGTGTCACTAACGTTTTTTTTTAAATAGGTAGACTCACCACAATGTAAAAAATGGTGGAAGGTAAAACAGAAATTATACCGATGAGGATTTATACACTACATTAGATTAAATAAAACAATTATCTTATCTATACGTTCAGCAGCAGAGAAAAAATTTCGTTTAACCACACCTTCCATTTTATAAATTATTAAATTTATAGTAGTTTTTTAACAAGTTAAATCAATGGAGAAATGTAGGGCAAATATTGGAAATGGTCTGAAAGAGAAGATTCATCATAGTGCAAATTAAAAGATGAAAAGAGAAGATTGACTATTCTTACCCAAGCTAACAAAAGAGAAGTCTTCAGAACTGATATGATATAGTAATTGATAAGTAGGACTAAAAAATCGGAAAATATTTATTTTTTGTGCTTAAAATTTAAAAAGTGTTAAAACAACTAAATATTTATTTACTGCCCAAATGAAACTCAGTGACGAAAATCGAGAGAAGTCTCAAAGTAAAACTGACGTCATCCTCTTCAACAATCTGCATTTTCGTCTGTGTATCTGAGGAAGTTTGGGAGTAGTTCGAGTTATGAGTGTATTATCACTCGGAGTGGCATCGTCTGAATCGGCAGTAGTGTTAGAATATTCCTCAGACTCTTCACAGGTCGTGACCCAAACTCAATCCACTCAATCTGGGAAGTTCCACAGTAAAATGTAATGTGTGACCAACCACTGCATTCCAAACTGGCTGTCTTTCCTCATATACCCAAAACCTTGAAAGTATTAAACTTGAAAATTCTCAAAATATTCATTCATGCATGTAAAATTTAGTAAAATATGTAAAAATATTTTTTTCGACGTGCATGTGTGCAATAGTGCATTTTGGTATACGGAAAATATGGGGCGCTACTTGAATTCCTACTAAAGTTTCAACGCTCAAGATTAAGAGGAAAATAATATGTATTTATCTTAAAGTGCGTGCCCTAGTGATAAGGATATTTCTTTGTTATTTTGTTTCTTTTCCCTTAAGAAGATTAGAACATCTTCACTTACTATGTTTTTCTTATGCGGTTTTTTAAAAACACTTTACAATAAATGTACAAAACAATTACGTAACTTTTGATTTTTTTTATCTCCTATAAATCATTTTTTTAATATCCACCCAGAAATTGATAATTGTCATCCAATAATTAATCCGTTGGGAGGAAAATGGTAAAACACTAATATTTTGCCCATTATTAATTGAAAAACTGTATATCCCATTTTCACCCCACTCAATGGGATGAAAATGAGACATAAAAATGTATTTCATTACCACCAGAACGATAATTATTTCATTTCCGTTAGTATATTTAGAATGAAATAAAAAGGGGACGGGACTATTTGGTTTGAATTTTTGCCTTCTGTGACGCATATTTTAGTTATTAAAAAGTTAATAAAAAGTTATTAAAAAGCAACGAAATTTTGTCCTTTTTTCACACTGTTTAAAAATACATTTTTCTTCTTTTTGAAATAACAATTTTTCTCGGAAACAATATAACCAGAAATCGTAAATTTTATCAGGCTGTACAGAGAAGTAAGAAGAAAATATGAACCGCGCAAATCAGACTTACGTTTCCTGACCTTCATAAATTACGAACACCAAATGCTTACGGTTAATAGAAATTTCCGTAAATCAATCTCAAGTCTAAAATTTGTATTAATATTTTCTAGTACAATACTAATTTGTGATTGTTCAGAGGGAATCATTTACTTACTATTTAATTCACACACTTTAGTGGTATATCTTGTTTCAGTTTTTACTTTGGAAATTATTTGAAGTAACCCTTTGCAAATATTAAAACGTATATTAAATACTTTGTTGCATTTGTTGAAAATAATTGGAAGTGGTTGGAAATTTAATATCGTAATTTTCAAGAGTCAAATTTGTTCTAAACCTTGTAGTTTACATAATAATTTATTTGCCAGAAGACTGGCAGGAGGTTAGAAACAACGTATACATAAAAATATTTTAGGAATTATTTCAATTATAATTATCATATTATTATTGTTGTTGTTATTAAAACATATTTTTTAACATTAAATGAAAAGAACAAAAAGGAGATTCACTGTGACAAATTTTTCTTTTTTGTATTCCCAAAACAATAAATAAAATACTTGTATTACATGTTTGAAAGTTTGAATTATCACGCGATATTTCAAATTTAACGAGCAGCAATGTTGTGAGCTCCTAAAGAGTAGAGGCAAGGCACAATTTTTAATTCTGGAAGCTTTTAACTACGGATATAGCTCCGCGTTCCATTATCCGGCCGTTCATTTCATGTATGGCCCCCAGCAGCTACCTCTAGCGTCCGATAAGGCCCTACTCCCAGGAAATTGTTCCTCCCCGCATCAGATTTGCTGTCAACGCTGCTTGAAGGGCTCCGCTCCCTTACGAAGGGCTCCGCTCCCTTACGAAGGGCTCCGCTCCCTTACGAAGGGCTCCGCTCCCTTACGAAGGGCTCCGCTCCCTTACGAAGGGCTCCGCTCCCTTACGAAGGGCTCCGCTCCCTTACGAAGGGCTCCGCTCCCTTACGAAGGGCTCCGTTCCCTTACGAAGGGCTCCGCTCCCTTACGAAGGATTCCGCTCCCTTACGAAGGGCTCCGCTCCCTTACCCAGTCGGAGGACGAAGTCCACTGGCGTCGGGAGCGCCGTGGTGATGGCGGCGGCGGCGGCGGCGGTGGCGACGGGCAACGCGGGGCGGTCGGCGGCGGCGCCGCGCAGACAGCTGCCAAGCGAATGTGAAGCCCACCGCAGACCTCCGCCCACCCCACCCAGCTGAGGCGCCGTCGCCCCTCCCGGCCACGCCCAAGCGGGTTACCGACTTCCAACGTGCTACACACACTGCTTTTCCTTGACGTTGTCTCCTTGCCCCTTTTTCGTTCCCACCTGACCTATCAACTTCTCTCAGCCATTATCAGAGCGACAACTTCACTTCAATCAATCCCATTTGACGTCACTGTCTGCAAAACCCGTTTTCAACCGGATGATCCCAAGCTTCTTTTCCCCTTCAACCCACGTTTTCCACACCATACCTCTACACATATCTCAAGTCACCCGCTTTCTTCGGGCTCTCCGCACAACTACGGCCTGTGTTCGCTCACCGGCCCTCGAATCTTCCTTTCTCACGTGCATCCGACTCCTGCAGTGCGGGCCCCTCCACCTCCTATTTTTTCAGCGTTTGTCTTCCCCCTGTTTTTCCCGGTTGCGTAGCCACTCCCTCTTCACTCCCTGCGCGTCCGTCACACCTGTTACATTTCCGTCGCACCCGCCGCCCCCGCTCCCCCCGGGTGGCCGCCGGCCTTCCCCTCCCCCCGGGGGGGCGCTGATTGGATCAGGTGGCGTTGGCGGCGACGCCGGCCCGGACGTCCACAGTGGCAGCAGGTGCGGTCGCTCGCCGCCCCCAGCCGTCCGTCCGTCTGCTGTGGGGCCACGACTGGCTGCCTCTGGAAGGAAGCTTCTAGGATTCGAGTCCCGGCTGCGGCACTAGATATAGAGATAGGTCGGATTCAGCCGCTGTCTGGAGGAGAATTTTAAAGGCCGGCTGCCCTGAGGCATTAGTGCCAAGGCCGAAGCATTAGCTTAGCAAGGGTTACGAAGCACATACGATTATTATTTCTTCCTTATTATCCCCTCCTGTCCTTCTGCACACACACACACACACACACACATTCAACTCACTCCAAACACGAAGGAAAACAAGTAAAAAAAAGAGATTCTCCCAGCTGGGGTGGTGCCCCGCTCTGGGACCGGGAGAGGTGGCTCACTGATGTCAATGTCTCTGACCGGGAGGTCCTAGGTTTGAGTCCCGACGGTGGCAGCATCGTCGACTCTAGATAAAGAGCTAGGACGAGATCAGTCACTGCCTGGAGGAGAATTCTAGTGGCCGGCTGCTCTGATGTGTAGTTTCCTGTGGTTTCTCCGCTCAACACCAGGCGAATGCCGGAGCAGTACCCTAACCAACGGGCCACGGACCGCGCGCGATCTTTCCTACATCTTCCTGGTCCTATCCTCTCCCCTTACACACACACACACTTACATGCACCACACTATCACATATTCAGGGAGACCGGTCGGGAGCTTAGAGCTTGTCCCGGCTGGGGCGGTGCTTTTTCTCCTGTATATGGCTATGGGAAAATTGGGTATGGCTTGATCTCATGCATGAAACGGTTACATGTTCACGACTTGAGAGCATTGCATGCAATTTATTGTTCTATAGTGCAAAGGACATTTACAAGAATGGTGCAGATCTCATGCTTCTTGAAAACCGTGATTTTTGAAAATTGCCAAAGTTTACAATTTTTTTCGGTGTCTTTCTACTAACAAAATATTAATGGTAGTTATATAATAATAATAATTTTGTGGTAAATAATTTTGTGGCGAGATACTACGTGCTGTTTTAGCACCACGAGATTTTAGGCATTACTATTGTCCTTTTTTAATGCAGATTTAAACTGAACTTATCAAAATAAATTTTGTAATAAAGAATACAATTCGGAAATTCATGAAAAACCTTCTGCTTGAGTCCATTTACCATATGTTCATTAATGATTTACGCTTGGTGTGTGATTATTATAGATGCACTAGAGATATTGAATTGCTCACAAATTATTTCAGCAGACTACTTTAACTCTATGTTTTACGACGTGTCTGGTCAATGTTGTCTTATTTTATCATGTATTAAGGAAAATGATGTGGGGAATGAGAGTTGAAATTAAACTATCTTGCCAATTTCATGCTCTCGTAAAAGTTATCGATAATTATTTTTAGTAACTGTAGATTTCATTAATACGTGACCCTAAACGACATCAAAATACGCTGGTTCTGATCTTCAAAAGTAATGAATTTCATTACATCCACTTTCTTTATTAAGCAGTACACATTTTCCTCTAGTTAATGTTTATAGATTGCTGATGAGCCTTTTAAGCCATGTAATTTTCTTAATACACCATCAGCCATGTATTACAAAAAAGCATCATTTTGATTTAATGTTTTAATCTTATTCAAATAAAAACTGCGTAGAAATGGTAAAAAGTACCTAATCGGGTAAAAAATATTTTCCAAAGAAAAATTATTTAAAAATCAAACTTTGATAAGTTAATTATATTAATATTAAGAACTTTGAACCGTTCCTCGGCCAAGTTGAAATGAGACATGTTTCCGATGAGAACTGTGCCGGGAATTCAGTCTAGTTTCTTTTATATTCCACAAGTTCTTTACCCCTGTGGATTTTCCGCACTTCGAAAATGCAACCATCTTAACCAGTATCAAATCCACACTAAGGGGGGCTAACCATTCACCCTCCGAGGTGAATCAAATCAAGAAACATCATTTAACAGTGATGTTTCGACCAATCACAGATGTTTTGGAAGCCAAATATGAACAAGAGTAAAAAAGAAATAGTTAATGAGTTTATTCAATTTATTACTTAAACATTAAAACATACGAGCTCTATTTTTTAAATTTCTAGTATTCAGACTTGAAAGCATATTCATAGTAAATCTCAAAGTATTTCGATTGTACGTATTTTTAGAATTTCCTTTACCCACATATTCCATTTTATTTCACATTCTCTGTAATTGTTCAAAAGAGAGTATCAAGCACCCTTTTATACTGTGCTATGATAAATGAATAACAAATGAAAAGTAAATATAAACGTTCTCCATGGTAGCACCTGAAATAACACACTGCTTTTAGACATTCAAACTCTCTTTCTCTTTCAAAATATCCCACGGATGCACTGCACAGTTATTTCAGTTGACATTATTGATTGGTCTAAAAGCTTCAATGACACAAGGTTCAAAGCATCCGATTGGCATATTGTAATCCATAAACTCCTCGCATCACTTATTAAAAAGAGGAAATCAAATATAAAAGTAACAATTTACAAGTACATCGAACGGTAAAGATAATTTTTAATTAATAAGAACTAATGTAACAATTATTGTTATCGAATTCGATTGGAATTTGTTTTAGTGATTATTCAATTTTGAAAACAATGAATAATAATAATAATGTAATTGAGTTTTATTCTGGATGTCGTATTATTTGTGTTAAATTATTTTAAAGTTTGTAGTGCATGAAACATTGTCGCGTTGTTTCGAATTATCTTAAATATGCTGAAATGAATCTCTAAATTAGACCGTGAAAATAGAGCTTGATTTGACGGGAAAAAAATAACACACGACAAAATCTGAGCCTTTTTTTGTTGAAAATGCTGAGGCTTCTTGTACCCCCCAGAATCAGTCAGTCAGAAAAACTTCAATGGTTTTGACGCTAGTGTTGAGCACCGATAAACGGACAAATGGATAGAAGAATAAATTTACAAATGGCAACGAAATATAAACGAAATTTTTCCGTATCAAGGACCCACAACGTGAGGATTCTGAGAACACAATGTGTTAGAGGAAGTAATTTAATAATAATTTTAATAATACTTTAACATGTATTATGTTGTAATATACTATAATAATAGTATATTATTATTATAGTAATTATTTATTGGATATAGGAACAATAATTATCCAATTCTTGATGGATGACTCAGAGCTTCATAAAAAGAGTTTTTCTGCCGAAAAATCGCCGTTTCTATACACAACGTAACCAGTATGGGAGAAAGTAAAAAAAGTCTTCGTGCACATTCCAGAGAACACTATCATGACAAAATCTCTCAAGCAAAAATTTACCAAAATGTTTGGAATTGCTACTCTACAACAAAAGTAATGGATAACTCGAATAAATTAGTGACTCGAAATGGTGAAACTGCTTTTAATTCTAGTCTCTACTTTACTTTATAAATTGTCATATTTTGATTGCTTTAAGGCTTCAAGGGATCGTTTGTACTGCCTCGCTGGCCCTGTAAGTCGTATTGTGAATTAATATAAAACACTCGACGAACATCGATAAAGTTTTGCGAAACAAGGCAATCAGTAATCGGTTTTATAGAACATAAAATTAGCAGTTCTCTCTGAGTACTTCAAAACAACTTTAACTCTTTTGTATGTTTCACAGATTGGGCGATGTCTACCGAAAATGTTCGTAACTTTACTTCTAATTTCATTCTTCCTTGCATGTCGATATGCAGAACTGGGCGCAATATTAACAGTCTTAGATGTAAAGTAGGTTATCTGTCGACACTACGAAAGCTAAAATCCAATAAGCTTTTGCATTCCCCAGTTTTCAAGCGGTAATTGAGGGTTATTGGTCTTCGCAGAGAAACTTTCCACTGTTCCAGTTATCAGCGCTGTGTCAATAACTCGGCAGCAATATGGAAGGGAAAATGCATTTCTACGAATTTCTCTCTAACTTCTCTCCTTGCACTGTGTCTCAGAGAGAACTGAGAATTCTGAAGATGTCATTTCGGAATTTTTGGGGACACGCGAAGAATGAGCTGAAGTTCTTTTCTCGCAAGAAACGTGAGAACTCTCGCTTGCCGCATCACCACAGCGAACTTCGGCGGGGGAAGACTTCTTCAGAGGGGCTCTTAGGGAACGCCTCGTTCCATTACTTTTGGGCCTCTTTCTGTGTAATGACCACTGTAGTCGCGAGGATCTTAAGGACACTTCTCGATTAATTCGATAAGTAGATCTCCTGGACATCTCAATGTTTTTAGTGAATCCTACGAGGATCCAATGAATTCGGTTATCGACAGAACGAATATATGAATTCCAAAACTAAATCCATAAATTATTCAAATCCTAAAAAAATTAGAATTACATAGGTCACTCTTGAAAAGTAGAACACAAAAAAATATTTAAAGCATTTTAAATATATTACCTTTTAATAGTCTAATTGATAATTATAAATTAATAATTTATGATCATTGGAAAAATATACGATGAAACCTTTTCTTTTCGTTTATAGTTTATAATTAATTTACGTTAATTCTAAAGGTGATTAGGGAAAATGAAGTTCGCGTGAAAAAAAACTTGA
The DNA here is from genome assembly GCA_964035755.1 of Teleogryllus oceanicus. NCBI lineage: Eukaryota > Metazoa > Arthropoda > Insecta > Orthoptera > Gryllidae > Teleogryllus > Teleogryllus oceanicus. The sequence continues at coordinate 80,986,175 of CAXIVR010000012.1, forward strand.
ATATAAATGCATTGGTTCTCCTGAATGTAAATAAACGTATTGGACTTTATACCAACAAAATAATTGATGATGTTTGATGAATTTTGTCATGGGGATTTTATATTATTGTCAGAATAGTCGGAAAAATTTACAAATTATTAGATGAGTAACAAATACTACTGCAGGGTAATATCGTTCTCATATTTCTAGAAGGTATTAATTATTTTCCTGTGTATGGAAACGTCTCATTAAGGATATCTGATTGATCAAATAACTCTCGTGGCACTTACTTTTGAAGCATTTCGAAAAGACGATCCATGATGTCTCAGAAAAGAAACAAAACAGACTTTTGCAGACACACCACTCACCTGAAAGGAAAAATATAATAATTATTGCAATGAAAGGTAATAAAATACAGAATCGATGCAATAAATATACAGTACAATAAATACAATGTAATAAAATAAAACAATACAAACAATAAATATTTAAATAATAAGTCATCTCAACCTTTTCAGAACAATTGAATCGAGCAAAATTTATACAATCCCAAATAATCAACATCGTGAATAAATTAAGTTCAAAGTAAATTTTATATAGTTAATTTTAACTTTCTCGCCTTACGAATTCTTCGTAAGAAGAGAAAGTTATGTAATCGTGCGCCTTTAAAAACTTTTGTACACTTTTAAACGACTGTAAAAACTTTTATAGCCAGGCTGTAAGTTGTGGAGTGCATATGGATAAATCCATTTGCTAAATTTAGAAAAAAATCCTCTAACGCGTGCTGTAGCCAGAATCCATTTTTTTATACCGAAAAATCGATTGACGGCAAAACGTTCATATTTCCGTCTGTTATCAACGCTAGTGCATAAACAGTTCAGCCGATTTTCTTCAAAATTGATCTTCCACGATCGATCTGAATGAACTCGTGACTTTGAGCGTTTCGAACGGATATTTTGACTTTCCGAACTTCACAGGAAGTCTCAAAAACACTTTTAATATTTTCTCCAAAACGGCAGAAAATTTTGTGATCAAACTTTGTCTTCGGATAGCTTCAAGAACACATAAGAGAATGGTGGTGGTTGAAAATGAAAAAAAGTGTAATTTCATGCAAAATATACGCATTTTTTTTCAAAAACCGCTCAAATTTTTTTCTTTAAATTTTCTCCAAATATATAATAAGAAACAGGAAAACATGGTCCAAGTGTCATTTTCAGCTGTAGGTTCTTTTCTTTTCGAAAATTTCAAAAGAAGGTGAACATTTCAAAAAACCAAATTAGAGATAGCGATTTTTTTAACAAAGGCTGTTGAAAAACTAATATGTTTAAAAACGGTATGTACATTTTTTTTTCAAAAATTGAAAATGTCTGAAAATTATGCTATTTCTAAAAATATTTTCTCATAGCCTGCACGAAATATTTTCATTAATTTTCTCCTCGTATGCAGCAGCGTTTGGTACATAAATAAATCAACAAATCAACAAACAAACAAATAAACAATTAACATAAACATACAAATAAACAAATAAATAAATGCATAAATAAATAATAAACAAGTGGTGCTATAAATGGTACACACTTTCAAGCCTTTGTTAGTTTTCTAAATTCTTTAGTCTTGACTAGCTTTTGGATTATACCTTATTCATTTGCCAGCTGCCATCTTTTGCCGCCCAAAGAATATAATTTCACATTTTCTCGATTCGCCAACTGCTAGAAATGAAACGACCATACACTTGTACACCTTAGTGTAAATCTCATATTCCGAGACCGCCGGGGTGGTTAATTGGCGAGTGCGGACTCAGCTTAGGAGAGATGTTCACTGGTTCGAGCCTTGGCCAGGGATTATTATTTGTCACAATTCTCTGTTGCCGCAGAAAATAATTAAGAATTCCAGAAATTTGTTGAAAACCATTTGAAGCAATTCTAATCGCAAATACCATTAACTGAAATAAATAAACTGGAATTGTCTTTGTGTGACTTTCGAATTTTCAACTTTTAAACAATTTTACACATCTATTATTGGATTTGTAAAACGTATCTACCATAAAATCAATTTTTGGCTTTCTGTGCAGATGTATTAACCGATTTAAGTATAATCATCAATATATCAACATTAAATTTAAATGCAATATAACTATTACTCATGGGACCAACTTACATCTCTAACAGTTCCGAAATTATCACTACTTTCTGTCTTACAAAATTCTTCTTAAGAATAATGTGAACATCGTGCGCTGGAAAACGTCGAATTTTCACCAGAAAACCTCTTTCTCATAATAATCTCGTTTTCTAATGTCGTTAGTCTCGACTACCTTTTCGGTTACGCTTGATTCTCTTACCGGCTTCCTTTTATGGTTGCCCAGGACATTTCTTTTTCTTTTTTTCGTCTCCTTAATGCTACAACTGAAAGCATTATTTCTTGTTTAATATAGATGTGTAACCACCGTGTCCAACCTGGATGGCCGAGGTCGTTCAATGGCGTGTACAGATTCATCTCTAGGGGCAAAAGGAAGAGAGTTCGAACTACGTGCAGGTATTAATTTTATGAATGCGTAGTTACAAAACACTATTGAGGATATGAGACACTATTAAAAATAATTTGGTGCATTTCTACTCACAAATTCAATCAATACACATAATAAACCAGACGGTCTGTACGTGCTTTTACATTTAGCAATTATTAATCATTTTTTGAACTCTTCTACTGTACTTGTAATAGGTATTCTCGTCAACTCAATTGAAGGATCCGTAGATCAAGGGGCTGTCCCACATTGACATAGTAATGAGATAATGAGAGTTCTCCTTTTCCTTAGATAACTCGGTACATGTTTAAAGTTTGAAGCACTCATATATAAGTCCTCACTGATTTTAAACGACATACCACACTAAAATAATATTATTTGATATATTATATAATGAAACTCAATTTCAAAATAATGTAAGATTGCCCCTCTATTGAACCCTTCTATTATTGTCTTTCTGTGCATCTCTGTGAACCGATTTAAGTCAACTCATCAATCTATAACATGAAAGTTAAATGCATATATATATATATATATATATATATATATATATATATATATATATATATATATATATAGCGGTAGCTCAGTGCATCAACTGACGTCACTGCAGCGCCTCTGACAGGGAGGTCCTAGGTTCGAGTCTTGACAGTGGCAGTATTTTCGACAGTAGACGATAGCTAGGTTAAGTCCCGTCGCTGTGTTGAAGGGAATTCTACCGGCCGGCTGCTTTGATCGATAGCTTTCCGTGGTATCACTGAAGAATATCAAGCGAATGCCTGGCAGTACCATACCAAACGGTCCGCGTGCGATCTTTTCTTCCCATTCCTTGCCCTATCCTACTTTCACACACCAACACCACACTACCGCACATACCAGGAGACCGTTCGGGTGCTTAGAGCATGTCCTGGCTGCAGGAATACCCTCTGGTGGGAGTCACCAGGTTGGGGAAAATCCAGCTAGCCGATGGTAGGTTAGAGCTTGATTTAGCCATCCAGGGAGGGATTTTCACCGCTTCCTTCCTAGCAGAAACATGTACTACACATTCGGAACTAATAACTTTAAGAGTTGGCTGGTCTGATATCACCATCAATTAACCTAACAGTGAATGCGTCAGTGAACAACTGTAGCGCCTGAACAGGTGAGCCGATTTTCTCCAAAGTTGGTGTTCCCTGATCGAGATGAACGGAATGGAGGCTTAGGGAGTTTCTAACCGATATTTTGATTCCTGATTCTTTCTACATGAATCAGGCATTTATCTTCTGATGCCTCTGCCCGAGTTCGATCCATATGTCTCTTATCTGGGGTAGTGGAATGAGCGCCGGCATGTTGATTGAGAATCTCATATCGGGTCTCGGAGCGGAAAAAGATTGGTGTTTGAAAACACCTTTTGCTGGTTTATGTAATAGTATAATATTGCGTAGATTTTAGGAACAATACAAGAAAGTATGTGCTTAGGTAGCACCACTAGTTTTATTTTTCATTCATGAGTAAGTTGATGTAAATTAAATGTTTTTATTTCTTAAAAATTATGAGAAACTCCTGATATTATAATGGTGGGATTTCGTAGCATTCGATATAGAACAAAACTTAACGTTGAGAATTCTTCATTATGAATCGAACTTTTGCATTGTGGAAGTGAATTCATAATCCCATGATGCAATACTGCAAACACACAACCCAATTGAAAGCGTCGTGTTTGGCGGGAAAACATTCCGTGTGAGCCTTGGCAAACAGTGACAATTGCAGGCGACGGCGCGCAGCCAACGCACGAGGCTTATTATCAGGCGCGAGTGATGAGGCGCGCATGGATGGGTGTGGGGGCGGCGAAGGGAGCTGGGAGGGCGTGGTCGGTGGAGAGGCGGGGGGCGTGGCGCGTGCAGGGGTGGCGTGCATTGTTCCGGCGGCCAGAGGAGCCCTGAAATGTTAAGAACTCGCGGCCGAGGCTCGTGAGGTGACGAGAGCGGCTGTGTGCACCGAATCAATATTTATGTCGGCCGCGCGCCCAACAATAATGTGCTTTGTTCTGTGCGGCGGAGGTAGAAGCTGCGGAGATGGTGATGGCGGAGGAGGAGGGGATTGCGGAAACGTAGCCGCAGCGGGGGAGGCTAAGGAGGAGGCTGCGGCTGCGGTCGTGATGGCGGTAGAGGAAGGAAGGGAGGACATTGTCGACGGAAGATGGTGGTAGACGTGACAGCAGAAATAGTGTTGGTGGTGATGATGATGGTAGGTTTAATAGACAGTGTGCGTCATCATCAGAGATCGTTTCTCAGTGATTCATCACAATATGCAAAAACGTAATTCGTTGATCTATTTTAAATGATACTAACTGTAAATATTTTCGTAGAAGATACGTGCACGACTCGGATATGGTATACCATGGATCCCATAAGTATTCCATATCCATATTAAAAATTCTTTGTTGCGCAATGAAGTATATCTCTTTTGGGAGATACTGGCACCGAGTGAAGTAGAGACGCTGAAGGATATGAATCGTTGACAATTCCTAGATTTACAATAAAAGACAAACATATTTATACATTCACAATGACAACTAGCAATAGCTAGAGCAGAAGAAACGGAACAGCAAATACTCGTGTAATGTCAGAAAACTTATTAAAATTAATAAATTTGAATACGAAAATTCTCCCGATGAAAAATGAATGCTATTGTATTGAGTACATGTACTGAAATACCCTTTTCCAAATGCGGCTCAAATGTTAACTTTGTGTACGTAAGCATGCTTCCTCGCCTTAGTGTCACCTGCAACTCATCACCAGCACCATCACCAACTCCACTACCACCACGATTTCCTCCTCTACCGTCGCGCCCGTTTCCGACCCCTTCCTCCGGAACCAGTTTTGCTCCCCAGATTTGTCCCCCTCTTTTGTCACCTCTTGTGTCCCGACTTTTTTACCTCGCACCCATTGTGGCGCCGTGTTCCTTCCCGCCCACACAAGCACGCCCCCCGGTCGCGGCGTCGCGTCCGCTGAGCTGCGGCGACGAAGTCTGGATGTGTTGTAAACCAAACAGATATTTGAAAATGCACATTCATAGCTCTAAACTCTCAGTGCACCTAGACTTGTCTTTTCTTCATTCATCGCTATAAAATTCTTTCATTATGCAATTAGATTACCTAAGATCTAATAAATGAAGATTTGTTTTCAAAGTACGAACCCTAGATTTCCCCATTGTTGCGCCGTGTTCCTTCCCGCCCACAAGCAGCCCCTCCCAGTCGCGGCGTCGCGTCCGCTGAGCTGCAACGACGAAGTCTGGATGTGTTGTAAAACCAAACAGATATTTGAAAATGCACATTCATAGCTCTAAACTCTCAGTGAACCTAGACGTGTCTTTTCTTCATTCATCGCTATAAAATTCTTTCATTATGCAATTAGATTACCTAAGATCTAATAAATGAAGATTTGTTTTCAAAGTACGAACCCCTAGATTTCCCCATTGTTGCGCCGTGTTCCTTCCCGCCCACACAAGCACGCCCCTCCCGGTCGCGGCGTCGCGTCCGCTGAGCTGCGGCGACGAAGTCTGGATGTGTTGTAAAACCAAACAGATATTTGAAAATGCACATTCATAGCTCTAAACTCTCAGTGCACCTAGACGTGTCTTTCTTCATTCATCGCTATAAAATGCTTTCATTATACAATTAGATTACCTAAGATCTAATAAATGAAGATTTGTTTTCAAAGTACGAACCCTAGATTTCCCCATTGTTGCGCCGTGTTCCTTGCCGCCCACACAAGCAGCCCCTCCCGTCGCGGCGTCTGTCCGCTGAGCTGCGGCGACGAAGTCTGGATGTGTTGTAAACCAAACAGATATTTGAAAATGCACTTCATAGCTCTAAACTCTCAGTGCACCTAGACGTGTCTTTTCTTCATTCATCGCTATAAAATTCTTTCATTATGCAATTAGATTACCTATGATCTAATAAATGAAGATTTGTTTTCAAAGTACGAACCCTAGATTTCCCATTGTTGCGCCGTGTTCCTTGCCGCCCACCAAGCAGCCCCTCCCGGTCGCGGCGTCGCGTCCGCTGAGCTGCGGCGACGAAGTCTGGATGTGTTGTAAAACCAAACAGATATTTGAAAATGCACATTCATAGCTCTAAACTCTCAGTGCACCTAGACGTGTCTTTTCTTCATTCATCGCTATAAAATGCTTTCATTATACAATTAGATTACCTAAGATCTAATAAATGAAGATTTGTTTCAAAGTACGAACCCTAGATTTCCCCATTGTTGCGCCGTGTTCCTTGCCGCCCACACAAGCAGCCCCTCCCCGGTCGCGGCGTCACGTCCGCTGAGCTGCGGCGACGAAGTCTGGATGTGTTGTAAAACCAAACAGATATTTGAAAATGCACATTCATAGCTCTAAACTCTCAGTGCACCTAGACGTGTCTTTTCTTCATTCATCGCTATAAAATGCTTTCATTATGCAATTAGATTACCTAAGATCTAATAAATGAAGATTTGTTTTCAAAGTACGAACCCTAGATTTCCCCATTGTTGCGCCGTGTTCCTTGCCGCCCACACAAGCAGCCCCCTCCCGGTCGCGGCGTCTGTCCGCTGAGCTGCGGCGACGAAGTCTGGATGTGTTGTAAAACCAAACAGATATTTGAAAATGCACATTCATAGCTCTAAACTCTCAGTGCACCTAGACGTGTCTTTTCTTCATTCATCGCTATAAAAATTCTTTCATTATGCAATTAGATTACCTATGATCTAATAAATGAAGATTTGTTTTCAAAGAACGAACCCTAGATTTCCCCATTGTTGCGCCGTGTTCCTTGCCGCCCACACAAGCAGCCCCCTCCCGGTCGCGGCGTCGCGTCCGCTGAGCTGCGGCGACGAAGTCTGGATGTGTTGTAAACCAAACAGATATTTGAAAATGCACATTCATAGCTCTAAACTCTCAGTGAACCTAGACGTGTCTTTTCTTCATTCATCGCTATAAAAATTCTTTCATTATGCAATTAGATTACCTAAGATCTAATAAATGAAGATTTGTTTTCAAAGTACGAACCCTAGATTTCCCCATTGTTGCGCCGTGTTCCTTCCCGCCCACACAAGCAGCCCCCTCCCAGTCGCGGCGTCGCGTCCGCTGAGCTGCGCGACGAAGTCTGGATGTGTTGTAATATTAAACAGATATTTGAAAATGCACATTCATAGCTCTAAACACTCAGTGCACCTAGACGTGTCTTTTCTTCATTCATCGCTATAAAATTCTTTCATTATGCAATTAGATTACCTAAGATCTAATAAATGAAGATTTGTTTTCAAAGTACGAACCCTAGATTTCCCCATTGTTGCGCCGTGTTCCTTGCCGCCCACAAGCAGCCCCCTCCCGGTCGCGGCGTCATCCGCTGAGCTGCGGCGACGAAGTCTGGATGTGTTGTAAACCAAACAGATATTTGAAAATGCACATTCATAGCTCTAAACTCTCAGTGCACCTAGACGTGTCTTTTCTTCATTCATCGCTATAAAAATGCTTTCATTATACAATTAGATTACCTAAGATCTAATAAATGAAGATTTGTTTTCAAAGTACGAACCCTAGATTTCCCATTGTTGCGCCGTGTTCCTTGCCGCCCACACAAGCAGCCCCTCCCCGTCGCGGCGTCGCGTCCGCTGAGCTGCGGCGACGAAGTCTGGATGTGTTGTAAAACCAAACAGATATTTGAAAATGCACATTCATAGCTCTAAACTCTCAGTGCACCTAGACGTGTCTTTTCTTCATTCATCGCTATAAAAATGCTTTCATTATACAATTAGATTACCTAAGATCTAATAAATGAAGATTTGTTTTCAAAGTACGAACCTAGATTTCCCCATTGTTGCGCCGTGTTCCTTGCCGCCCACACAAGCAGCCCCTCCCCGGTCGCGGCGTCGCGTCCGCTGAGCTGCGGCGACGAAGTCTGGATGTGTTGTAAACCAAACAGATATTTGAAAATGCACATTCATAGCTCTAAACTCTCAGTGCACCTAGACGTGTCTTTTCTTCATTCATCGCTATAAAATGCTTTCATTATACAATTAGATTACCTAAGATCTAATAAATGAAGATTTGTTTTCAAAGTACGAACCCCTAGATTTCCCCATTGTTGCGCCGTGTTCCTTGCCGCCCACACAAGCAGCCCCCTCCCGGTCGCGGCGTCGCGTCCGCTGAGCTGCGGCGACGAATTCTGGATGTGTTGTAAAACCAAACAGATATTTGAAAATGCACATTCATAGCTCTAAACTCTCAGTGCACCTAGACGTGTCTTTTCTTCATTCATCGCTATAAAATTCTTTCATTATGCATTTAGATTACCTAAGATCTAATAAATGAAGATTTGTTTTCAAAGTACGAACCCTAGATTTCCCCATTGTTGCGCCGTGTTCCTTCCGCCCACACAAGCAGCCCCTCCCGGTCGCGGCGTCATCGTCCGCTGAGCTGCGGCGACGAAGTCTGGATGTGTTGTAAAACCAAACAGATATTTGAAAATGCACATTCATAGCTCTAAACTCTCAGTGCACCTAGACGTGTCTTTTCTTCATTCATCGCTATAAAAATGCTTTCATTATACAATTAGATTACCTAAGATCTAATAAATGAAGATTTGTTTTCAAAGTACGAACCCTAGATTTCCCCATTGTTGCCCCGTGTTCCTTGCCACCCACACAAGCAGCCCTCCCAGTCGCGCGTCGTCGTCCGCTGAGCTGCGGCGACGAAGTCTGGATGTGTTGTAAAACCAAACAGATATTTGAAAATGCACATTCATAGCTCTAAACTCTCAGTGCACCTAGACGTGTCTTTTCTTCATTCATCGCTATAAAAATTCTTTCATTATGCAATTAGATTACCTATGATCTAATAAATGAAGATTTGTTTTCAAAGTACGAACCCTAGATTTCCCATTGTTGCGCCGTGTTCCTTCCCGCCCACACAAGCAGCCCCCTCCCGGTCGCGGCGTCTCGTCCGCTGAGCTGCGGCGACGAAGTCTGGATGTGTTGTAAAACCAAACAGATATTTGAAAATGCACATTCATAGCTCTAAACTCTCATTGCACCTAGACGTGTCTTTTCTTCATTCATCGCTATAAAAATTCTTTCATTATGCAATTAGATTACCTAAGATCTAATAAATGAAGATTTGTTTTCAAAGTACGAACCCCTAGATTTCCCCATTGTTGCGCCGTGTTCCTTGCCGCCCACACAAGCAGCCCCTCCCGGTCGCGGCGTCCGTCCGCTGAGCTGCGGCGACGAAGTCTGGATGTGTTGTAAAACCAAACAGATATTTGAAAATGCACATTCATAGCTCTAAACTCTCATTGCACCTAGACGTGTCTTTTCTTCATTCATCGCTATAAAAATTCTTTCATTATGCAATTAGATTACCTAAGATCTAATAAATGAAGATTTGTTTTCAAAGTACGAACCCTAGATTTCCCCATTGTTGCGCCGTGTTCCTTGCCGCCACACAAGCAGCCCCTCCCCGGTCGCGGCGTCCGTCCGCTGAGCTGCGGCGACGAAGTCTGGATGTGTTGTAAAACCAAACAGATATTTGAAAATGCACATTCAAGCTCTAAACTCTCAGTGCACCTAGACGTGTCTTTTCTTCATTCATCGCTATAAAAATTCTTTCATTATGCAATTAGATTACCTAAGATCTAATAAATGAAGATTTGTTTTCAAAGTACGAACCCTAGATTTCCCATTGTTGCGCCGTGTTCCTTGCCGCCCACACAAGCAGCCCCCTCCCGTCGCGGCGTCCGTCCGCTGAGCTGCGGCGACGAAGTCTGGATGTGTTGTAAAACCAAACAGATATTTGAAAATGCACATTCATAGCTCTAAACTCTCAGTGCACCTAGACGTGTCTTTTCTTCATTCATCGCTATAAAATTCTTTCATTATGCAATTAGATTACCTAAGATCTAATAAATGAAGATTTGTTTTCAAAGTACGAACCCTAGATTTCCCCATTGTTGCGCCGTGTTCCTTGCCGCCCACACAAGCAGCCCCTCCCGGTCGCGGCGTCGCGTCCGCTGAGCTGCGGCGACGAAGTCTGGATGTGTTGTAAAACCAAACAGATATTTGAAAATGCACATTCATAGCTCTAAACTCTCATTGCACCTAGACGTGTCTTTTCTTCATTCATCGCTATAAAAATTCTTTCATTATGCAATTAGATTACCTATGATCTAATAAATGAAGATTTGTTTTCAAAGTACGAACCCTAGATTTCCCCATTGTTGCGCCGTGTTCCTTCCGCCCACACAAGCAGCCCCTCCCGGTCGCGGCGTCGCGTCCGCTGAGCTGCGGCGACGAAGTCTGGATGTGTTGTAAAACCAAACAGATATTTGAAAATGCACATTCATAGCTCTAAACTCTCATTGCACCTAGACGTGTCTTTTCTTCATTCATCGCTATAAAAATTCTTTCATTATGCAATTAGATTACCTATGATCTAATAAATGAAGATTTGTTTTCAAAGTACGAACCCTAGATTTCCCCATTGTTGCGCCGTGTTCCTTGCCGCCCACACAAGCAGCCCCTCCCGGTCGCGGCGTCCGTCCGCTGAGCTGCGGCGACGAAGTCTGGATGTGTTGTAAAACCAAACAGATATTTGAAAATGCACATTCATAGCTCTAAACTCTCAGTGCACCTAGACGTGTCTTTTCTTCATTCATCGCTATAAAAATGCTTTCATTATACAATTAGATTACCTAAGATCTAATAAATGAAGATTTGTTTTCAAAGTACGAACCCTAGATTTCCCCATTGTGGCGCCGTGTTCCTTCCCGCCCACACAAGCACGCCCCCCGGTCGCGGCGTCGCGTCCGCTGAGCTGCGGCGACGAAGTCTGGATGTGTTGTAAAACCAAACAGATATTTGAAAATGCACATTCATAGCTCTAAACTCTCAGTGCACCTAGACGTGTCTTTTCTTCATTCATCGCTATAAAAATGCTTTCATTATGCAATTAGATTACCTAAGATCTAATAAATGAAGATTTGTTTTCAAAGTACGAACCCTAGATTTCCCCATTGTGGCGCCGTGTTCCTTCCCGCCCACACAAGCACGCCCCCCGGTCGCGGCGTCGCGTCCGCTGAGCTGCGGCGACGAAGTCTGGATGTGTTTGCGAGGATGCAATGGCGCGCGGCGGTTCGCGGAACGGCACACAGCCGGCCCCTCTCGCCCCAGTGGCTTCTGGGAAGTGCTGCGCCTTGCTGCGCTTCGCGTGGGCGCTTTCGGTGATTACGCGGCTGTTGGCGAGGCGTGGGATGGCCAGTGTTCCGCCGGAGACTCAGAGTTTGAACTCTCGAACTCTTTTAACTTCCCGCAAAGGCTTCAAATTTGCAGTTAATTATTAGGAGTTGTACGGTACGGGGGTGAAATGTAAAATATTGTTTTACGAAAGAGTTCACTCTGGATTGTATGTGGCTGCATGTAATGGTATTGTGTGTGAAGCACTGCCCTCTCTCCGACTTTCACGTTCTGTAATCGAATTTTTGTTTTCCTGAGAGGACGTCTGGCGCAAAAATTCCGTTCCTTTCTCGCTGGATTCACCACGTATTATTACTGTAAATTAATTATCCCGCAGCTATTACCATATTTATGATGCGATAATCTGTATAATATATGCTCCCATAGAAACATGTGGAGTTTAGAGGCAATTTTGTACGACTTCACTGCGATATCCCAACAACTACAATTGTCCTGAGAGAATATTCGAAAACGTAGCATATATTTTTTACTTTCCGCAACTGCGGTAGAGAGAAAGTTGTGTAATGCTGCGAGAAAAAGCGGCGAATTTTCGACAGAAAAATCTTATTACAGGGCCCTAGGAACGAAGAAGTGAATAAATCCAGTTGCTAAATTTAGAAAAAAATCCTCTAACACATGGTGTAGTCAGAACCCATGTTTACCGAGTCCTTGATACCGAAATGTCGATTGACGGTAAAACGTCTTTCTGTCCGTCTGTCCGTCTTCTGATTGTGAGCAATGTTAGCGGCTAAATCGTCCAGCCGAATTTCTCCCAAATTGATATTCCCCAGTCGATCTGGTTGATGTCGCGACCCCTTGAATTTCAAACGGGTATTTTAATGATGGGGGTACTTTACATGAAGGCCCTGCGACATTTTCCAAAAAGTCTCCATAGTTTTTAATTAAATTTTGTTGTTGAATAATGTAAAGAACGTTTAAGACAATGATACACGACTCATGTCGGTTGAAATGCCCGATTTTTCAAAAATTGAAAAAATTCAAAATTTGTTCGGCGCTTTCGTACAACTGCAGTAAATATGTTTTCGTGTACTCTTATATCAAAAAATTTTTTTTTTAATGTTTGTCCGTACGTCTATCCGTCTACCCTTCTGCTCGTCTGTCGTTTGTACGTCTGCCAATCCGTTAGTCCGTCTGTGCGTCCGTTTTTTAACAACGCCTAAACGTTTCGTCGATTTTTTAAAAATATATATACTACCCGGTTGATTTGGCTCGACTCAAAGCTCTGATATTTCCAAAAACCATTTTTTTAAATTTTTGGTGGAACTTCACATGAAGCCCCTGTGACATTTTAAAAATTTTCTCAAAAATAACTCCAAATTTTTTCTTTAAATTTCTTGTAAAAATAGAGTGAAATACACTTAAAAAGATAGCATAGGTTTAAGTTTTTTCAGAGCCTTCCTTCAACAGAAAAATTGAAGATTGACATTCTTTCTTTCAAATGAAATTTTTTATTTATAATTAGTGTTTTCATTTCATGTACATTTTCCTGAAAATTTTAGAAATTTCTTGCAATATTGAGTAAAATTTGTAGTACAATATTAAAAAAATATCCAAACCAAGAATTTCGAAAACGGCTTCAAATTTTTTCTTTAAACTTTTAAATGTACTGTATAAGATGTCATAGACGCCATTTTGCTCTATTCTTTTTTTGTTGTTGTTTTCAAAAATTCTACAATTGTAATTTTCTCGACTTGTTTGTCACGTCGTTAATTGCATTTACATTGCCGGGCATTTGTATACATTATTGATATTATGATTACATGTTCTTCAAGTGATATCTAACAAAGTTATTCGAAAACTGCAAATTTTTCTGCGGAAATAAGCTCAAAATTGCGCATTTTCAGAAACGCTCAAACACCATTTTCTCAAAATCACCTCCATACGGCTTCATTATTGCAATCGTGAGTGGAAGTGCTTCAAATGACTTCAAATGAAGTTTCACAAGTTGAAATTCACAAGTTTTCTGTGAAAAAGAGTTTTAATGTTCGCATTTACAAAAACGTTTAGAGAACTTTTCTTAGCATCGGCTCAATTTTTTTTTACATATACAGCACGGTTTTACTCTTCTATAATATTCTTAAAGTAATATTTCGGTTTTACTATTATGAAATCGAAAAACTGAGAAAATATGAAAAAAGATATTTTGGGCTGCGATAGGTGGCAGCTTATAAAAGGACAGAGCATGACCGAAAAGGGAGCTCAGACCAAAGAAATAAAAAAAACTAATTAGGACTAGAAAGTCTATGTAGTTCTGTAGCGCGTCTTAATGAAATGTGCCTGGACGGTCGTTATGTCGAATCAAGCGATTGGTATAATAGTTATGTTAATTACTGGCAAATGTTAAATACCTGAGTAAGAGTCCCAACGTTGGGAAACATTTTCATGGATTGGAAACACTTTTACGTGTTGAAGTATTGTATTATATGCATATATATATATATATATATATATATATATATATATATAAGTATATATAATCGTTACAAAGAGTATGAGGCGCTTGTGCTCGAGAAAGAAGCGCTAGTTTAGACTGTTTTATCATTTCCCTTAAACGTTCCTATTTCGTTCGTTTCATATTTCAATTCTGCAAACAATATTCATGCTACTGATCTATTATCAATTGTGAGGCAACGTAACAGTTGAACTATTTAAACTTATGTAAGCAACCTCTGATCATGAAAAAATATGATGGGTATTCGCTGAGAATGAGCCGTACGATATAAAACAAGAAGTGCTGCCATCACTCTCTCGTACAAAACATCACACACCACCACACGCACACACACACACACACACACACACACACGTCACATTACGGCATGTTGTAAAGCAAACGCACACCACTCCACACATGCACTCAAACACATATACATAAGTTCAGGCAAGGGATGTATACAATCCTTTGCAGATGTAATACTTACTTGTGTAAAAAGTAAATGAATGTATTTTATACAAATTTCCTTACATTTATTATTTGTAGTTTAACTTTCCCATTATTAGTCTTCAAATATTGTTGAATTGATAGTAGGTTTTATGAACTGATATACTGATCAAATCTAGGGGTTCGTACTTTGAAAACAAATCTTCATTTATTAGATCTTAGGTAATCTAATTGCATAATGAAAGAATTTTTATAGCGATGAATGAAGAAAAGACACGTCTAGGTGCAATGAGAGTTTAGAGCTATGAATGTGCATTTTCAAATATCTGTTTGGTTTTACAAGGAAATATGACTATTTTCCCTAAAAACATCTTAATATATTTTTATGAAGGAGTGGATTACATATAATCACATTTATTCAATATAGTAAATGAAAATTACTTTGTAATGATAATTCAAGACATTTTTTCTTTACCGTATTTCAATAATATTTCAATAATATGTCAGTGTACTTATTCATGGTCCTTTAACAGTTTATTATTACGAAGCGGATTCATCAAATGCTAATGATCCAATTAACATCCAATTAACATGAATTTACATAGACTTCATGAAGAGGCTTAATAGTGTTCAATCAAATTTGTTCTGAAGGAGGTATCACGTGCTGAAATTACCAATTAATTTGATCCAAAAGCCTCAAAATGTATAACATGATTCTAGTATTAAGTGCAGTCACCGATAAATTGCAAACGACAAGTACTCTCGGCGAATTGGATGACAGAAATTGAAAAAGTGCTTAAATTATTTTTATATAAAACATTAAATCAGCGATTTTCAGATTTGCAAGCCGAAACTAGGTATATGTATCTCCTTTAAATATCATTTCATATTTCTAAGGGAAATTTTATGATATACGGATGCAAGAAATCTTTCAAAGCTTTTACTAAAAGTGATGTTAATATTCAGTTTATATTGACAGTAGTAGTAATAATGAGCAACAGTAGTAGTACAATCAGCATTATACTACCCAAAAGCCAGATAGAAATTGTTCACTGTATTTTGATGTTCTGAAGCTGAGAAAATATTCAATGTGTGTAATTTTCGAGGTCGTATGGATTTTTGGCCATCTTTTATGAATTTATCACAAACTAAATAAATATTGGCTCGCAAATGGTATTGTTTTTTGAAATTCATCTTGAATTACACTTTATTTTAGGTAAGTATAAAATATCAATGGATTATTTTCCTATAGTTTCAATTTTTATATTTTACATTATTATTTAACGTTAATTTGTTGAACCTTGTTTAGTCTTAAACATTCACAAACAAATCAAAAGTATTTCTTTTGCATTAATTCTTCACATTATTTTAAATTATTTACAGAATATCGTATAATCCTTTAAAATATTTTCAAAAATTAAGTCTAAATTAATTCAGTTATTTGAGAACGATTCCTTACTATTTGTTATTTTTTTTAAACGGGCAAATTCCTTTTTCCATTTTATTTGTTTTATCCCAACTAAACCAGCGAAACGAAGCGCAGGCGACGAGAGCACGACTTGGCGCAGTAAACGGCGTTCGCCACGCAGATAAATAGTTTGTCACGCCCAGCGACAGCCGGCGTCAGAGGGGCATGCCTCGCGCGGGGGAGCTGACGCGCTTGAAAGGCGAAAGACGCTGCTGAAGGCATGCGGGCCCCGCGCCGCGTACGGACCCCGCCCCCCCCCCGCCACGCCCTTACGGACCCCGCCCCGGCACCCCGCCCCGGCACCCCCGCCCCTCACCCTGCCGCGCGATGCTCGGAAGCCTTCCCTCACAAAACCCAAGTCTTGCCCTGACTCTTGCGGCCCGTCTCTCCCCGCCCCGTTCCTCCTTGCCCAGATGCTATCCCCGCTCCCCGCCCCGTTCCCCTCCTTTCCTTACCGTCCCGCTCCTCATCCCGCCTCTCGTCAGCATTGCTTCGTTCCCCCGCCCACTTTTCCTCCAACTAGCTTCTCCCCAACTTACTCCTCCCCAATACGTTCCTTGCCTGCTCCCTCCGCGCCCCGCCTCCTTGCCTGCCATCGCCGCGCACTCCGACGCAGCGGAGAGGCGGCTCTCACTCATCCTGCGAGGCGTTCGTGCATCCCATCCTATTGCATTCCATTCCTGGCGCACTAAAACTAGAATCTGCTTCTTTAATTAGCCCTCTTTGACAGCCTCTCCGCTCCAGACACCGCTCTGGCGTTAACTGCCCTCAATAACACTGTTCGAGTCGATTAAATCCTGCTCCTTCTGCCCGCTAATTTGGTTCCGTTCCTTTCCCATTCGTTTTCTCTTTTTATGGATTACACCGAAGGACATTTTTTCCTAGTCCCTGCCTCTACAAATAAATGATTTCCACATTGCTTTTTTTTCAGGTAGCGTTTCTTAAACTAATTAACATGGATTCACATTTTCCATTTGTGATTGTTATCGTCCCCTTTATATAACACTGATTCTAACAGTGCTTCATGTTGTGAACGACGCACTAGAATCCCAACCGAGCTGATCTCCACGCTACTTTTTTCTCGTCGGGCAGAGTATCCTCCTTAGCAATCTCGACCACGCCCAGCCCTCTGCCAAGTATTATTCCGTCGATGTAGCTTCCTGCTGCTCTGATAATACCTTTATAGTAAAATCTCGTTCAGCAAAACTGTTCTTTCTCTCTTGACCATCCACTGTAGTCTATATTTTGGTGACTTGGGATAAAAAAGACTCTGTGAGTCTTTTTTATACTCTACACAGTGATCGATTTGTTTTCATATTAACGAGTTCTCTCATGATAAATATCAGTGTCCAACTTTATTCGTATAAATCACTGCCCTCGATTTTATTCCTGTCATTTTGCAGTATACATTACGCACTTAATTTGACGGATTGTGGAAAGAAACGCGAGGATTGCTCACAGTGTGCATTTGAGATGAGTGACGATAGAACACATAAGCAGACGTCGTTATTGAGTGCTGTAACTTGCAGACACCCACGTAAAACTCGTGCCGTCTCCATCAACGAGCGTTATATTTACTACGTAAACTTTGAATGAGCATGCATAACAGTCGAATAAAAACCGAAAGCACTCGGAAAACAGAATGTCAGAGACTGCTCATGCACTGGGATGTCTGCAGATTGGTAGTCACCTTTGGTGTTATGGCACTGAGAGGCACATTGAAATTAGTTTGTGTTCTGAAATTAAACAGTAAGTAAACTAGACATCTCTAGCATAAGTCCGTCACTAAAGGATGGTATTGCTCGTGACTTTGATTACAGTAATTAATTGTGTGTGGCAGGGTATGATAGGTTATTTTTTCATTGATTAGTGATTCCGGGCGCGTCAAATGCAAAGGTCATCAGTCCCGAAAGAATAGTGCATATTTTCCTCAAGAGGTGGCGGTGATTTATCCCCACTGGATGATGAGATCCGGCGCCGACCTACCGTCAGCTAACGGGGTTTCCCTCAACTAGGTATCTCCCACCAGCGACGCACTCCCCTAGTGGGGACAAGCTCTAAGCTCACGACCGGTCTCCTGCCATATGTGGGAGTGTAGTGCATGCAAATGTATGTGTAAGTAAGAGGAAAGACAAGGAACAGATACGAAATATCGGGCGCGGTCCGTAGCTCGTTTGTTACGATACTGCTTCGGCGTTCGCCTGGGATTGATCGGAGAAACTACATAAAACTACCAATAAGAGCAGCATGCCGCTACAATTGCCTGCCATCGTCGGGACTCGAACCTCGGATATCCCGATCAGAGGACCCGGATATTACTGAACGTGCTACATCGGCCCTCACACTGACAAGTCGTACCACGTGCGTGACTGATCACTGGATGGTGCGCGTTCTGGAAGAAACTCGCATGCCCGTCTCGCGACTGTCTGGTAGAGAAGATCATTATTCCCAAAAGCTTCCACCAAATCTCTGCAACATTCTCGGGCATTTTTCCCACAGAGAACGGTTATCTTGGTGAATTAGCAACTGATTTCACATTGATCTCTGGGCTAATAGAGACAAAAAGCCATCTGTCGTTGTGAATACACATTAGTACCGCATTTCATTCACGCGACAAATAAAACTGAGCCCCGACAACAGTTCTTTTAACAACTACTGGTGCTAAAATAGCACGCACTTTCTCTCCCGTATTTTCAGCACAATTACGCGAAAAGTACTAAAATTTTCGAAAAAATGAACATGAACTTACTTCAAAATCTATCGTTACGGAACAGATTGCATTAAAGGGGAAAATCTTTAATATTTTACTTGTAGGAAGACTCAGAACTTAGTTGTAAGAATTTTCAGAATCAAGAATCGTGATTTTCAACGAATATGTCACCCGCACCAACCTTCTGAACGCCCTTCACACTATCCAACAACAAAATTTAATAAAAAAACGATGGAGCGGTTTTTTGAAAATTTGGGAAAATGTCCCATGGGCTTCATGTAAAGTACTTCCCAAAATTAAAATATCGGTTTCAAATTCAAGGGGCCGCATATCATCCAGATCGATTGGAGAATATCATTCTTGGAGAAAATCGGCTAGCGTTGTTCACATACGGCCGGGCAGATGTTTTGCCGTCATTTGATTTTTCGGTGTCAAGGACCCACACCACATGGATTCTGGCTACATCACGTGTTAGAGGATTTTTTAAAAAATTTTCACCAGATTTATCCCCTTTTTCGTTACAAGGGCCCTATAATAAGAGTTTTCTGCCGAAAATTTGTCGTTTTTTCGTGCAGCATTAGATAACTTTCTCTCTACTCTGTAGCGAGAAATTTCAGCTGGATTTTATTGACAATAAAAAAGGCTATTCCAAATTTTTAAACATTTTTCATTTACAGTAACGACACTGATTTCAGGATTCCGGCAACTATGTCATTCTGAAATTTCCTCCTTTAGACATGTATAAACATTCATTCATTTTGTCTTTGTTCGGTCAAACATCTTTTGCCATTTATCTTTTTGTTGCTATACTTTTGCGTGAACACATACTTGGAGTAACCGTGCATGTCTTAGAGTGACTAGAATTTGTTTTTGTTGATACGTCGAAAAAATCCAAATAATTTTTAATGTGTTTAATTTGTATTTTTCTAAGCCAGGTCTTAGTTTTGATTTGCATAATAGTATTTTGTAAAATTTGAAAACTCACTTTTAGTTTGTTGCCTATTTTTTGAGTCTGTGTCCACACGTCCTACCTTCCAACCAATAGTTAATTTGACAATGTTAAATCTGAATGTTTTACTTTTAGTTCAATTACTTTCTAAAGTTTATTTTCTACCTTTAAACATTCACAACACGAGGAGGTTCAGCGAGTTACTTTAATATTACGGGAGAGGTATCTTCAAGATTATTCTAGGGTGCTAGAATTAAAGTTTTCAATTTTGAAAATAATTGTGAGATAATTTTGTAGCACTCACGCATGTATTACAGGAAAGCTTGCTTTTATTTCTGCACCATTAAATATAGCTTTAATTCTTTTAAATGTAAACTAATTTGGCTATTCTTTTCTATTTTTGTTCAAAATGTCTTTTTTACATGTCCATTCGTTCATTGATTGTTTGTTTGTCCCTTCATTTCACCACTAGTTTGGTCATTAATTCATTCGTTGTCAATTCGTTCCATCATTCAAGTCCACTTTTTGCTTCTTCCGTCAATTCATAACATCACTCACTCTTTCTCACGACCACACAATCATACCTTTCCTCATTCAATCGCTGGCCCGCTGCCGTTTTTCATCAAGCCGCTCTTTGGCCGTGCCAGCCTCCGCCGCCTTCTCTCCCGATTGTGTACGTAACCGCCACTTATGACATGGAGCGTTTGCGATAGGGGGAGAGGGCGGCCGTTCGATATCCGGCGGAGTGAGCTGTATCCGGGCCGGTGGCGCGGACGGAGGTGGCCTGGAAGCAGCCCCGGAGGCGCCCGGAGCGCTTCCGCCCCCCCCCCCCACCCGCACCCTCGCCCGTCGTCAACAGCGGCCTCATTAGGTCTCCGGCGTGTCGCGGATCGGCCCCCTTCGGAGCCACAGACCGCTTAAAGCGACGCTCGGGAAAGACCCACCCGGCCCGGCCCGGCCCCGCCACGCTCCGGCCTGGGTGCACCGTCACTGCAGCGCCTCTGACCGGGAGGTCCTAGGTTCGAGTCCCGACAGCGGCAGGATTTTCGACACTGGCTTTTCAGCTAGGTCGAATTCAGTCGCTGCCTGGAGGAGAATTCTAGCGGCCGGCTGCTCTCATCGGTAGTTTTCCGTGGTTTCTTCGATCACACCCGGCGAATGCCGGAGCAGTACCCTACCAAACGGGCCACGGATGATCTTTCCTTCCTCTTCCTTGTTCTATCCTCTCCTCTTACACTAACACTTACACTAACATGCACTACACTTCCACATATTCCGGGAGACCGGTCGGTATCTTAGAGCTTGTCCCGGCTGAGGCGGTGCCCCGCTGGTGGGAGAGTCCTGGTTAGGGGGAAACTCCACTAGCCGGCGGTAGGTCGGCGCCGGATCTCGCCATCCAGCGGGAGAAGGTCACCGCCATCTCCGGAGAAGAAAAACATGCACTACACTAACGGGACTAATGACCAAAGCAGTTGACGCGCCCGGGAACACGAAAAAACCAAACCAACTGGGTGCATCGCCGCCTCCCTGGAAGCAGCGCTCCCTGGACCGGGTTTGCTAATGACGCTGCTGCGCGCCTTGCACGAAGGGGATATGCAAATCCATCGGGGAATTAAGCTCTGTTATTTTCAGAATTACAAGCACTGCTCTGCATCGATGCCAACTGTGAGATGTAATTTAGGTTTGCGTATAACGAGTGACTGGCTTTGGAAAGCATTTTGTTTTAACGTTTGTTATTGGGACTTGATGCTTAAAGAGAAATTTCAGAATTTCCAGGAATATCAGTAACAGCGAGATGCGTCATAAATTTGGTTTCGGGCAATACATTTGTTTTTTAATCGAGGCAATAGCAGCCTTTTTGTGCGCGCTTGAGCGCAGAATAAGAGTAGGTGAATCGGAACATTGATTTCGCAGCGCGCAGATATGGTAGCGCACAGTATCGGCTGGCGTTCACAAGAGCACAACTTTCTTTTCATACGTTATTGGACGTCATATCCGGAATGTTTTCAAAATTAGCTCTTGCCTTTTAGGAAGGAATACTTCAAAAGCACCAGGAAACGTATTTATTTCCCATTATTTCATTTTCGTCGAATTGTTTCTTTGATACACTCAACCATCCACTTACCTTTTAAATTGCCATCTTACGTTTTCTCCAGTTCTTGAATTGGTCAAGCGTGATATATCTTGCTAATATTTTCTTAATTTGTGTTTATTATTTGTCAGACACAGTGACGACTTGATTATTTCTGTTAGTACGCATGTAGTGTTTATCCTCACATTTCAAAGACTTAATGTAGGTACTGTCAAAAACGTTCTGTAATGGGTCGGCAGATCATTAAACGCGACATCCATTTTTAGAAAAAGTTCTTTAGTCACATCGAAAGAAGGAAGCGGAACATTAAACTTTCCTTTCTCTTCAGAGTAAGATGAGATTAGTAGGTCAACGACCATCGGGATAAAAATGTTGATGCCATTAAACTATTGAGAGCTTTAGTAGGAATGTATTTATTATTACTAGAGCAAATATTTATAAGTATCTTCCCCATCATCATTACTAGTCTCAGTTTCATTATGTAAACTCTTTGGTGGAATCGAAGTGTGGTACTTAGCGTCGACTAAGGGATCGATTCTGAGAGACTCTTGGCGAACATAAATATGGTATTTCAATCCACTCACGGCAACTTCTACATGTGTCATTCAGTATTTTACCCTCTCTTAACTATTCGTATAGAAGGAATACAAATTTAATTGTCAAAGATAATTGTGGACTCACGTTTAATACGTTAATAAAGATGAAACATCAAATATTCATAACTCGTCATCAATATTTCGTAGCACCAAGCTTTTAAAACAAGAAATTGAATATTCCCATTTTGATAATTTAGAATCTTTTAACCCTCCTACTTCAAGTACAGTCCTCTAAAACAAGGAAGTGCTCGCATTCTACAGTTCTTAGCATTAAAGGACTCGGAAAAATGTTCTGTGCATTTTGTTTGCACTCGTATGTAGTACGTTGAAATGAACGTGTGTGTGTGTGTGTGTGTGTGTGTGTGTTACTAGTAATCGGAACACCATGCAAAGTTCATCATCAGCTCTCGAAAATATGATTTCAAAATGCAATACACGATATCAGTCTGTGGTGTTTGGACAGATAATGACAACTTCAAAATCACTGTTGTCATATATGCGCATTTTTAGTTTCATTGTCATTTTTAAAGCCATAAATCAAGCCTACATAAAAATACAAATGTAAATATCGTACGTTTACGTGTTCTTTAACCATATGCACGCGTGTGTGCATTTATCATTTTCCAAATAGTTATAATTAGCAAGAATTTGAGATATCAACAGGCAAAGAATTGTCCCTTGGCAAAATGATTTTGTAAGGCAGAAATTTGAAAGAAAATAAATATGAAATTAAGGAGTAAGTAATAATGCTCTTTGCTCGCGATCCTGGTACAGCTACTTTAAGCCGCCCAGCCTTCCAGATGAATTTTTTTACATCAGTTATCCATTCAAACACACATTTAAAATGAGTTTGACCGTTAAACACATGAGTAAGGTTAGGTAAAGTGTCGATCTATATTATCAAAAATATAGATCCATTAGTTTCATTTACTTTTATGTTAATTTTTGTATACCTAACGTGTCTATATGATTTCTAAGGAGAACGTATAAAATATTATATGGTTTGATCGTAGTTAGAAATCTCACAACGTTAACTGGGATGGAAATGTATAGATTAACAATAATTTTTAATTTACTAAATTAACAAAGTGGGAGAGGGTGAAAGCTGGAGGAGAAGGCACCAGCGGTGGTGAAGGATTGGTGCAGGGGCGGAGGCGGGGGCCGAAGGCGGAGAAGAAGTCTCCGGTGGCAGAGACAGCGGTGAAGGGTTGGAGGCGAAGACGGAGGCGTGGGAGAGGACAGGAGCCGGAGGAGAAGGCACCGGCGGGGGCGAAGGGTTGGAGGCGAAGACGGAGGCGTGGGAGAGGACAGGAGCCGGAGGAGAAGGCACCGGCGGGGTGAAGGGTTGGAGGCGAAGACGGAGGCGTGGGCGGGGCCGAAGGCGGAGGAGACGGCTCCGGTGGCAGAGACTGCGGTGAAGGGTTGGAGGCGAAGACGGAGGCGTGGAGAGGACAGGAGCCGGAGGAGAAGGCACCGGCGGGGTGAAGGGTTGGAGGCGAAGACGGAGGCGTTGTAGAGGGCAGAAGCTGGAGGAGAAGGCTCCGGTGGCAGAGACTGCGGTGAAGGGTTGGAGGCGAAGACGGAGGCGTGGGAGAGGAGCAGGAGCCGGAGGAGAAGGCACCGGCGGGGGTGAAGGTTTGGTGCAGATGACGGGGCGTGGGCGGGGCCGAAGGCGGAGGAGACGGCTCCGGTGGCAGAGACTGCGGTGAAGGGTTGGAGGCGAAGACGGAGGCGTGGGAGAGGACAGGAGCCGGAGGGGAAGGCACCGGCGGGGTGAAGGGTTGGAGGCGAAGACGGAGGCGTGGGCGGGGCCGAAGGCGGAGGAAAAGGCTCTGGAGGCAGAGACAGCGGTGAAGGGTTGGAGGCGAAGACGGAGGCGTGGGAGAGGAGAGGAGCCGGATGAGAAGGCACCGGCGGGGTGAAGGGTTGGAGGCGAAGACGGAGGCGTGGGCGGGGCCGAAGGCGGAGGAGAAGGCTCGGTGGCAGAGACAGCGGTGAAGGGTTGGAGGCGAAGACGGAGGAGTGGGAGGACAGGAGCCGGAGGAGAAGGCACCGGCGGAGGTGAAGGGTTGGAGGCGAAGACGGAGGCGTGGGAGGAGGGCAGAAGCTGGAGGAGACGGCTCCGGTGGCAGAGACTGCGGTGAAGGGTTGGAGGCGAAGACGGAGGCGTGGGAGAGGACAGGAGCGGAGAGGACCGGGGGTGAAGGGTTGGAGGCGAAGACGGAGGCGTGGGCGGGCCGAAGGCGGAGGAGAAGGCCCGTGGCAGAGACAGCGGTGAAGGGTTGGAGGCGAAGACGGAGGCGTGGAGAGGACAGGAGCCGGAGGAGAAGGCACCGGCGGGGTGAAGGGTTGGAGGCGAAGACGGAGGCGTTGTAGGGGGCAGAAGCTGGAGGAGACGGCTCCGGTGGCAGAGACTGCGGTGAAGGGTTGGAGGCGAAGACGGAGGCGTGGGAGAGGACAGGAGCCGGAGGAGAAGGCACCGGCGGGGGGGAGGGTTAGTGCGATGACGGGGGCGTGGGCGGGGCCGAAGGCGGAGGAAAAGGCTCCGGTGGCAGAGACAGCGGTGAAGGGTTGGAGGCGAAGACGGAGGCGTGGAGAGGACAGGAGCCGGATGAGAAGGCACCGGCGGGGGTGAAGGGTTGGAGGCGAAGACGGAGGCGTGGGCGGGGCCGAAGGCGGAGGAGACGGCTCCGGTGGCAGAGACAGCGGTGAAGGGTTGGAGGCGAAGACGGAGGCGTGGAGAGGACAGGAGCCGGAGGAGAAGGCACCGGCGGGGTGAAGGGTTGGAGGCGAAGACGGAGGCGTTGTAGAGGGCAGAAGCTGGAGGAGAAGGCACCGGTGGCAGAGACTGCGGTGAAGGGTTGAGGCGAAGGGCCCGCGAGGAAACCGGGGTGGCGCGGGGCGGGGCGGGGCGGGGCGCAGGTCGCCGTGAGTGAGTCACGAGCTGCAGAAATAGTCCGGCGCGCGCGGCGCTGCAGCCCGCGCGGCCCCGCCCGCCAAAATAAACGTGTACATCCTCGCGGGGCAAACACTTCTGCGGGCAGAGTAAATCCGCGCAAATTATTGCCCGCGCGTGGGCGAACTGCCGGCCGAGGACTGCAGCCGCGGCTCTGCTGTGTATGGAGCGCGCTTGATGCACGGATTTTCCATGGGCCCGGATATGCATTTTTAAGAACACCGTCATATAGAGTTTGAGAATCAAAAATGCTTGATTGTCTTTAAAGAGAAAGGCTAATAAAATTAAAAGAAATAATATCTAGTTTGTAAAGCTTGTAAAACGTGCTTTATGCGAAAATGTGAAAAATATCAATGAGTGATTTTCGATTTATCTTTCATTCCTATATTATCAGATAACGACAATTAAATGCCATTGAAAGCGACGAGTAACCATATTATTGCACCTAGGGAACGTGACAACACTAAATGCGAATTTTAAAGAATCTCAGCTACTTAAGAACTGTTACTTTTGTGTAAATCGTTATAGATTTATGTGAAATACAATAATGTTAATATTTAGAAAAAACTAAGATTTTTCCTTTAATAAACTCAATTTCGCTAATTAGAAATATTACTTTGCCGATTTTCTGTCTATCAGGTAGAGATTGCATGCTTTATTCACAAGATAAAGCTAGTGCAGCTTGAGCGTTCTGCATTTCTCGTAAATTTGCCATTAACTAATATGATGAGTAGGCTAGAATGGTAATGCTCAGTACTGCAGTTGCAGTGCCAGTTGATTGATCCATCTTACCATGACACATCGATTTTTTTAAAATTTAATTTAGTTTCTTATTACCCTTTTATTTACTAGATCTCTGACGCACAACAGTTGATCGTAATTCCACACAACTTATGTGAATAGAACATACATTTCAGATACGAAACACAAATGTAGTACCAGGGATGAGATATATCACGTGCAGAATCATGGGACTTTAATGTATCTGCGATGAGCATTTGCCTTAATGGGCGCCCACTGAGGGAAGTTTCCTTGACATATCAAAAGCCTACAGATAACAAGCGGATAGAAACAGCCAGCGCGTACGTAATTCCATTCAATCTCCTAAGTCTGTGCTAGCCGGAAGTACTGCTTGCGCCGTGGGGGAGGCGGCGTTCGACTGCAGCGCGAGCGGAGGAGGTGCTGGGAACCGCTCGCGCGGGCCGCGGGGAAGGCGGATGCTGTGCCCAGCAGAAGGAGCGGGAAGGCGACCGGGCGCGTCAACTGATTTGGTCATTAGTCCCGTTAGTTAGTGCATGTTTTCTCGGAAGTTGGCGGTGATCTTCCCCCGCTGAATGGCGAGTTCCGGCGCCGACCTACCGTCGGCTAGTGGGGTTTCCCCCTAACCAGGATTCTCCCACCAGCGGGGCACCGCTCCAGCCGGGACAAGCTCTAAGCTCCCGACCGGTCTCCCGGAATATGTGGTAGTGTAGTGCATGTTAGTGTAAGTGTGTGTGTAAGGGGGAGAGGATAGGACAAGGAAGGGGAAGGACAGATCGTGCGCGGTCCGTTGCCCGTTTGTTAGGGTACTGCTCCGGCATTTGCCTGGTGTTAATCGGAGAAACCGCGGAAAAATACCGAGCAACTGAATTCGACCTAGCTGAAAAGCTAGTGTCGAAAATCCTGCCACCGTCAGGATTCGAACCTAGGACCTCCCGATCAGAGGCGCTGCAGTGACATCAGTTGATGCTCAGAGCTACCGCTCACGTTACCGAGCAGAAGGAGCGTTGGTTAGACGTCGTTTGGTCTAAAGATATTAGGTCTAAAGGTCTAATTTTTAATGTCTAATGTCAGAAGGTCTATTAACACACATCTAATGAAACTTTGGTCTAATTTTTAAAAATGTCTAATAATATTTGGTGTAATTGTCAGAAATGTCTAATAAACTTCGCTCTAACGGAAACAAATGTCTAATATGTTATTCTGTAAAAGAAATACGTAACAAAATGTGGTTTACATATCATTATAAGTGTAATTTTAATCTATAGCTGAAAGACCGAAGGTATAAGTCCATATCACGACGATCCATATCACGATCTTTATAATAATGCTACCAATTCCACTATTTGCCTTTTAATAATTTTGTACATCTATTAGACACCTTTATATCTTTGTATATCTAGTAGACTTTATTAATTGACCTTCTAATTGTAGCCTCTTCCTCTATAGACCTAATGTCACATTAGACCTGGTTCGAAATAGACGTCCTGTTCATTAGATCTAACGAGTATTAGACCTTTGATTCGTGAACCTGACGACCTGAAATCGGAGCGTTTACTGTGAGCTCTAGGAAGCAGCAGCAACAATGCATTCATCCTGCGATACGTGCAATTGATTGATTAATTAATTATTTCGAGTTTATGGGCTCGTCAACTATAAGGGTCATTACTCCCGTGAGTATATTGCATGTTTTTATCACGAGAGATGGCGGTCTTCTTCTCACCCGTCTGGAGGATAAGATCCGACGCCGATCTACATATTGGCTTGCGGGTTTTCCTTATCCAGAAATCTCCCACCTGCGAGTCACTGCTCCAGCCGGGACAAACCCTAAGCTGTCGATGTCTTCCGACGGAACGTTAGGGTAGTTATTTTAGTATATGTTATTGTGTTAAGGGGTGATGATAGAACAAGATCCGGAAAGGAAGGATCGCGTGCGGTCGATGGCCCGTTTATTAGGGCATTGCTTTGGCGTTCACTTGGTGTTGGAGAAACCACAGAACTCTAGTGATCAGAGCAGCCGGCCGCTAGAGTCCTCCAGACAGCGCCTGAAATCGACCTAACTATCTAGCTAGTGTCGAAACTCCTGCCACCGCCAGGACTAGTACCCTAGGGCCTCCCGATCAGAGGCACTCCTCACATCAATTGATACCCTGAGCCACCTCACCGGTGGATTGGAGCTTTGGAGGTGTAAAAAACAACTGACTCCGCATATTTTACTTTTTATCGGGACGGCTCTTCCTAGCACTGAGATGCTGCGTTCATTTGGGCAAACTCCCAATTATTTAGTAAGTCTTATACGGAGTGTTCTTTGGGAAAAGAGCGTTTGATTTCAAGCAGATCTAGGGATACGTGTCCTCCCATCGGAGTGAATGAGTGAATGTTGATTCCAGGAGCCCCAACTACATAGGTTATTAGGCTTATAAGTGAAATAATTTAAAATTATGAAGTGATATCAATTAAAATTATTTTATAGAATAAATATTATTAAAAGGAAAAAATGCCTCCTTTAACACACACTATTCGAAAAAATTGAATATCGACTGTTTTTCAAATTCATTATATTTAATGAATGTGAAGACATTGTTATTAAGCACATTAAAATGTGCAATAGTTTAGTTAAACACATTAAAATGTTAATATGATCAATAGACCATACTTCAAATAAATCAGTTAAAACAATTTGCATAAAGATAGGAATCATTTCTGAAATTTTAAAAATGCAGTGTGGACAGCTTGAAAATTAATCATCAATGAAACATTCCAAAGCAAGGCAAATTGACTCATTATCAGCAGAGTATCCATTTTTGAATTTGGAAAAATATTTTTGTATTGTTTGTAATGTTTTTTCAGATTTTAATGGAAAGATATTTTTGAAAATTCTTTTGTAAAATTCTGAGAAAATACATCTTTCTTCAAATCATGCAATTCCGTTAAAATTTCATTATCGATCGCACCAAAACTCCTGAAAATATGCATGCAAATATGGTTTTAATTGCATGCATGCAATTTTCAACACCATGCGTTTCACACTGCAAAATGCCACCTAACGTTTTCATTGTTCTTAAATCCTATTAGTCCTGACAAATTGCTGAATGACTTTGCTACAGAGTTCAGTCGGACACGTTTCCTTCCCACGGACATGTTTGGATCGACTTCCCGAGGAACTGTACTGCTCTAGTCACACAGACATGATGCAAACGCGAAAGTTATCTCAACATTCTTCCGAATTTTATGAGGGAACAAAAAATAAAATTATAAAAAATGTAAAATATGCAAATATATGCTCTTAAAATGAAGATATGCTCAATCATCATAAATATGCAAAAATAAGCACCATAAGAACTTGTATATTGATCCCAAACAATAAGAAATTAATTTGTGGGCTTATGAATTACACATTTAAGGGAATTACATGCAAATATGCAAAGTCCGCAGCCTAATAATTGCAATACATTTTCTATTTTACAATATTGATACGTGAAAAAGTAAAAGAAATAGAACTTGAGAAATGTCCATAATATTTCGTTTGGGTTGAGAATATTCCTAATTGCCTTTTTCGTGTTGTAGATCACACGTAATATTCAAGGAAAAGGTAACCACAGAAAAACTGTAAACTCACGAATCACGAAATACGTATCTCAGCATAGCAAGTTATACGTACAAAGCGATTTTATGGTGGTTTTACAATTTACAAGTTGAAAGTTGTTTGGCAACGCAAAATAATGAATCCATTTCACCCAGATTTACTTCTTCACTCGGAAATAACGACATTACTGTGTGCACTGAATAGCCTTTCTCTTCTTTTGAGAGAATCCGGTAGCTGAGTGCCACTGCCCCAATTTGTGTCATAAGCTGAGTCTTCAGTATGTTGGCGACTTTTATGACGCTTGGTGTCACCTTCATTGCTTTTTAGTTTTTCTGCCCCATCAAAGGAAAACCTATTTATCTCCGCCCTCGTTGCCCGGAGTTGCACCGCACGTGGAGATCATGTGCGCGGGGTTCCTGGCTACTTCTTCGGAGATCACGTTTCTCCTCGAAATAACTGGACACATTTCACGAAAATTCATTTCTCGCCTCTCACTATAATTAATTTGGAAGACACGGCTAATACTAAAGTAAATAAATAAGAAAAAGTAAGTAAAAATAAAAGTATCATGCTTCTGTTTTGGAAATTAAGTACAATTAACAAGACGTTAAGTACAAGTAACTACTTCCTGGACTTATTTTTCTCTGTATTTGTAGACTTATCTATTTATTAAAAATTATATAGAAAGAATGACTTATTAAATTCAGTTGGGTGGTTAGTGATTCTGGGCGCGTCAACAGCTTAGGTCATTAGTCCCGTAAGTGTAGTGCATGTTTTCCTCGGGAGATGGCTGCGATGCTTCCGCTGGATGGCGAGATTCGGTGCCGATCTACCGTAGGCTAGCGGGGTTTCCCCCTAACCAGAACTCTCCCACCAGCGGAGCACTGCTCCAGCCGGGACAAGCTCTAAGCTCCCGAGCGGTCTCCCGGAATATGCGGTAGTGTAGTGCATGTTAGTGTAAGTATGTGTATAAGGGGAGATGATAGGACAAGGAAGGACAGATCGTGCGCGATCCGTGGCCCGTTGGTAGGGTACTACTCCGGCATTTGCCTAGTGTTGATCGGAGAAACCACGGAAAACTACCGATCAAAGCAGCCGGCCGCTATAATTCTCTTCCAGACAGTGACTGAATTTGATCTAGCACAAAATCTAGTGTTGAAAATCCTGCCGCCGTCAGGACTCGAACCTAGGACCTCCCGGTGAGAAGTGCTGCTGACTTATTAGAAAAATATTATTTTTTTTACATAACGCTAGGCACCTGGCAATATTCCGCAACGAACTGCTATTAAATTTCCCTTCCAAAAGGAAATTGAATCGTTCGTCGGAGATCATTCATCCAAGAAGATTTCAATAAAGTAATATGTTAAAATGAACCCAAAAAGTTCAAATGGGTCAGATATTATGAGAACGATAGCGTTCAGAACAAGATGAAATTTTCCTCGAAATAATATCTGTTTCTATTCGCCAATGTTCTTCGTACATATGAATGTATTAAGAGTTATATTGCCTTACATTTTTTCAATAAGAAATATTACTTCAATATTACACACAATATACTCAATTTGTCACCTTTTTCTTCAGCTAGCGTTCGTTCAACTGAGTTCGTCATTAAACTTGAGAATTAAATTGCAGATTCACACAACTTGAAAGAGAAATTTGATTTCTTTATCAAATAAATTTAAGAGAGATCTTCGCAGGTGAGTTTACTACATTATGAATTAGGTAAGATGAGTACGTTGTGTTTACAATTAATATAATACTGCATGCGAAAATTGTTAATTCCTTGATTTATAAATTATGCATTGTAATTCCAATTTCTAGAACGAAAATGTTCGATTGACTATGTATTGACCTGATCCCCAATATGTACTTTCATCCAAGCTTTATACGAAGAGGAGCTCATCCTCTCGCTTACCCTTACCAAATATCCACACCCTCATTCCAAATACAGCAAAACCTTTTAAATCCTTTATTTATTCATAAGGCAGGCCAAAATCATGAAAAACGATCAGGATATTTTGAACTCAAATAATAAAACAAAAGCAATGTGGAATATAATAAAACATACTACCAAATCAACTAGAAAACCCGTAGAGAATGTTGTTTTAAAATATAACGATATAAATGTGAACGATCCGGCAACAGTGGCTAATCTCTTTAACGAATACTTTTCGAGAATTGCTGTCGATCTCACTAAGGGTCTTCAGGCACAAAATTCAAAAACAGACAGTTCACCCAAAATTTTAGACACAATGTTCGTTTCGAAACTTCTTCCTATGAAATTCTCAAAATAATCGGTAAACTAAAAAATAAATATTCGTCCGGTTTAGATGAATTCCCGGATTCTTTGTTAAAGACTTGTGCGTATGTCATTATACACCCGTTAACTCACATATTTAATGCATCTTTATGCACTGGAACGTTTCCAGATATTTTCAAAACAGCTAAAATTAAGCCGCTTTTCAAAAAGGCAACAAAATGAAATTCAAAATTATCGGCCCATTTCTCTTCTATCAGTTTTTTCAAAATATTAGAGAGACTTTTTACGTACGAATGGAAACCTTTCTCAGTAAACACAACGCGCTTTAAGATTGCCAACATGGATTTAGAAAATCAAAATCAACGGAAACAGCTATATTTTCTTTTCTTAAAGATGTCGCCTCATCATTGGATCAAAACGAGCCACCTATTGGATTATTTTTAGATCTCTAAAGCTTTTGACGTCATTGATCATGACATTTTACTTTCCAAATTACCTTCATATGGAATTCGTGGTATTGCTCTAGATTGGTTATGTTCGTACCTTAAACAATGATCTCAGAGAGTTGAAATACCTTACTGGAATGATGGAACATTACGTACGCACCTTTCCGACTCCTTGCCCGTTGCATGTGGAGTTCCTCAAGGATCGATTTTAGGCCCTATTCTGTTCCTACTTTACGTTAACGATATGCCCTCGACGATTCGAAACGGAAGGACGGTTCTCTTTGCGGATGATACGAACATCCTTTGCAATAAAGAAACAGTAAATAGTACACTTGCAGATGTTTCAAATTGGTTCCGAAATAACAAATTAATAGTAAACGAAAAGAAAACGGTTTTAATGCAGTTTTCCATTTCAAATAAACAATTCTGTGCACCATTGAAAATGAACGGTGTACCATTGACTGATGTAAAGGCAACAAAATTTTTAGGTCTCTCAATTCAGTCAAACCTTACATGGAACGTCCATTTAAATGAGTTCAACACACAATTAAGTTCATTATGCTACGCGTTCAGAATTCTTGCAAATTCAGTCGCCTTCATACTGCTCGTTGTGTATACTTCGCGAATGTTCATTCCCGCCTGAGATATGGCATAATATTCTGGGAAATACATCTTATAGCTCCCAGACTTTTAGATTACAAAACGAATTGTACGAATAATAACCAAATCCCACCCACGTGATTCATGTAAGCCTCTCTTCATTAATCTAGGAATTCTACCATTACCGTGTCTTCTTATTTACGAATCAGTGGTTTTTGTAAAAATGGGCTTGCTGAAGGGCGGGAATATAGTTTCATGAAAATGCGGAAGTCTATTACTATAACACTGGACGTAGGAATCGTATTCACCAGGTGACAGTATCAACAGCTCATTACAAAAATTCACATACAATACATGTACATTATTTTACAACACTTTGCCAGATGACATTAAACGAGATTAACTTCAATAGAAAAGTTTAAATCCCAAGTGAAATCGTTTCTGCTGCATAACTGTTTCTATACAGTTAGAGACTATACTGAGCATCACAAGAAAAGTAACATTAATTTTACCAATGATACATAATGCATTATTTACCATTCGGACTGTATAAATGAGTATAAACAACCTGTAACAACTATTGTACTACAGCTTCGGGTCAAATGACCCCCATCTCGATCAGGTTTTTCGTCCAGTTTCCTGATCCATTGAGCAAATGCTGAGATGGCCCTTGTTTTGCTTCTGGACATAAATGTAACTTCATTTTCTGTCACGTCTTCTAGAATTCAGTGGGAAACACAATTCTTCAAAAATCCTTTATAGAAGACACCTGGGGAATGGAATTTTGTCTCTTATCTCTTATAAGCGGGAAATGGATTTTTGACACGTTTAATGAAATGTTACCATATTTTTTATGGATTAGTAAGATTTGTATGTCATTTTAAACTTGAGGAAACATTAATAACTTGAAACCAGAGCCCATTTAGCCAGATCTTTTTACTTTCAATGTACAACAAAATCTTGTACAATAGAGGAGATAATACCTGATGTTATTATTCTTTCTATATATAATAACTCAATTTTCTGTTGCCCACCTCCAGAAATTGTGCACGTGGCAGACAATAGCTCCACTGCACCAAAAATAATAGAAATGTGTGCACTCCAGCGTCGTCCTTGTTGCTAAGAGACACGAAGCGTACAGAATGAGCTTTCCTCAAGAGAAATTTGCCCCCTTACCCCCTCCAGGTGACGTTGGTGTGCAAAATCCTTACTCCAGTCTATTTAAAGCACGTGCTCCAACCCTTACCAAGCTGACGAAATTCCTGAGTCACCTGGAGGAAAATTGCACGCTTTTTCTCTTACAAGCGGGAAGGAACGCATGGCGGGGCATAAAATCTTGTATACAAAAGGTGGTAATCTCTTATAACGGTGTCATTTATATGTGGGAAATAAATACATTGTTTATATACAACTGACCTCGGGACCGTGGATTTTGTCTCCTCTGTGCGGGATTCTCTTATAACGGGGTCTCTTATATCGAGGTTTTGCTGTATGTACTTTCAATTTTAGCACGTATCGTTTTTTGACAAAATAGTTTTAATATTGCGAATGTGTATGGACTTATCTAGTCAACAGTACAGAATCATCAGAAGATAAAATATGTGAGATACACTAACTGTCACTCCTTGATTCCAGTATATGCTTAAATTTTCTCTAAAGCGAATAGTTTCTGAGATATACGGTAAATGTGCGAATTCCCTATGCAAAGCCGTTCCTACAGGAACTGTTGTTGTTGGGGACGAAAGAAGCTTTTGTTTTTACTGACGTATCTCAAAACACATGAGATATCATACACATGTGACTCTATTTGCTGGAGAGTCACGTGTTGTCAAAGAAACTTCCTCGAATCTCGCCTGGATATTAATAAAGAACAATGTTCTTGTAGAGTGCAATTGAGCGGGTGTCTCTTTGCGCTATATCGGTATGTTATTATCTATAACGGATTTCCTCGCAAGTGTAAAAATAACCCACACATATTTTTCTACGTGTGTTGTTCCTTCCCAATACAAAGTCAGCGGCGTGGATCCCAAATATGAGATAGCATACAAAGGTGTCCCTGTTTCTGTTTGCTGGAGAGTCGCAGTTTCTCAATAGAGCTTTCTTGAATCCCACCTGGATACACAATATCTACATTAGTAGACCAATAGTAGTAGTAGACCTACATTAGTAGACTAAATTAGTAGACCTACCAACAAAGGTCTACATTTGTAGACCAATGTTCTTGTAGCGAGAGGATGAGCCAGTGTTCCTCTTATTCGTAAAAAGCTTGGATGAATTGTTTGGTGAAGGCGATGGGTAAGACAAATTCTGAAGCATCCCAGTATAAGTGTGAAAAAGTTTCAAAAATCAGCACAGAATTAAGGACGAAATCTTCCGGAGACCAGAAATCAGAGAGATTTTAAAAGATGGCGCGATCCGTGCAAACGATGACTCCAGAAGAACATGATGCTGGGACAAGTTTGCAGTGGGTGTGGGAACATTTCCTAGGAAAAAACAAATCTTCAGATGTTTTAATGAAATCAAGACACTTTTGTGAACATTTCAAAAACTGTGCTGTATGTTGTCAGTTAAGGTTCACTTTGTACAGTTCCATTCATATTTCTTTATTTATTTATTGTACCTTAGTTCATCTCAACCATTTATCGAAGGAATTCAAATTATTTTCACAATGGAAAAGATCCCGTTCAAATTGTGAAGCGCTTATTTGTACACTTTGTAAACAAAACGTTCGGATACAAAGGAAACTGAAAACTTTGCGAAGAAACATACGTCATGAGACATGTGAATTTTTAAGCGATTATAGCTAATCTAATAGTATTGACACAATTGTCGATCTCTGACCTTCCTAAGACAGTGGATTCAATAACTTGCGATTATCGATCTCTTACTTCAGGTAACTACATTTAACAGAAGTTGCCCACAGAAAGTCACGCCTGCATACAAAATATTTCGCAATTACTCCAAATTCACCGGAACTGCTAGCAATTTCCTGATAACCTCGGTGACAGGAGTGATGAGCAAGGTGAGCGTTTCCACCAAAACGTCAGAACAATGGTTTCTCGAATGAGCGTATCGTGGCAGATTATTGCTGGATGTTATAGAGGATTCTGGAGAGCTCTGCTGGAATGCTGGAGAAGATCCTGAAGAAGTTCACAAGAGACGTGGGAATTTATCACATTTCTGAGTAAGTGTAACTAACAAAATTTATAAGGCAAATGGAATCTGATCGATTTTTAGACGAATCAATGCGCTATTGTAGGATAAATGGAGAGTGATGGTGTAAATCTGAACGCCGCAATCTGTATTAAAACTCGTTATGTAAAATATGATTATATTTCTGATGATTATAACAAGTTTTATTTTGTAGATCTGTGTTAGCAGATTTTGTTTATCCACTTTCAATACACATCTTCAATTCGTTCTATTGTTATCACTTGAATATTCGTTAATGTGTTTTTCTTTTATTTTGAGACCAACCTTAAGATTGTATGTATAAATACATACTCTGGTTTCACATTCTGTAGCAGTTTTTTTTAATTGGTTTATTTAAGGTCGCTTCAACATCTTAGGTCATTAGCGACCACTATTGCTGTTAACGGTATGGTAACTATGTGGATGAACGGATATGATGATGATAAGGGGTGAAAGGACGAACACAATTACAACCATGCCCGAGGCGGGACTCGAACCCGCGACCCTTCGGTCCGAGATCACTACGACACTACTGCCTTAGCGATCTCGGCCACCGGGCCGGCTCTGTAGCAGTTTCTATCCAATGAATAACCACTTTCAATGAGAAAGGAATTTGCGTCTCGAAACACAAACCGGGTGACAAACAGGGTGACACGACTCATGTCAGTGCCCTCGCCTCCGCTCTCGGAGAGCGGAAGTTCAACGATCAGGATGGCACGACGTCGCTTTGCACAGCGCCGACGCATTCCCGCCGCCTCTTCACACGACACGGGCGCCGGGCGAAACGGCGGCAGCTCGCACATGCCGCTCGGAAACGTTTGTTTGCACCTTTACCGCCCCCCGCCCCCAGCCCGGCCACGCCCCTGCCGCGCCACACAACCGCCCCCCCCTCTGACCCGCTTTTCCTCCATCTCGCTCCTGCCCTCCCTCATCACCCACTTCCTCCTCCGTGCCACTTCTCTCCCCCACCTTGCTCCTCCTCCGCCCCCTCCCACCCCTCCAGGCCCACGCCAGGCGCTCTGCGCAAATTCAAAATCAAAGAGAAACAAACTCTTTTGCGCGAGTCCGACGCGCGGCCCGCGGGAAGAGGAGTCGCGCTTCACATTTACTTGTTTTCGGCCAAACGTTCATCTTTTTGCCCGGCAGATTCCACATTTTAAATTCTTAAAAGCGAGCCCCGCTGCTGGGAAAGAGAGGTAGTGGGCGAGAGGCAACGCGGTAGTTGGTTCTAACGCAGGTGAAACGGTGCAGTTGGCCACGGGGTGAGGTGGAAAACAAATAGTTATAGGAATAGTGAACGTGAAGTTGTCGCTGAGGTTGACAGACGGGGAGGGGGCGAGTGCAACGGGTATGAGTGAAGAGAAACGGAGGAAAGCGACGGAAGGTCAAAAACTCAACCGGGGAGTACGGACAAGCAGGCGGAACGAAAATATTAAGACGCCAGAGAGATGCAAAGAATCGACGCTGTAAAAAGTAGAAGAGAGGGCAGACGGGAGACGGCGAGGAAAAGACACGATGCGGTGTCTTGGAAGCAGGTTGTGCAAAGAGTTGAAAGTCTGAGTACTCGTGTGAAACGGCGAGGCCGAAATAGGTGAGACAGGGATAATTAGTGGTTCTAAGACAGTGAGATAGAGATCACCACAAAGTTAGTGAACCAATATCCGAGAACAGAGTATGAGGAAGTGAAGGAGAGATGACGGGTATGTTACATGGGATAGAAATGTCGATAAATCACGAGTAATGAGAAATAGAAAGAAGATAATGCTAGAATTAATACATTGGTAGTTAGAAATGAAGAAGCGGAATACAACAGGTACGTAGGTTAAGGGTCGAGACGGGCGTGTGAGCGTAGTTGAAAATGCCTATTAAGACAGTGTACAGGCGAATGTAATCATGCGAGTATTGGTCCAGGAAAAAAATAATACGTTTTGGGAAGAATTTGTCACACGCAAAAATGAAAGAGAATATGAGGTAATTATGAGAATTTGTAACGATAAATAATATTCGGTGAAAGTGGAGGAAATCTCATACATTCAATAGGTGGCAAGAGTAGGGAGAAAAAGCTCACAAAAGCGAACTTTTGATGGAGGTTAGAACGTACGGATCTAGTTCGACCCTGAGCACGCGAGGAATTTGCTACAGAATGTTACTTAAACCAAACACAAAAGTCCTACACGTTGACAGTTCTGGAAGGGGCAAGGAGATCATGAAATTACCAAAAAGAGATGCTGTGTTAAAAGATGAGTGGGTCATCTGACGCTATATGCGAAAAAAGTGGTACAGTGGATAAAGTGTCAAAGAAATGACGGAATGGGGCAGCCAATTTGAATGGAAGAAGGCAAGATGTGGGTCGAAAAAGCACGTGGGCGTACGGGGGTATAAGATGCCTCGCACCCTCAGACGCTGAGGGTAAGGCAGCGAGGGGGGGGGGGGAAAAGGGGGGGGGAAGGGGCAGAGGAACAGGGAGGGGAGCGAGGAGAGGAGCACGGGTGGCGAAGGTGGGAGTGAAGGCAGGGTACCGTGGGCAAAGACTCCGGGGAAGGGGGCGAATGTGGGAAGCGAGTGCAGGGGGCAAATGTAGGGAGCGAGGGAGGAGGAGCGGGAGAAGGGCAGCGAGGGGAGGGAGCACGGGTGGTGGAAGCGAAGACGGGGAGCAAGGGTGGGGAGTGAAGACAGGGTAGCGAGGGCAAAAACCAGCACAGGTGGACGAAAGTGGGGAAGCGAGGGCAAGGGAAGCTAGTACAAAGGGTGAATGTGGGGAGCAGCGTGAGGAGCGAGGAGGGGAACGAGGGGAGGGAGCACGGTGGTGGAAGCGAAGGTGGGGAGTGAAGGCAGGGTACCGTGGGCAAAACCTCCAGGAAAGGGGGCGAATGTGGGAAGCTAGGGCAGGGGAGCGAGTGCAGGGGGCAAATATAGGGGAGCGAGGGAGGAGGAGCGGGCGAAGGGCAGCGAGGGGAGGGAGCTCGGGTGGGGAGTGAAGGCAGGGCAGCGAGGGCCAAAAAGCCAAGACAGGTGGGCGAAAGTGGGGAAGCGAGAGCAGGGGAAACGAGTGTGGGGGCAAATGTGAGGGATCGAAGGAGAACGACGAGCGAGGGAGCGGAGGGAGGGCAGAAGAGCGAAAGCGAGGGGGAGAGGGCGGAGGGCGGGGAGCGGGGGAGGAGCGAAGGGCTGGCACGGCGTGCGCGCGTGGGTGGAAAGGTCGCGGAGCGCCGCCCTTTGCGTCCCCGCCGTCTCCCTGGCGGCAGGGCCCTTTGGAGGCCACGCTGCCAACCGTCGGCGCTTAGCAATTCATGAGCACTTACTCCCTGTTAATTAGTAGGCGTCGCGCTCGGAAAAATAAGATAAAATGTTCTATTATTCTTTAGGATTGCTAGGGTTATTATAGTCTTAATATCAATTGTTCTCCCGTCTTTATTACTTCAACATCTCTAAATGTAAATTCATTCATTTACCTGGATGTTTTTTTATAACGAAAATGAAGTAAGATATTTTATAACTATATTTTGAGTAGGAATTATAATTATAAGAAAAAGAAAGGGATCTGATTCAATGTAGTCCCTTGGGTTTAAAAGAAATAACAAATCTGGGTGCTTTCGTTATAAATATAATTACGTTGTAATATATTAGATGTTAGACTCTTATCCCCATTATCGTACTAAATAGTAATTTGGGATTACAGTTTATTTTATTCGAAAACTCTTGACAAATGAAGTACACGCAAGGCTTTTTTATGTTACATCAGCAATATAAAATAATGAAAATCGTGTACATTTCTGTTTCCAAAGGCAGGTATGATAAATTGTTGAGGTCAAATCTACTGCAATGATTCTGAAATATTAATATTTATTTATTCATTTAACGTTAAAAACAATTAAAACAGTGTATAACGTGCTATGGGAAGAAGTGAATTCTGTGCACATTTTCAAATATCGAAAAAACCATAATGCCTTTGAAATTTTTGTCGCATTTATTGTCAAGGAGATACTCGAAATCGAGTGTTCGAATATTAGCTAGGTAATCTTTATTATTGAAACGTTGTAGCCTCGCTCGTGGCCCATAGCGTAATCGATTGCCTTTCACCACTGAGGTCCGGGTTCATTTTCCGTCGATCTCATGTGAAATTTCTGCCAACAAGACGAGTTTGGTCGCTTCACAAGGGGTAGCCCAACCGCTATGAAGTGTCATAAACCCTACCCCTATCCTTATTCCTTGCCAATTATGGCCGCTGGGTAGTGACGCAGGTACGCGGAAATTCCACCTGACGGTCCTCTTGACAACTGACTGCGACGACACTCGACAGACGTAAAATACAATGTTAACGCAGGGTTATTCCAAAGTACAAGCGCTCAACGCCCTGAAGGGGCTAGGAGACGCGTTGCGTCAGTAATGACGTAATTTTTTTTAAAAAGTCTTGTAATAATCGTACATCAGAAACCTGGAGTTAGATTTTAGGAACAAATGATTTTCTAGACAATGAACACACACAATCAAGAGATATCTAAGTATTGTCCTCAATCAGTTGTCTATCATTAACCGGTAAGTTACTACTTCCAAAAGAATGTGTTTATTTAGATTTAGTCATTTTAGTAGTATATAACGTGAATATATGCAGAAGAAATTATATTGATACTTTCTGAGACAGAATAAACATAAATTTACTCTATTTGTAAACTTCACGAATGAAACTCAAATAAAGCAATAATTGTTAATTTTACTGTTTGTTTGGCATTGTACTGCTTTGTCACTGTATTGATATCCCGGGAAATGCAGCAAAATTCACCGTACCTTCATTGTCAATATATTGGCAATCAGCATCCAATTACCTGGTACGCTTTTGCTCTCCTTGCAGTGAAAGCAATACTTAATGAACTTAATAGTTCGTTTAGCTCATGTTTACACAGAAGGTGGCAATCCACTAGACGGGTCCGAACGTGCATTGGAAATGAGATTTTGATAGAACGTTTGGAGACGGACAATGTCCATTAGCATTGACTAACGAACTAGAAATACATTTAAACCAAAAACAGAAACTTACTATACTCAAACACTAGTATTAAAACAGTAACATTATTGTCCAAACAGTCCATCTTTATTTGTACTCCCACGGTTTTCTCTGTACGCAGGTCATCAGAATTCGGTAATTAGACGAATGACAAACAAAGCAATTCAGTGTAATTAGTGCATTTTATTAAAATTTAATGTAAAATCATGTTAAATAACCTGGTATTTATTTTAATACTTGATTTTATAATGTTGTTATCAGCATTATTCATTTTCATTTCCTCGCCATACTTTGTAAGAAGAGAAAATAATGTAAATTGTGGGCCAGAAAATTATAATCTTGCCGCGATTTTTCGACAGTAAAAGTATTATAACGGACCCTGGTAACAAAAACAAAGGATAAATTTTGTTCCTCTCCGTAGAAAATTACTTCCTCTTAACACGTTGTGTAGTCAGAATCCATATTTTGTGGGTTCTTAATACCAATAAATCGATCGATTGATGACAAAACGTTTGTGGTCAACGCTATCGCCTTAACCGTTCAGACGATTTCTCCAAAACTGATATTTCTTGATCGGTTTGAACGACCTCAAGGCGGTGCAAGTTT
Source organism: Teleogryllus oceanicus (assembly GCA_964035755.1). Lineage (NCBI taxonomy): Eukaryota > Metazoa > Arthropoda > Insecta > Orthoptera > Gryllidae > Teleogryllus > Teleogryllus oceanicus. The sequence goes on from CAXIVR010000012.1 coordinate 81,028,056, forward strand.
GAAACGGATATTTTAATTTCGGGGAGTACTTTACATGAAATCTCATTATTTTCAAAATTTTCTCAAAAGTCGCTCCAATTTTTTAATTGAATTTTGTCCTCGGATAGCCTAAAGGGCCTTTAAAAAAATAGCGTATTCTCGTTGAAATTCCTGATTTTCGCAAAATTTAAAACATTATTGATGATAGAGATTTTTCCTTTATAAAATCTGTTGTTGAAAGGCACCTTGAAGAAAAGTCATGTACAATATTTCGAAAATATGAGTCGTTGCAGCGTAATTTGTCATGAAATGTGGAAAGTTTTTAAATAAGTATTATCTCAAAAACAGCTCCAATATTTTTCTTTGAATTTTTACCTCATTTGTGTCAAAGAACAGTATAAACTTTGGGGCTGATCCATTTTCAGCAGACGCTTTACATTTTCGAAATTTGCAAAATGCATAAAATTGAAGATGGATATTTTTTCTCTTAAATGAAATCTATTTTAAAAAACAGAACTTTGAAAAAGGTTATGTAAATTTTTTGAAATAAAACGACGTCTTCCCATAATTTCTTCTCGATGTTAATGTAAATTACAAAAAAATCTCGAAAACACTCCAAATATGATCTTCAATTTTTGTGCCATGGTCAGGACAAGGGAAGATAACGCAGATTAAAAGAATAACGCAGATTTCTCATTTTTGATGAACTCTCTGAATTTTTTAAAGTTAAAAAAGAAGTAATACGAGCAAGTATGTGCATTTGTAGCACTGCTAGTTCATAGTTCATATAAAAATAACTCAAAAATTGAAAATTTAATTTTTGAGCCATAATTATTGAAAACGTGCTCATTTTCAGTTCCATTCCTTTTCCCTACTTCTGCAAATACATCTTTCTGTCGAAAATTTTACGTGTCTCATCACTAGAGCAAATTCCGGCAAATAGAACAAATAAATAATAATCGCATCCTATCGTCGTCACGGTTGTATGGAAAATCTTTGTGATAAATCCTGGTAATTTGGAAAGAGCGCTATCAGCTCGATTGCGATCGATAGGTAAACAAACGAACGCTTGAATAGTCGCAGGAATGACGGGTGGACAGATATATCAATCAAACAATTTATCAACCAACATTCAAACAATATGTCATGATTACTGATGCAAATCAGTGGAACGCTTCAAGCTCAAACACGTGCCCATTCTACGGGGAAATGGCATCTGTTTATCGCGCACTTTCCAAAAGTTCAGACATATATTAAATTATTGAAATTTTTTAAAATTTCCCTAAAGTTTAAAATTAAAAGTATACACAAAATATTATTGAGAATATTATTTAAATTTAAAAATTTACAGAATTTGTACTATGTGAATTTATTATTTGTTTCTCATTATCATAAGTCTGTTGACGTGTAAGGATAGTAGATTTTAGCAATTACTGAAAATACGAAATGCTACGAAACAATGAAAAATATAGTAATTGAATGCTTCTGAGGAGAAAGGGAACAACTAATTTCTTGTCACTTTTCAGGAGTAAGAAAACATTAAATAATACTCACACATATTATTTTATCCTATCCAATTTTTCTGTGTGAATCCACTAACGCTCGTCTAAACACTTTTGTATGACGTGATTACTTTCTTCGCAGCACAATTTGCTTTGCTATAAAGAGGAACATTCTAACATTTTTGACTTCTGCCCTTTCTCTTGCTGATTTAATTGTACGTTTGACGGTTGGTACAGTATATTTCTGAAGGTTTTCAATCTGCGATAAAATACAAAATCGATCGCAAAATGTGAAATCACATAGAAAGGGCGAAATTGTCATGAATGTGCATGTAACTGCTAAATTGCATTTTATGGTTCCCTTCGTGTTCGATCTCTAACTAGGAATGCGATGTCGACAACAACAGATTGTTGTTTGAAAACATTTAAATTGAGTGACCTAGTTTATTTTTATAATTAGTATTTAACTTACAAAGTAAATAATTGAAAGAACAATTTTAAAAAATCGCGAAAGCCTGAGCATTGACGGTCGTCTCAGGAGTCGAAGCTTCTCCAGATCGCTGTTTGTGGCTCGCGTTATTCCTTACGCTTTTATATTTCTTCAAGTTTACAAATGGAACAAAATAAATTAATTTCCCCTTTTTCCCTCATTTTAATGAGAAAATCCGAAAACCATCAAAATATTTTATTAATTCTCAAAGTCCTCCCTTCATAATTTTCTCAACAAATGCTGCAAAATGCTAAATATTAATTTTTATAATGATAAAACAGCTCCTACAGCCCCTTTTTCAAAATGCTGAATTGTGAAAGATTGCAAATTCAAATTCCACTATGACAACGCGCTGGCGCACGACTCATTCTTTGTAATTCTCGTTCTTTTCATTTTGCAAAAAAAAAAAAGGCACTGCAGTAATCACGCCTCCCTGTTCTCTATATGTGACTCCCACAGGCATTTTCCTGCTTCCAAGATTGAAATCCACATTCAAAGGCCGTCAATTTGACTCATTCGAGAACATAAAAGAAATTGCATAGCGGGCCTTAAGGCGATTCCGAAAGCAATGAAAGTTTGGAGCGACAACCTATTAGCGCCTAGCGGGACATATATGGTACGCGAATTACGGTTTGAATTCGCGCATGTTTAGTTGCTGAAATGAACAAGTTTAAACTTGTTCTGTGCATTTATCTTTTCTAAAACGTCCACGTGTTTAGATTTGATAGAGCAGTCGCGCCGATCCATCGTCAGAACCAGTGGCGGCCGATAGAGAATTCTATTGGCGGTGCCAGTTAGTGATGTGTCATCGATGCGATGTTTTAAAACTAGTTTAGTAATCTCTAAAATAATATTTGTGAGTACAAAATTTAATTTTTCAGTGACCATGTTTATTTGAATGTTAATTTGAAGTTATAATGAAAATTACACTGAAAACAAACTAAAAATAACTAAAACAAATTAAAATACTAGACTGAAAACCTGAGCATCCGGAGAAATCTCAAGAAGTCACAGCATCCTAAGATCGCTGAAGATGGGCACGGGAAGACGAGGGGAAGCCTTGCGCCGCCTCTCCATGTGCAAAAGACAAGGAACGGCATACGAAATACCAGGGCATCGGGGTCATCCTGAGCGAGAGATTAGTGCACTCTGTAAAGGAAAACGTGAACTTCTGTGCCACTTCGATTGTGACATCGTCGCGTCCATAAGAGAGCATACAAACCAACATGGAGTTCTTCATACAAGTTTAAATGGACATGGTGCCAATCCGTAGGGAGCTTAGATGTTAGGCCGACAGATGGCATCGTTCCGGTGCGTTTGAAGAGAGTATTGACCGGAGCGCTCGTTCAAATTAATTATTATAAAGAAGATTTTGCAGAAACGATATTTTATACTCATTTGTGGTGAAATTTTCTTTTCCTTCCTTTTTGCTGGTGACGCCATGGCACTCTGGCACTACCCTACTAGTCGCAACTGCTCAGAACCAACAAATAATATATTTGTGTAGAAGTTATTTTTTGGTTCGCTCCGTTCGACAAAACATGGATGAAGAGTGAGAATAAATTCAAAATAATTGAATCATCAAAACACATATTTTGTAATAACGTTTTAAAAGACTTAATAACCAGTGTTTTCATTCAATTAATTACTTATGATTGTTGGAAAGAAACTTATTTTCTTAGAAAGTTCATTGTACCATTTATGGTAAGCAAAGAACAAATGAGAGCATTTCAATTTATATTTCATTTTCGATATTTTGATGAAATGCTGGTTATATTTAGAGTTTGTTAATTATTAATATTTCTATTATTATTATTTTTTTTTTGCTCGCGAATAGGCCACTTGAACCACGCAGGACATGCACTTGCACGGGCTCAGTATCATTTTATCACGTTGCAAGTCTTGCATGTAACTAACGAGGGGGATCAGCAGTAGGCTGAATCCGATTTTTATACCCCCAGGGTTGTCAGTCCTGGAGGGATGGAAGATGAAATGATGATAATTATGAAGGATGAATGGACGGCACACACAAACAGACATACATAAACACCCTGCCCGAGGCGGGACTCGAACCTTCGATCCTTCCGTCCGAGATCGCCACGGCCCTACTGCCTTAGCAGTCTCGGCTATCCGGACTGGCAATAAATAATTTATTATTATTATTATTATTATTATTATTATTATTATTATTATTATTATTATTATTATTATTATTATTATTATTATAATAATAAAAGAAGACATTTTTAGAGTTTATCAAACATTTACTTCACACTCTAATCGGGATGGGTTCGAAAGCCTATAAGGTAATGTGTATTTCATTTCGTGCAATGCTGTTTTATAATGATTAAACTTTCAGAGAATTTTCTAAGGGTTTTGCTCCTGGATTTACTGGTGAAGAAGTCCATATTATTATTATTATTATTATTATTATTATTATTATTATTATTATTATTTGAGGAAGCAGATATTGAAGCAGTTTTCAATGCTCCACCGGATTCTAGTATTTTATCCGATGAAGATTCAGGCTATGAAGATGAGGGTGTCATTCCCCTCAGTCTCAGCAAACGGCACCGCATAAAATAATGATTTCACGTCTATCAATAACGAAACACTTTGGAAAATCACACCAATGTTGAACCACATAAAATTCAAATTTTCAAAATATTTCTCACAAGAAAATAATTTGTGTTATGACGAACGAATGGTAAGGTATTTCGGAAGGCATGGTCTGAAGCAATATATCCCGTCAAAGTCTTTGCGTTTTGGATACAATGTTTGTTCCTTAAATACTTCTAGTATATTCATAGTTGATTTCTAAATATATCAGAGAAAGTCTACAACAGCTAGTTCTGAGTCAGATAAATTATTGGCAAACCAACAGCTCCACTAGTAGAAATGATAAACAGTATGACACCTGAAGTGAAAAAATGCCATTTCATTTCTATTAGGACAACTTGTTCACAAGTTTCAATTTGTTAATCCACTTAAAGAAATAACGTGTACTATAATACAGACAGGTACGGAAGAGGAAACCGAATACCAAAGAACTATCCATTACTATGTAAAACGTAAGTGTTGGAGGAAATGATTAGTATGCATGTCATAAATAAGGCCAGCTGAATATATTTCTGTAAGTGGAATGATAATTCTACAGTACATGTAGCATCGAATAAAAAGGGAAAAATACGGCCATAAAGGGAAACTAGTGGTACTACAGAATGTCACAGACTTTCTCGTAGTAAAGTTTTCTAATTTCCTTGGTGTGGGCTGCCTTTAACGTCTTGCCCCATCCTGTTGCCAGCTGCAATCTATCGCCGTCCGCAGTAATTTTTTTTCAAATGTTCCCAACTTTTCGGTTTCCTAATAGTATTTGGAAACGATTGGATGGCGCCCGATTGGATGGCGATGTGCACCTCGCCTTCCAGCTCGCGACCTCGAGACGCCTTCTTAAGTAAATCAAAGTATACGCTGCAGCACTCTCGAAGCCTTGAGGCAACTGTGAATCCACAAACAGCAAGCAACAACAATTTAGAATGATTGCGCAGAGTTTTTGAGGGATGTGTTTCAAAACTGGTTAGAATGAGCATCAAATGTAAAACGTATTTTGGGTCAAACCATTTTAATACTTTTGTAGACGATATATGATGTATAAAAAGTGGAAACAGACTTGAAAACAGGAAGCTTGTTTTAAATTGCTTAAAAGTATTATTTTTCCTTGATAAAAGTATGTCATAACCAAGATTAATAACAGACGTTTAAAGAAAATTTTATATACAGAATTTTTTGTGAAACTTCTTGGAAAAGACACTGGTTTTCAGAGGCAATGAACTTACAATTGTTCCATTTTTTTTTGGGGGGGGGGAATGGTCTATTTCAACAAATGTTAATACTTTTGCAGACGAAGGACGCAGTTCACAGCCGACATGTAGCATCACATCAGTGCATCTTCCTTGCCCGTTGAAGATTCATTGTAATCCAGGCGTCCACGGGGATGAGAGGTCGGGCGCTGTTGTTGGTGGCGACAGACGGTCGACATCCGCGCCGGCGGCGGCAGAGAGCGTGGCGGGGCGGGGGGAGCCTCGCATACCAGGCGGTCCGCCTTGACAGCTCGAGCCAGCGCTCGGCTGAGCGTGAACGCACACACAATGCGGATATTGACGGGCCCCGCGCGCCGCGTGCGGTTGGCAGGCGAGCGTGCGGTGGGGGCGTGAACGAGCGTAGGCCATGGAAGGGAGCGGCCCAGCCCGAAGTGAGTTGACGTGGTGGGAATTTGCGAGCGGCGGAGGGCAGGCGGAGCACAACGGACCGGGCAGGGCAGGCGAACACAGGCTGGGACGCGAGCGTTGGGGGGCCGGGGGAGGACGTGGGGAAGCCAGGGCGGCGGAAACGGGCTGTTGTGGCGGTCGAACAGGTTGGGCTCTGATTGCTGCATCTGCACGTCTGCAGCATTCTCATCGCGAAGTTCTTAGGATTCTAATTCCGACTGTGACTTGTTATCACTAATTATATAATTTCGTCGTTTTCAACCGCTGTCTGGAGGATTCTAGCGGCCGACTGCAGTCTTCGATATTTCTTCGTGGTTTCTCGGAACAATATCAGGCGAATGCCGGAGCAGTACTATAACAAATGGGCCACGAGTCATGTGCGGTATTTCCTTTGTCATTCTTACCGCTCCTCTTCACATACTCACAAGCACATTCTTAAACGTACACGCAGACACTACCAAAGATCTGGAGGCCCATCAGGAGCACAGAGAGTGCCTCGGATGGGGCGGTGCGTCGCTGGTTGAAGTGTAGGCCGGCGCCGGATCTCTTATTTCAACTGGACAGGAACACCGCCATCGGCGCGGGATTTGGCAAGCACTACATTCAACGGGCTTAATAGCCTAAGTAGCTGACGCGCCCGGAATCAACAATCTCAACACTCAAACACAGCCGGGACGGCGGGAGGTCGTGGGACGCCAGCAGCGTTGCAAGGCGAGAGGGCAGGCGAGAAAGCGACCCGAACTCTTCATGCGCAAGGGGCGGCGGGAGGCAGAGCGACAGGTGCGGCGGGGGCGGCGGGGGCGGCGGGGCGGCGGGGCGGCGGGGCGGCGGGGCGGCGGGCGGCGGGGCGGCGGGGCGGCGGGGCGGCGGGGCGGCAGGGGCGGCGGGGCGGCGGGGCGGCGGGGCGGCGGGCGGCGGGCGGGGGCGGCGGGGCGGCGGGGCGGCGGGGCGGGGGCGGCGGGGCGGCGGGGCGGCGGGGCGGCGGCGCGCGCGCTGCGCAGGGCAGCCAAGCGCAACAATATTTAATAGGAGCAGATCAGAGCCTACTGCCGCATGATGTGAGTTATGTCATGAGAAAAGTTGAATTGAGTATGATATTCAGACGGTACGTTCTGCATGGGAATAGGCGCAATAACATTATTAAATATTTGCATTTTTATTGAAAATCGTATCTGTGTTTTTTTTATTTTTCCACGAGTTTCTGGGTATGTAACAAAACCATTGGCACCTGGCACATAACCATAGATTTTTACTTTTCACTCAGTTTCTGCGCGTATTCGAAATTACTAAAATAGATTAAACAATATTTTCAAATTACTAATAATATATTTTGCGTACCTATGCGAGAACTATCGTGTGTGGAAACTCAACCCCCTTTCCTCATCCTTACGAAAGGAATAAAGGGTTAACGAAGATTTTTTTAATAGAATTCAAACATTGTATGACTCACTTTGATACATTGCACACCCACCCTTACCCGCGAAGAAAGGGTATCCGGATAAGCCGAACTCCCATAACATAATAGAAGGTCCTGAACAAATTGAGCGGCTGGGTTTCGGTTGGGGCAGGCATTCCCCCTGTCTCTGCAGTAACGCTGACCGGGAGGTACCACGGTTCTACTCCCGACTGTGGCGGATATTTACGCTAGCTAAACTACTACTAAGTTGAATTCAGCCGCTGGCTGGAGGAGAATTCTAGTTTTCTGCGCGGCTGTTTTCATCGGGAGTTTTTGAATCGAGATCTCCATTCAATACCAGGCGAATGCCGGAGCAGCACCGTAACAAATGGGCGACGTACCCCCCGATCTTTCCTTTCTCTGCTTTGTCCTCTTCTCTTTCACACACACACACACACACACACTCTTACACACACACACACACTGAACTGTGAGTGTACACTTACATGCCACATATCGGGAGGTAAGGCAGGGGCTTAGAGCTGGTCCCGGGTGGGTGGATGCCCCGCTGGGGAATCCCCTTCAAGCTGTCGTGTAGGTCGACGCCGAATCTCACCATTAATGCGGGAACACCACCACATCCCGGAATAAAGCGTTACTAAACTAAAGGGACTAATGTCCAAGCAACTGAGGAGACCGGAAAAATCGTTCAAACCCAAACGATCCTAAATGAAGTCGTAGGCTTCCGCGGCCAGAGTCATGTAAATGATCTTGGCTGTCCAGGTATGCCGCGTCGAAGGCTGTGTTGCCGACGTTTCGACCATCTTATCGTGGTCTTCCTCCGCACAACAGCTCTGAGGAAGACCACGATAAGATGGTCGAAACGTCGGCAACACAGCCTTCGACGACGGCGTCACCTGGACAGCCAAGATCATTACAAACGATCCTACTTTGTAAATGATGGTCTGAGAAACATAACTTGGGGTCTTTTATCACAAAAAGTCGTTTTAAGCACCTAAAACACATGGTTTTTATTGAAGCGTGATGTTATTAACGATTATTAAGCAGGTCATGTTTTGTTGGATTATGTTTGTGCCTATCTGCGATGGTGTCATTTAAAAAATTAATATTTATAAAGTGAAAGCGTAATTCGTCTCATCTCCGTGAAATTTTGATTAATTTCACTCCTTATTTCGTGAAATATGTTGGGTGTTATAACTGCAATAGAATCTATACAACTAAAAGCACATAGGTGATATAAAATATTATAAATGTATATGATATGATGGATAAAAATGATTTTTATTATTTCAATTTAGAAATACAATAATTTCTCGACTAACTATAGTTCGATACATGGTTCAAGTCTAAATTTCCGTTTGAAAAAAAAATAATTTCAAAACACATCAGTATAAAGTTTAACATTGAGCAAAACATTGCGTAATTTGAATTAATGCGAGAGAAATACTAATTTGACGCAATGAAAAATTGGAAAACGTGATTCCATTTACCTTATTCTCATCCTTAATATTTGTTTATGAATTAATATTTGCTAGTCAGATCCACGCATATATTCCGCACTTTGTAAACCGGTGTTTCAAAGGTGACGATAGCTTCACACTTCATCCCAACCTGAACTACACCCTGAAGCACGCTAAGCTTGTCGTGTTTTGTCTATTGAAATATCAATTTAATTTTACATAGATTATGAGTTTCGGCTTGTTTCTGACCACCCAATTGTCCCTGATTTCCCTATCCAGTAGTAAAACATTTAAGGGGATTTTGGGTCTATGGTTTCTTATAAATAGGAATAAACAGTCATTTTTGCTTCACGTATTGAATGTAGAGAGGACAATATAGTAAATATATTTCAAAACTTACTGCATTTTCCGGGGCCCGATTATATTTTCTTTTCTTACGTTCGTAAGGGCAAGAAAATAAACTATTCTTTTAACCCTTTCCAATAGCCTTAATACATTCTCTTTGCTCAACCACATGAAATATGCATTTTCTTAATGTAGAAAAAAGAGATACAGGTTGTTACGTCTCGAAACTTTGAGAGACCATAAAGAAATCAATTATGTTGTGCACCAGCAAGTAAGGCAGTACAGTTCACTAATTATATGAGCGCAGTAAGTAGAGGCGGGAAGCACTTGTTATGCATCTGGTGGTAATGTGAAGGTGAACAAATAAGAATCCCTACAACTTTAAATTAAGTTTCTTAAATTATATTCATCAGACAAACTTTCAAAGTACAACTACTTGTGATCTTAGACCCTCCAGCTCAATTTTAGCGCGTTAAGCACATTTCGGTCTTCGTTACAACTGACTTCCTCCAATGAATGAAATTACAAACACATATCTCTGGTCTTTGAATGTACTGAATGTGTTTTAAATATTATAAACTCAGCTCCTATATTAATTATTAACATATTCTAGTTTTTCAATTTTAAGTAGTATGTTTTGTTTATTTTAATATTGTATGTAATTAATTTGCTTTTATTTTTAAATGGAATATTAAAATAAATCATTTTAATTAGTAGTCAAAGTTACAGAGGTGCCTAGAAACGCGAAGAACATCGTTCGGATCTAGGAGCAAATGCCTGATAAAAGCGAAGGACTTTGTAAAACAGAGGAACGCACAAACCAAAAAGTCAAGACCAAAAAGTCCAATCTTTTTATTGTTAACACTTGTCTAGTTGAACAACGACGTAGCGAACAAGCGAAGCAGCACATCAGGCGAAGAGTATTCGGTGGCGTTGGCAGAGGCCGCCCTGCGACGGCGTTGGGGCGGAACGGGCGGAGCGGAGCGGGCGGGCGGGCGGGGAGGAGGGCGGGGCGGGGCGGGGCGGGGAGGCGGGGAGGGGCGGGGAGGGGCGGGAGGAGGGGCGGGGAGGGGGGGAGGGAGGGGCGGGAGGGCGGGGAGGGGCGGGAGGGGCGGGGAGGGCGGGAGGGGCGGGGAGGGGGGGGGAGGGGCGGGAGGGGCGGGAGGGGCGGGGAGGGCGGGGAGGGGGCGGGGAGGGCGGCGGATATCGGAAACGCGCGGTCGCGCAGGCGTCGCCCTCGGCCGATTGGCAGGCGGCCCCCGCCGCCCCGCCCCCGCCCCGGCCCCCGCCAGGGGCTCTTCCGGCCGCACAGCAACAAGCTGCCCATTGAGCGGTCCCCGGCCCCGCGGCGCGGCCGCCGCCCGCCCCTGGCCTCGCTCCCCGCCCCCCGCAGCACACTGGTCCCGAAAGGCCAAGAGACCAGAGAAACGGAATTCTAGGATGCTTAATAATTATAAAATAAGGCAATTTTTATGCTCTATGATGTACGATGATCGTCAGACAACGATAAATCACTATGGTTACACACCAAAAGGACACATCAGGCATTTTCATACTAACTACATTTTCCACCGTGAAACTAACCATTGAATGTGAACTGAAACATGAAACAAGAACGCTGATGAAAAATGGGAAATGTTTATTTTAAGTTGCGTAAGTATACTTGCTGCACACGATATTAAACAAGTTTATTGGCTGAATACTTGTTTCGAGACTTCACGAAGCATGTTCTGCTCGTTTTGGCTGCCGAGTGGGGTCACTGTGTTCCGTCCCGCTACGCTGTGCCTTTCCTCCGCGCCCTCCCGCCGCGACGCGGGCCGACCGCCGCCGCTGCCACCACCGCCGCCTCCGCCTCCCGCCACCGCCGCCTCCGCCTCCGCCTCCGCCTCCGCCCTCCCTCCGCCTCCGCCTCCGCCTCCGCCTCCGCCTCCGCCTCCCCGCCACCGCCCCGCCTCCGCCTCCGCCACCGCCTCCGCCTCCGCCTCCCTCTCCGCCTCCGCCTCCGCCCGCCCTCCGCCGATCCGTCGACGCGCGCTCGGGTCGAAGTTTCGCAGTGGCCGCCGGCCGAGAAGCCATTCCGTCTCGGCAGCGCAGCTGAGGTTCATCCTCAGGCGAAGCGTCGGCTGCCCAGATGCGAGCGCCAAGTCGCCATTTCGATCCCTCCAGACACTTTACACTCTTCAAAGTTTTGATACAGTAATTCATCACAAATTTAAATTTGTTGCGTCGTTGTTGACGCAACGCGTCTCTTTACCCCTTGTTGGGCGTTGAGCGCATTCTTTGGAGTAATCCTCCGTTAATTACTATATTTGTCAAGTCTCGTCCCGTCGCAGTCAGCCAGTGCCTTTTATCCCTTCGGCCAGGGGCTCGACGAAGTTATATCCCGGGGTTCCTGGCCGGTCACCCAATCAAGAACCCGCGAGTCTCGAATTCGCTTAACCATCGTAAAGAGGATGCTGGGAAATGAACTTTAGATGGCGTTTCTATGCTTTAAGGAAGTGTGGTTGGACAATAGCTGCAAGAAACTGTTTAGCAAATTCTATCATTCAATCACAACTGTGCGTGCGTTACAGACAAATCTTTAACCACATCATTTTCCAGTTGTTACTACAATTTTTTCCGACCTCAAATTGACAAACGCATATAAAAATCGACAATAAACTTGAGGGCTCATTGTGAGTATTGTTATGTTAGAAGGGAAGCTATCGATATGTAGATACAATCCTGTGAATGCCATAACCGAGTCAACGCTGAACAATCAAAATTACAGAAAACTGTTATAAAAACTAGTCATCTCAGTCATTATGTTCTACAAATAAAGTACAGATAAATCAGCCTGGTGTCGAAAATGTAACAATTATATTACAAAGTGACTCTCCATTATCCGATTCGTCCCTCAAGAGTCAGATGAACAGGTGTGTTTCTCATGTGGAAAACAGCGTCAGTGTTGTTCAAGTTACTCTCAAAGTCTCGTTTCCTACATACCAATTTCTTATTTTCTATTCCACCAACACATTCCTTGTGATAAAACTCCTTTATCCAGACACTGAATGTAGTGGCCAAATTTGATCGATAAATTAATTATCACTGTATTTGATCCTGCAGTTTTCACAAAATAGATCCGTCTCCTCAGACTTTTGTTGCAATTCTGTGCATGTGCTCGCATGCCTCTCGTTTTCTGAAATGAGTTTGTTGCGCAAGTGCCTTTCCTTTCTATCATCTTTCTTGTTTGATTTGAAAACGACGTTTGGATTAGGGCAGGACCGGGAGCGGTAGCTCAGTGCATCAATTGATGCCACTGCAGCGCCTCTGACCGGGAGGTCCTAGGTTCGAGTCCTGACGGCGGCAGGATTTTCGACACTAGCTTTTCAGCTAGGTCGAATTCAGTCGCTGTCTGGAGGATAATTCTAGCGGCCGGCTGCTCTGATCGGTAGTTTTCCGTGGTTTCTCCGATCAACACCAACCACGACCCATGCCGGAGCAGTACCCTACCAAACGGGCACGGACCGATCTTTCCTTCTCTTCGTTGTCTCCCGCGAAAAGAAGTGGGAGAGTCCTGGTTAGGGGGAAACCCACTAGCCGACGGTAGGTCGGTGCCAGATCACGCCATCCAGCGAGGGGAAAATCACAGCCATCTCCCGAGAAAAGAACACGCACTACACTAACGGGACTAATGACCGAAGCAGTTGACGCGCCCGGAAACACGAAAAAATCAATCAAATCAATCAATTAGGGCAGGTCGTCAGTGTTTTCAAGGTTTAAAACAAGCGGAAATATTTTGACGACGAGAAACAAGGCAAGTGCAAGAAACGCGTATTCAACAACCAATTACAGTGCTTTCAGTTGTCAGAGTCGAGTCATTGACGAGCACTCGAGCGACTAACATCCAGCAGCGCATCCTGACGAACAAACGATAGCTTCGCACTGTGTTGTATTCGCGGTCAGGGAAGGAGAGGTTGTGACAAGGTTAGCGAGTGACTGCCCCGACACAGACAAGCTGATGGTAGGTTCCATGAAACTGCTTTAATCTTCAACCAGTGATTTTCGTGAAAATATATTAATCAGTGTTCAAGAGGCATTTTAAGGCAAAACAGTGTGCACGGGCTTCAGCAACATCTTGGGCCAAATCCAAATCTAATGCAACTCCCACAACTGATGTCATCGCCGTATGGTCAACTTCCAGCAGCTCTTCAACACCTAGCATCTCGGCAGGCTGTTGAAGAAAAAGCTGTCACCAATAGCAAAAAGGGGCATTGAAGATTGGGAAAATGTAGGATCCTGGAAAAGTGCAAAAACAAATCTGAGTACACCGGAACGCCGCTATGACCTTCAGAGGCGTGGCTGCAGAACTTTCCTTAGGGTTGACACTCGCCTCGCTGCGTGCACTGTTAATTCCTCTCTTCAACCCGCTGGATTGTTTGTCATTGAAAACGCACCATTAATTCTCCCTTCCGTGGTTCACGTCCCGTACATAAATTGGTAGTTCGCTACATTACTAGGGGACCATTCGACCATTCGACCATTAGACGACGGCAATTGTCTGAGTGTGAGATATTGTCTACGAAATAATAGTTCGTCACTTCACGGACCATCCGTTTGTTGATATAGTCCTGATATTGTTTCGCACCTGCACAGGGTACTCCTCATTAGCTTTGATTCCATACGACCACATCTCGTCAAATATGTCCCTCTGCACTGTCTCTCTTTTCCACATAATTTGTAGCACTTCGTGACTGTCCTACTGATGTTTTCACTCGCTCCAAGTCCAATTTTACCATCGATGTTTCCCTATTTCCTCCTGTCGTCTCGTCACTCGACGTCTTGTTCGTAACTTCTCTAGATGACCCGTTCGGAACGTTTCGCTGAGCAACGGTCATGGCGACAGCGCAATTCAAACGTATAGTTTGGTTTGGTTTGTTTTTTTCGTGTTTCCGGGCGCGTCAACTGCTTTTGTCATTAGTCCCGTTAGTGTACTGCATGTTTGTTTCTCGGGAGATGGCGGTGTTCTTCCCCCGCTGGATGGCGAGAGCCGGCGCCGACCTACCGTTGGCTAGTGGGGTTTCCCCCTAACCAGGACTCTTCCACCAGTGGGGCACGCCCCAGCCGGACAAGTTCTAAGCTCCCGGAATATGTGGTAGTGTATGTGTGTGTGTGTAAGGGATGAGGATAGAACAAGGAAAAGGAAGGACAGATCGCGCGCGGTCCGTGGCCCGTTTGGTAGGGTACTGCTCCGGCATTCACCTGGTGTTGATCGGAGAAACCACGGAAAACTACCAATCAGAGCAGCCGGCCGCTAGAAATCTTCTCCAAGCAGCGACTGAATTCGACCTTGCTGAAAAGCTAGTGTCGAAAATCCTGACGCCATCGGGATTCGAACCTAGGACCTCCCGGTCAGAGGCGCTGCAGTGACATCAGTTGATGCACTGAGCTACCGCTCGCGGTTCAAACGTATAAGTGATCAGAAACGCAATGCGTTACAGTACGAACGAGAAAGTAAGAACGGTGACTCTGTATTGATTGCTCAAGAGCTAGTTTCAAAGCAGTTCTTTTGAACAATAGTAACACCTAGTGTTACTTTCAGTTCATATTCAGTAGACATGAAGGAAAGTTACGAAAACCTCATTGTAGTTTTAGAAAAAAATAAACCACTCCGCTCATGGATGGATATGTAATGACTTACAAAAACGTACATGCTTCTTGACCAGCAAAGTGGCTTTACTTAATTCTCATTTTTACTATATGAATGGGATAGTAATGCACGAGATCAGCATTGGTCTAGAAAGAATGAGCCAGTAAGAAATTCTTTAAAGCCAGGAGAAAAGAACATTCTACAGAAACATCTGGTAAATCAACACAAGATTCTGCTGCCTCCATTGTACCTAAAGTAGACCTCAAAGGCAGTGATTCAAATACCTTTGAAAAATTTCTCCAGTTGTCTGAAGCAAAATTAAAAGGGGGTATCAGTTGATCCTGATATTAGAAAAAAATATGTTTAATCGCCAATTTGAATTACATATTACGGTAAACGAAAAAGAAGCGTGGATTTAATTCAAACACGTTGTAAATAGTTTGTATGCAACAAAAAATACCCAGACTATCAAGCAATTGTAGCCAATATGTTGGATGCTTTTAAGAAATTGGGATGTTTAATGATCCTCAAGGTTCACTTTTTAAACAGTCATATACAATTCTTTTCGAACAATTTAGGTGATGCAAGGAAGAACAAGGTGAACTTTTTCATAACTAAAAGTGATGGAAAACGTTTCAGGGACTCTGGAACACCAATTAAACAGTCATTAAATTATTTCGGATTTTTTGTCACCATGGGCGAAAAAGCTATATCAGGGGCTTTAAAGAATAGAAACCAATAACATATAGTCAATGGATACGTAAAGCCTTTGTTGAATGTAATATTAAGAATATAAAGCTATCTATGTTCAAATAAGGTTCTGTTGGTATTTTGAAAGTCGTTTATTTTTCATATTTATTACATACATACTATATTTTCCCATATCTTAATAGATCAAACTATGACTAAACTGTGGGTGATGGAAACGAATAAGAGTTCAGATACGGATTCAGCATCCCAACAACGTATAAAAATCAGCTATCAAGATTTAAAAAGTTTTTGGTATCCGTAACTGCTTGGTTTGCTTTCATAGTTAATTCGACATTGGATTGCTCCACTTTACTAATTATTTCGCCAATGCATTGTTTTAATTTTACAATTATATTACTCCATTTTATTCATTAATTCGGTGTTGGATCGTTCAGTTTTACTATTTAACTCTTTATTTTCTTTTCGTAACTCGGCATTATATCGTTTAAATTCTGCAAACAATTGTAACATTATTGTGTAGCGTCATGTCGCTAAAACAGCGTGGGCACGTGGCGCGTGGTGGGCACCGGATGCGTAGACAAAGGCAGAAGCTATGACGCACGGGGTTTTTCTGACAGGGTGTGCGCATCGTTAGGGTAGAGGCAATGGATGTGGCGGACAGCGTCGCGAGGGCTATTTAAGGGCCGTGAGAACAATAGCTCTTCCTTCTTGTGTGGCAGCGGCAGCGTAGGTCGTCCGTGAGAGGTGCGAGCGTGCACGCGGCAAAGAAGCCGGCAGTTATTGTCGTGACTAGTGAGGCATGTAGTCGGACTCAGGGCAGGCGGTACTACGCACGGTGAAACATTAGGTAGTATGTTGCGGTGTGGTAGCCGTTGTAAATATCTCTCCTAGCAGTGGGGTCTATTTAGTTAGTTAATTGTATACAGTGCATTGGTTATTTGTGACTACGGTCTAAATTGTGAATAAACCTGCTGTTATTACAACCCACTCTCGTCTGTGTACTGATTACACCCGTATTTGCCCCGTACACCCGTACACGCCACAATTGCATCTCCGAATTTTGTCATCTCCTTCTGACTGGCTGATTTGTCCTCCGACGTTGTTGCCACGTCCTCCGCGACTTCCTCTACGGGTTGGGCGACGTTGCATTCCGGTTCCGGTGGCGAAATTACCAAGTCTTGGTACATTTCATCGACGCTGGGAGCCGAAATAGTTTCTGGCAATTTTTCTGACCATCATACCCTCACTTTTCCCACTCCTGGTCTCCATATTTAGTTAATTTTATTATTCAAATTTGCCCTGGCGAAATACTACCACCCCACAATGGCTACCTATTACGTCTTCCCTAAATACAATAATAATATTATTGTTTTCGCCCTTCACGCTTGGGTGCCAGCTGATATGGTTTCTATATATGTCCACACAACCCTTTTCTCCATTTTTACAAATACAAATAATATTACTTTTACAACATCTAAATACTTGCCTTCCTAATACGGGTTGTGATATACTATTTCAACGAATTTATAGATTGTGAGTTCGCGAAATCGATCCTTTACAGAAATCGCAAATAATATTACTATTACTTCAGGACAATGTATATATTTTAATTATTCTCTATCATTTGGGTTAGTTGCTATCTAATAATAATAACTCCATGAAATCTCAGTCATAAAACTGTATAAGAATACCGGGTTTGTTTATTCTTTGCTCTTGTTGACACATAGTATGAAGCGAATTTTCCCTCGCTTATGACATCAAAACACATGTGCATACATTAAAAACACATGAAATACCCTTTGACAAATGAACTATAAACCAATATTTAACAATACATCTTTGCTTCCAAGATTCACACAATTAAATATTACCAACTTTTACTCGAGTGCACTTTATAAGTTTGAATAATTTGAAAAATGGCCATGTCGTTTCTCGAGGATCTTAAAACTAAGTCTTGGCCTTGCTATATATTTCATGATGATAGAAAACAAAACATAATGTTTTTAAACGTCCCTTTTGCTGCACGACGATTGGCTGCCATTGCTGTCCACATTCCACCATTCAAAAACAAAATCATGACATCCAGCCATGAATGTGCACTCCATGACTATGTCTCACGTATTCATAAGTCTAAATGATATTGTTCGCCAATCCAAATGTTCGAAGTCTTCTAATTAATTCCATAAAACCTTTAAAACTTCGAAACTAAAACTCGAAATTATATAAAATGTTCACCACGGTATCACAGTCTCATCTCATGAAGGTTTTGAGGAGTCGGGAGCTTATAGCTTGTTCCGGCTAGGAGGATACTCCTCTGGTTTGAGGCACCTGATTGGGGAAAATCCCGCTAGCCGACAGTAGGTCGGCGCTTGACCATCCAGGGTTGGAAAATCTCAGCTACCTCTCGAGCAAAAACATGTACTACACATTTGGGACTAATGACCTTAGGAGTTTCCGCGCTCGGAATCACTATTAATCAATCCAACAATAAACCCATCAACCTAACAGCTGTCAGTCCGTCTGTGGACAACTGTAGCTCCTAAACGGTTCAACCGATTTTCTCCAAAATGTATATTTCCTCATTGAGCAGAAAGAACTGGAGACTTTGGGAGTTTTTAACTGATATTTTGATTGTTGTTTTTTGTGTGATTATTTGTTGACGCTGCAAAATAGCTTGAGTACATTGTTTGGGAGAGCAAGAGAATGATGGATTGGATTGCTCGCATAGCGTGGCTACCCACTTCCTAGCATGCCACTTGGGAAAATAATGAAAGACGAGAACTATTAGAGAGAATTACTACTATATTCGAAAACTATTAGTCTATCTCAGTGTGATAAATATTGATGATGGAAGAAGTTTGTCAATTTTACCTTGTCAATGTTTCCTTAGACGAATGAAAGATTGTTTAGTTATTATTTCTTGCAACATACCATTTCAGCTTGTTTTAGCCTCTTACGCCCTCAAAACACCCACTGCTACCACTAGTCAAATTTAATTTCTTCATTGCCGCCCAGATGTAAATTACCACGGCTTTTTACTGACGAGGCGATCATGGACGGCTGCCAGATTCAACAATTACCCCTCGTGGCGTCATATAGTTGTATTTCTTCGAAATCTCGTCAATGGGAACGCGTTTGCGCGCTAAAACTTCTCAGCTGAGGTCGCAATACCAACCCACATAATTAAATTAATAGTCGGTAGCATATATACGTGCATCTTAACGGTGTTTTACTCGCGCAGGCGAGCGAGTAACCGCGAGTGTTGGCCACTTTCTTTTAAATAATGCTATTCTATCCGCCTTCATTTGGAGGACTTTTAATTCTCGGGATGTTGACACTCTACAGTGTCTTCGGTGTCTGGCGCGATCTTGCGAGAGTCTATGAAAACTTCAACTCCTCAACTGTTTGTCCTTCCAAAGAGTTTCCCGCAAAAGATGTTTTTTGTCTTTCCCTCTGGAAGCAATCGCGCCGTTTTTGGAGAAAAATATCATTCGAGTCACGCCTCAAGTTCGACGCGGGACGTTTAAAATGCATGCTCTTTGCTATTAATTATCGACAAGGATTTGTTATAATGATAGGTTTCAAAGTACGGCGCAAAATTTGAATCAATTTTAGCCGCCGATGAGCTAGCCTTTTTATGCCTCTTCCCGAGATTGATCCATATGGCTCTTGTGTGGAGAAGTGATATGAGAGCCGGCAAGTTTACTCTAAGGAACTGAGATATGGTCTCGGAGCGGAAAAAAGTTTTGCTGATTTATGTAGTAGTATAATATTGCGTAGCATTTACAAACCATGCGAGAAAGTATCTACTTTGTCAGCACCACTAATTACTTAAACTTTACATTGTCTTCGGCAATCATAAGTTTGAGATTCAGCAATACATGTATGCACTTTCCAGATTGTCAATATTGCCTCCCATTTTTACATCGGTACGTGCTGTGCGGCAGTCGCCTTCCCGCCCGACTGCTGTAAGCTGCCTCTAGAGCCTCTGTCGCCCAATTCTTCTGCCGTCTGCAGGCCTTGCCCGGTGCTACGATTCGGTTTCGTAACTACATGCGCGCCCTGCAATTGCTGGATCTTGTGGGAATCGACCCGGCTGTGCAATGCAGAGATTACACGCCTCAAGCCTGAACTAGTGTAAGGCTTCCAGTATGACCCTTCACGCCGTGTGACGGGTGAATTATATGTCTAGACACTTACTATTTACCAATATAAGAGATGTATCATTTAACACGCCCTTCTCCTCTCTTAATTTTCATGTTCCTGTTTCATTCTATTTACCTCAAGAGATTTGTGCCCTTATGGGATAATGGTCAATTTATTCACCATCTGCCTTGTCCCTTTATAGGATAGTGGTTATTTATTGACCACCTGCAATAAGTTATGAAAAGCGTTGTAGCTAAGAGTCAACTTTTCGTTATTTGAGTTTGGTAGGCTTTGCTTATTGAAATGGAGGTCAATGAACTCCAGGATCTTTAAATACTGTATCATCCCAATAAACAATAGGGCTTTACAAATTCAAAACCCATTTTTATTTTTTTTAAATTAAGACACACCTACCAATAGTAAGAGAGAGATTCGCGTAAAATGATCTCCCCATCTGTTTTTGCCTTTTCCCAGTTTTAGTTATATTGCATTGCAGAACCTGGTAATATCTGAATGATTGATCAGATAAAGATGTTAAAAAAGATCTCAGAGTGAAGGGGAAATTATCCTTTCAAGTAATCAGCATAAGAACTCAGGCTATTAGAAGAAAAGTTCAGTGGTTCTGTGTAGTAGCGTAAGAACTCAGGCTTTTAGAAAAAAATCTGTTAATATCGTTCGAGTGGGTAAGAAACGCTCAAGTCAAATGGTTCGAGTCAAAAGTAAACGCTCTACGTTCGTTCAACAAAACTGCAAGGAGTTAATGGACGCGATATTTGATCGAATCGCGAATGAAACCTAACAAGATGAAGACAGTAATTCTCAAGTGCCGCATATAACTCCACGAGGGCAGTTGCTGGAAAATATAATGTCATGTACAGTTACGAAGAATGAATTATTCATAGACTATTTCTAAATGTGATTGTGAGGAACAACTGTGGATTGAAACTCAGAAAGTAACAACAATGAGATAACATACCCAATTGTATGTTCCTCCTCCAATTCCTGTTGAACATTAATGATATCCTCTAGGAATGTCTTCAATACAATTTCATCAGACCTCAATTTTTTGATAATTTGATATATATGGATATTACAATAAGAAGTATAATATATCGTTATTTATATATTTGATATATCGATCGATTTTTTGATACATTTTTTAATTTTATTTATTTTTATGTATTTTTTAATTATATTTAAAATAATGTAATCTCTTATTTCTTAATCTAATAATTATCATTGATGTAATTTTACTGTTAATGTTTTTGTAACCATACTCATCATTGTAATGTAACCTGAATATTGTAAAAACTTAATATTGTTAACGTAAAATGTAAAACAATGTACTTATTTAGTCGTTAATGACATAGCTATTGATGCGACTTAAAATAAATTTTTAAAACACCTTCCCTGATATCGAACTACGTGCTAGTGAAACAAGTTCTTTCAAAAAATAGCAAGAATGAGTCGGTAGCGAAGTTAAACTTCAAATACTTATGCTGTGTGCTCCCATTCCTCATGGAGAAGAAAGGAGGTCAACGCGCACTGCTTTTGTGTGGTGCTGCGAGAGGTACAAAGAAAACTCCTCGCGACGTATTCTACATTTGCATCAGGAGGAATGAGAGACATCAACTCCCACGCGCACAAGCATCGATGGCCGGCGGCGCTAGCCGAATGCGTTTACTACGCTCCGTGAAGTCACGAAGGTTAAGCGCATTCGAGACTCGCGGGTTCGTGGTTGGGTGACCGGCCAGGAACCCCGGGATCTAACGGCGTCGAGCCCCTGGCCGAAGGGATAAAAGGCACTGACTGACTGCGACGTGACGAGACTTGACAATTATTAAAAAAGTAAAAGCACATTAATGGAGGATTACTCCACAGTTCAAAGCGCTCAACGCCCCTTAAGGGGCTTGGAGACACGTTGCGTCAAGATGTAGACGCAACAAAATAATAATAATAATAATAATAATAATAATAATAATAATAATAATAATAATAATAATAATCGACTTCTCGAGACCGATTGACACCAGGATTCCCGCGTGCTGAGTTGTGGACCGCTCACAAATACCACACGGCGTTCACCGAAGTAATAACACGAAAGATGTGCATACGACATCAGCAAAAGCGAGCGTCGAGCTGCTAGATCTCATAAAGGTCGGTGAATTTCGAACTCGAAAAGATGGCGCTGCAAAGGCTCTGTTAACGTGAAAGTGGATGAAATAAATTTGACCAATACACATCCTTCTTTTACTAATTTAACTAGAGAATTGAACAAAAATTTCAATTTTCATTTTCTCAAAAACATTTTTTTCCTGTATCAGGTGTATCAAATAAAACTGTAAAATGTTATTTACATGATTAACGAACCATCTAGAAACTTTTTGACAAAATAATGAATGTACTAAATGAGATATTTGATTCTAAAAATCATAAACTCAAAATTTATTTCTACTTTCTTACTACTATACGTACGTATATACGGAGCAATAAACGTAGTGTAGAGAAAGTTATGTAATGCTACGCGAAAAATGATGGCAGAAAAAATTCATTGCCTGGCCCTGATAATGAAAAAGTTAATAAAACCAGTTGCTAAATTAGAAAACAAATATTCTCTAACACGTGGTGTAGCCAGAATCCCTGTTTTATTGGTCCTTGATGCCGAAAAAACAATTAAAATCAAAACGTCGGTCCGTCCGTCCGTCTCTCTGTCTGTCCGTATATCTGTGAACACTACTACTTGGGATGGTGATAAATGGCAGCAGGCAAGATGCAGGGACAAAGACTGTACAGTACCAGTCCACTCCAAGGAAATTAGAAAACTTTCCCACGAGAAAGTCTCTGGCATTCTAATTTTAGCTTGGAACACGCAAGCGGGTCAATATGTAACTAAAAATATTGTAACGAATATTGCGTGATCTGCCGGCGCCCTCACGAACTACCTGTATGCGCGGATTGCGACATCTGCCGGCGGCCCCCGAACTAGATGGTCCCAGAGTCTTCGCGGCGCTTATCGCAAAGTCCAGAAAATTCTCGACGGCGCCCGCCGAGATAAATACGCGGCGTCCGGCGACCGCGAGTCAGTATGAAGTCTGAAGTGGAAGCTGAGCTGTGAAGTGTGTGCATCGCGGTGAATAGCAGTGCAGTGATTGTGCTCAGTGACGTGAACCGTGGTCAGCGCCGTGGACTGTGGTCATTGCATCGAACAGTGGTCAGTGCAAGAGAAGGGAACAGTGAAAATAAATAATCAACAGAAGTGTGCTGCATAAATACTAATCACGTGAATACTATCTGCACATAAATCAAGTGTTTTCAGTGATTGTGTTAAGAAACAAAATAAACGTTTTCGTTAATATAATACCCGAGTTTTAATTCACCACCAAATCGTAACAATATTATAAACTAGTGGTACTACAACAGCACATACTTTCTGACGGTATTGTTCATGGTTACGTAATATTATAATGTGAAAATTTCTGACATACACTTCAATTCCCATTTGAAAATTCTTAAACAAACGAAAGGCGAAAAACCCATACATTTTTTAAAAATTCAAACGATTAAACGATAACAGCTTTCTGCTATGGAATTCAATGTATTTACATTGTTCATCAATTTACCAATGATGGGCGATGCCTATTGTAGCCGTAAATAAAATTATTATTTTATATTAACACGAACCAACGGCGGCCATCACTATCGCCTTCTGTTATCAGCGCGCCGTTGAATTGGTGGGTTGCAACATGCAATGAAGGCCCTACAACCCAATGGCCGCCCTTCCCCGTTACAAATTGAAACTTGCGCTGGCAGCCATGATGGGGGCATGTTTACGCGCCTAATTCAAGTACTTCGAAGTTTTACAGACTTTTCCACATTTTCATACTCTAAATCCGTAGAATGGAAGTTGTATTGAACCACTTACTCATTGTTTAAAGTAAGATATGCAAAATTAACAATTATACGTCAAACTTTTATATATCTTTAACATAATATTATACGTCTTTATCATAAAACTAAAGCATTAACTATCACTGTTGTTCAAAGCTGGTCACCTACGTAGTTTGAGGCACTTGCAATAGCACGCGAGAAAACAAAACATTAGCGTAATAGCTTCTATTAGCTAATTTATTACTCTAAAAATGGTTTTGTATGTTTTGTAGGTTTTCCAGTCCGTACTAAGTTCATATTACCTTAGAGTAATTGAAGATATTTTCTTGGAAATATGTGATATTTTCATAGGTTTGGGATATTTTCCCTCTTGAAACATCATAGTGTAGATGTCGGCGCATTTCTTTCGGAAACTTTAGTAAGTTAAAAATTATATATTTTCACTTATTCTGAATCTTTTTTCAGTAAAGGTGTACATCACATTACGCTATATTTTCAGAATTATTTACTAAATTATATATTTTAAATTAAAATTCATCGATTTTATTGTTATTCACGATCATTAAATTAATTAGTAAAAGTAGCGAGAACGTTCAATAGGTTATATCAAATAGTTAAATGATGTACTTGTGAAATTACAGCGTTCAGGCTTTCTTCACACGATTTGTACATTTGTAAGCCGCGCACTACGTCTCCATTTTACTTCTTATCATACAGAATCTTCATCTCTGGCAAAAAACATACAAACGAGAATGAAATACTGCCGCAATCCGGCTCAATGCCCAATACGATTGCCCCCAACAAGGCTGCCAGGAAGCGATTCAATTTGAAACGCTACACTAGCGCTGCACGTGGGTCTAGTATACTATTTCAATGTCGTTGCAATGGCCGCTGATTCGTATGGCATATACATTTTGCAAATCGTCTTTCTTGATACCACTAGCAAAGAAATGAAATGGATAGAAAAATGTAATAATTAACTATGATATTTTCATATTCATCGACAGTACATGTTACATAAACTACTCGCCATTGCCGCACCTCATTATACAAAACGAAATGATCCATTCGTTTTCACGTTTAACTCAATTAAAAGATATAATTTAAAATAGGTTTAATGCTTAAGAAACATTAAATGTATTCGAACGATTCAATTTTCCCATTTCAAAAATACAGAGTTCGTCGAAAATGGGTCAAGAACCACTTTCTTTACGGCTTGCAACATACGTGAAAAAAATTAAAGAAAATTTTACAGCTATTTTTAGAAATTAATTGTTTAAAATTTAAAAATTGCCTATGTTTGACGCCAAATTATGCAAAAGGACTCTTATTGTCGAAAAATTGAAAATGACAAAAAATTAAAATTGTCAACTTTTCACGCAAAATTACGCAAAAAGTGCTCAAAGTTCTAAAAATTGAACGTGGCATTATTGCGTAAGCAGCAGCGAGGTGGTGAAATCATTTTCAATTCAAAATAAAGAAATGAATCCGAAAAGTAAAAGCTAAGAATATTTCTAAATTACACAATACAAAGAGTACTAAAAAAATTTGAAAGTTTGTTTCGTAAAAGCTTGCATTTTAGGTAGTATCGGGGAATCTGGGTTCGATTTCCCACCGCTGGCTGTGTGCACGGAGATAAACCCCGTTAGATTTACGTGGCTTCAGCCAACACCCTGGATCAGGCAGCCAACTCATAATTTACGGCGAACAATTTGCCACGTAGCGGCGCGCGTTGTAAACACATTAACAAAGTGAAGGGGAAAATGCCTGCGTTTAGCAGAAGCGTATTTCCCTCCCTCAAGCTGTTCGTCTTCACCTCCACTACCCAGCCGCAGCACTTTGCGGAAATGGTCGCTCTATGTTCCTGTATTTTTCCGTCTGCAAGAAAACCAAGTAAACGGGAATGATAAAATTATCTCCTATGAATTTATTACAATTGGAGATTTGTTTATTGCAAGTTATAGCATGCTTTTGGTCAATATTTGTTCAAATCCTCATTAAGATAGACAGCTTAATTTTAACCACACACTTACTGCTAGTGGTGGTTCCGCTTCTTTTCTACAATTTCAAACAGCATACTAAACGCTTTCACCTAGGTATTTTCGGAAATTAAAGATTTATTTCTGACTTGTGGTGAATAATTTTCATTAAATAGTTTCTTGTGTGGGTGCACTGAGGCAGGTGGATTAGAGGCAATACGACTCTAATTCACCTGGTTTAATTTTCAGGCTGATTTGTTAGGAATCGCGAAGGTCCAAGGGAATGTTGGAGTAGGACGCATAAAAAAGGAACGCTGCTATAAAGCTGACCTTTATCTTTGAATTCAACATGAACGTTAATAGATTGCAAAATACGTCATATGCGCAATCCGTTTAAATGCACAAATATAAAAACGGAAACGTAATTAAACCCTACCAATCCTCGTTACAAACGAATCCGTGCATTACAAAATGTGGGTGGGAATCCGAAGTTCACTGCTAAAATTTTGAATTTATTGATGTATTCACGATTTTATGAATTAATAAATTGGTATAAGTATTAATATTGCGATAAACCAAGAACTCGGGGCTTGGTTTTAATGACAGAATCGGCATCCAGCGGCATTGTTTTCACACTCGAATGTCAAAGAATAATGGACAACCGATTAACAAATAATATTCCATGCTTGGTGTTATAACGCTGTGCAGATGGCCACGGCCCCAGAAGGTGTGAAGAGAGCATTAGATGGCCGTAATCTTTTAGAAAGATGCAGAGATCATTCTTTAGAAAATTATTGTAGCGAAAGCACGTATGTTCGAGATTTTTGTCTTGTGTAAGTTGTAATATTAAATTGTAATTGGTAATTTTATTAATGTAATAGTTGGACGTTTGAATTAAATATACTTCGTGTTCCAGCGGATGTAGTACATTAGGGTGGTTCCTTAGAAGGAGAATTTTCAATAAGTAGCTGAATATAGTCAGTCGCGAGTAGGTGTTTCATACAAACCACAGATAGGGAACGTCACGACTGCGAAATATTAAGTGCTATAAATAGCAATCGTTGTGGACATTCTGGAGTTTTTTAAATTTAGGAACGCGAGAATTGGTACACCAAGAATTCCATTGACAACATTCTGCTAGTCAGCCGAGAAGCCAACGATCAAGATATTTTAGTAAGCTTACAAACTATAGTCAAACCCGTACGGTGTCTTAATGGTTTATGGTGAGAGGTATTACACAGAAAATTAATAGAATTCGAGTATATAGGTTATAAGAATAAATGTTTTAAATAAATAAAGGTTATAAGAATAAAATTTTTATCGTTAAAAAAGGCTGTTAATTTATAGCAGTTGCCATCAATCTAATAATTTATTTCAATTAATAGAACTTCCGAGAATCGTGATTCTCTATAGAATTACACGCACACATGCAACAGGTAGTAAGCAGGAGTAATATGTTGTATGTGGAACCCATGGTTAATTTGGAAGTAAAATGTAATAAATTATTGTCATAAAATTTTCACAATATAGTTGGGCGTTCATTTCATCAAAAAACTGTATTCAATTTTTGGCTCTGCAAATGAAAAAAATCGTTTTTCTTAGTTTGATAAATCAATTATCACAAATCAATTCAACAAATTAATTCCAAAACATAACCACGTTAATTGCCGATATATCTTCATTACACACCTTCTGATTTACCTTGATTGTAAGGAATTGGGAGGTTTTAGAAAGTTAGGTTCAGAGCCTATATTTGATGGATCCTAACTTGGCCCTCTGGTCTTAGGATAATTACCGTAAAATAATGTGCTCATGGAAAGCCACAAGCCGTAGAATATTTCAGCCAAAAAAGTATTACAAGTAAATAATGATGATAATAATAAGCTGAACACTTACAATTTACATACCGGGAGCGGTAGCTCAGTGCATCAACTGATGTCACTGCAGCGCCTCTGACAGGGAGGTCCTAGGTTCGAGTCCTGACGTCGGCAGGATTTTCGACACTAGCTTTTCAGCTAGGTCGAATTCAGTCGCTGTCTGGACGGGAATTCTAGCGGCCGGCTGCTCTGCTCGGTAGTTTTCCGTGGTTTCTCCGATCAACACCAGGCGAATGCCGGAGCAGTACCCTAACAAACGGGCCACGGACCGCACGCAATCTTTCCTTCCTCTTCCTTGTCCTATCCTCTTCCCTTACTACCACATATTCCGGGAGATCGGTCGAGAGCTTAAAGCTTATCCCGGCTGGGGCGGTGCCCCGCTGGTGGGAGAGTCTTGGTTATGAGGAAACCTCACTAGCCGACGGCAGGTCGGCGCCGGATCTCGCCATCCAGCGGGTGAAGTTCACCGCCATCCCCCGAGAAAAAAACATGCACTACACTAACGGAGCTAATGACCAAAGCAGTTGACGCGCCCGGAAAGAAGAAAAAACCATTCAATCAATTTACATCCCACACAAGTAAGAGCTGTAGGAAAGTTACAATGACACAATATGTAAAATCGAAAACTCCAAAAAATGTTTCATGTCGTTCTTATTCTCTAAACCGTTCAAATGACGAAGGTCTACACATTCTGCAACAAAACAATTTCTATTTATTCTTTGCGAACACAGAGTTCAACACGTTTCTGAAAATGTAATTGAAATGTATGTTTCTCTATATCTGCATTTGTATGATGTAGTGGATTCTTTTACGACATTCTGCTATCAATCTGAACTTGAAAACATCACTTATAATCTTAATCTCTTAAGGAACACACACGTCAGCTGGACTTTGTGTTAATTTATATGCATTAAATAACCTTTACATTTAAAAATAATTAATCTTCGAATTTCAAACAGTCGCCATCTTCACTTCGCCAATTATAGCCTTATGATCCAGGGATATTACTGCATTGTAATTGCACTGTAGTTGCTCTTGAAAAATGACTTAATGAACATTTTAGTGACCGACAGAATTAGCCTACTTATGTCTTGTTAGTCCGAGAACGGAGTAAGGAACGGATTGATGGGACCCTTATAAAATTTACAAGGGGAAAATCTGAATAGGATACAGAAAAGAACATGTAAACTTACCTTCCTGAGAAATAGTAAGAAATAAGAATGAGTTATAGAAATCAGGTCGGTCAAAAAAAGTATTTGTACCTCGTATAAAGCACATAACGATTACGCCGCGCGGAAAGATATCTCTAGACGATTCGCAGACCCGCGTACTTCTGTAAAGGGGATCCAATGAACAAAATACAATTGTGAGTGAAAGTGTAATTACTTACAAAGGATTTATTTACTTTTACTTTCTCATAAGCGTACGGAGTGTTTAGAACGTAGGAGTATTTGGCAAGCACGTGGCATTTAGAGACGTATGTAATGCCGCAAGAAGGAGATTTGAACGGAAATACACGTTTTGGGGTTTTCTGTTATCAAGAGAGTGTTTTTGTTGTTGTTGTTGTTGTTCTTACAAAACGTTCGCACGTCTGTCCAGTGGTCTGTTTGTGAACAATGCTAGTGCCTAAACCAGGGGTGTCCATCTTGCAAGGCCTCAAGGACCACAACTAAAACCTTTAATACAGTTGCAGGCCATATTTTCATTACCCGGACGATTCACGCCTGACATTCCTGTATTGTTGCTCTCGGCACTTTCCCCGCCTGTGCACAACAGCAAGGGCAAACAGGGGAGGGGGGTTTGAAGCATGTGTGATATCAGGCCGCAGCATGTATAACTCAGTGAAACACATGAGATGATTTTGAATTTATGAATTTACTAGGAAAAAAATCTTTAATCTAATCCCGAACTTACTTTTACATCAAGAGGATGTTGACTCCCACAGGGCGCGTACGCAGAAGCACTACATTGGTTTGGTTTGGTTTTTTCGTGTGTCCGGGCGCGTCAACTGCTTCGGTCATTAGTCCCGTTCGTGTAGTGCATGTTTGTTTCTCGGGAGATGGCGGTGGTTTTCCCCCGCTGGATGGCGAGATCCGGCGCCGACCTACCGTCGGCTAGTGGGGTTTACCCCTAACCAGGACTCTCCCACCAGCGGGGCACCGCCCCAGTCGGGACAAGCTCTAAGCTCCCGACCGGTCTCCCGGAATATGTAGTAGTGTAGTGCATGTTAGTGTAAGTGTGCGTGTAAGGGGAGAGGATAGGACAAGGAAGAGGAAGAACAGATCGCGCGAGGTCCGTGGCTCGTTTCGTAGGGTACTGCTCTGGCATTCGCCTGGTGTTGATCGGAGAAACCACGGAAAACTACCGATCAGAGCAACCGGCCGCCAGAATTCTCCTCCAGACAGCGAGTGAATTCGACCTATCTGAAAAGCTAGTGTCGAAATCCTGCCGCCGTCAGGACTCGAACCTAGGACCTCCCGGTCAGAGGCGCTGCAGTGACATCATTTGATGCACTGAGCTACCGCTCCCGGTCGCGCTATATTCTCGCTCAATATGGAAGCAAGGGAAATTCATATTTGAGTAATAACCTTTCGCGGGCTACAATAAGAGGCACAGCGGGCCGCCAGTGGGACAACCCTGCCCCACCTAGTTGTCGAATTCTTCTCAAAATGAATTTTCCATTATCGATCTGGTCCGATGTCTTGCGATTTTGAAAATAATTCTTTAAATATTTGGGGTAATTTAAAAGAAGCTCTTGGAGGTTTTGTTCTCCAAAACAGCTTGAATTTTTTTTTTTAATGCTTGTAAGAATAGGGTGAAATCTACACTTATAAAAGTGAATTCAACGTGTAACAGACATAGATTCCACGAAAAGAAGTGTATGAATAAATACAAGATATTTACAGGATTTGATGCAAAGTTCCTAGCGTGTCTGTTCCTTTAAAACGCTGTCCCATTTTATGTGTCAGTTATAATTGATGCAATTTCAATATCATGTTAGCTACTTCATTTGTAAATATTTGCATGCGTTGACCTGAATATTACAAACACGGAAATAATTTGTGTATTCAAAATTATTTCGTTTAGTAAACACCACAAATCAATTCAACGGAAAATATAATACTTGGTTGAAGCTGTAATTTCGAAAGGACGAATTTAAAGTACACAATCTGTACTGTTGAAGCAAACAATGGATGAAAAACCATTACATACTTGCAGAGGGTTTATTGTGAATTATTTGTATACATGTAAATTGATGGTGGATAATAAAATAATCCAACAAGTCATGAAACCCACATATTTAGGAGTGGAAATTTCAAGCACGAGGAACGCGTATAATAAAGCAAGTACAGAAATTAAAGAAGCTAGAATATTGGGATATCTAAAAGAAGTAACCTGGAGGAATATGTATATTAATATAGAAAATAAAGTAAAACTCTAAAAAATCATAGTAAGACCAGTTATTATTTATGGAGCAGAGACGTGGGCCGATTTAGAACTAAAACTCTACTAAGAACTTCACAGATGAGTACTTTAACAGCAATAACAGGCAAAACAAGATGGGATGGAATAAATAATAAAGATTTAAGGAATGAGTGTGGCGTGTGAACACCTTTCCCAGGCATGCAATAGTAGACTTATAGACAATGGTAGCGTCGTGTGCACAAACAGCTTTTTCAAGATGGCGGCCGCGTGCCGTAGGCGAAGGCCGGCATAGGCGACGCTAAGGCACCACGGGAGCCTTTGTTACGAGCGGATTGACGTCGGCGGGAAACCCTAGGAGGCAGCGTGGTGGGGAGAAGGGCGAGCGTCAGCCCTGGCGAGCGGCGGAACGCTCTCTTTGGTTACTGGACGCGGTGCGACACAGATCGGTCTGGCTGGGTAAGAGCCGGCAATGTGTTGCCGTACAGAGGCTGACTCGATGTTGAGTCGTAGGAGGGTTGCGGCGCTTCACGTCATCTAATGTTTGAGATTAGTGCGTAGTGGTGTGGTAGCCGTAACGGGAAATTACTCCGTGTAGGGATATCAGTAATTACGTTATTTGTAATAAGGTGGTGGTCTGTTAATAATCCTCTAAATTACTAAACCCACACTCGTCTGTGTTATTATTGCAAATGCATGACGCCACACGTAGAGGAAGGCCCAAGGGGGTAGCGTGGAGGGGCGCGGAGGCTACCCGGGCGCCTCGCGACGCTCCTTCGCCCCTTTTTGCCACGAGAGCGCCAGCGGCGCGGATCGGCCGAGGAGCCGGACGCCTGGGTGGGTGCGGGCCGCGCGCGCGGCTGATAAGACCGGCAATGTATTTGCCGTTATGCAGGGTGTGGTAGCCGAAGAGAACTTACTCCTAGTAGTGGGTTCGAATTAGTGCGGTAATTTAAATATTGTGAAATAGGTGTATACGGTGGTGAATCTTAGTAGTTAATAAACTTGCAATTATTTAAACCTACTCTCGTCTGTGCTTATTGCAACCGCATGACGCCACAGACAAGGGGGATAAAATGGTGGCAGCGGAGGGATCGAATTAGGCGTCAATTTAAATATTGTGAGATAGGTTTATACGGTTTGGGATCTTAGCAGTTAGTAAACCTGCAAATATTTAAACCCACCCTCGTCTGTGCCTATTGCAACCCCATGACGCCACAATATCAAGAGATTTAAGACCTTTAAGGAAGAGGGACACAGGAACACCGAAGAAAAGATCGATCCAAATCCATCGACATCGACATCTGGGCATCGACATTTTCCGACTCATCGATTTAATCGATCGTAATGTGTGAAGAATAACAAGCCCCGCCTACATCGAAGAAGAAGATTTTATACATTATCGGCTAAAGCAACATAAATGGTGCGATGTTTATTCGAAACACAGTGTAAAACAAATTAATTGCATTAGAGATGAATAAGACAGTTGAAGAAAATGAGAGATGGAGCGCAAAATCATTTTGCAGTGGTAATTAAAATTAAAGGTCACTGTAACGGAACATTGCCAATACATATCTAGTGCACTCAAGAATCTATCATTACATCCAATGATTTTAGGATTGAATTGAATTGAATTGAATTGAATTTGCCTTATTTTACGTGGCGAGACTCAGGCTATGAGGCCTGCTCTTCCGTCCTTCACCAACCATGGGGAAAAAGAAGGTATTACTTGGGCGACGAAACAGGCGATTTGAATTTAGCTCAGAGGCGTCATTTAGGCTTGAGGATCTTTTACATGCAGTAAATCTACTAACATGGGACAGCCAGCTTTACTTCCCCCCCGAAGGAAGGCGTACGAAGGATTTTTTTCGCCCTTAAAAATCCGTATTTCTTGTGTACCACCACAAAACCCCATAAGAGTGCTTCTTTTAGATATAGAATTATCTCCCAGACGAAAAAATTAGAAGTTCGCAGATTATGATAAAGGGAAAACAACATTGCAGCATATTGAATCAGCAACACATGTTTCCGTTGTGAAGAACAGGAATTCCTAGGCCCTTAAAACCAGACTTTTCTGTCTCGTAAGTTTTTAAGCCGTACGAAATGAGTTTTCAATGTTATATAATATTGTGACGTCGTCGTGATGTGAAAAACAACACAGACACGGAGTTTCTTTGTACACGTTTATTTACAATGACTGTACATTACATTGTTCATTACATACTCCTCCGGAAACTACCGCTGCACTCCACAGCACTACCATTCCTGAGTCCAGCCGCCCCAGCTGCCCCCAGGCTGACGTAGCGTTCCCCGGCGTCTATAGCGAGGAGTCACGTGACAGACCTCCCACGCTGAAGGCCCATGGACCGCGTCACCTCATTACAGAGTTTTGGGCCGGTCGCAAATGGGGCCCGTCGCCAGCTGCAGACGATCTGTCCTCACACATCATTCTGCGCTAGCTAACCGCAGGATGTTCCCAGACACGCCCCGCCAGCCTGTACTCTCGAAGCGACCGGTTGCACCGCCAGCCCGACGGACCACCTCCTCCCACGCGCCGGCCTGCGTCTTGCGCGGTCCAATAACCACTGAAATGCTACGACGTTACAATATTTTTGCATTGCGCGGAACAAATCGTAAAAATGAAGTATTGTGCCACACGTGAGAAATGTAAGGGGAAAAATACGAAGAATGTGCAGAGAACATGTAGTGAAATGAGAGGGGAACAAGCGGAACCGAAGTTACGTTTCTTAGGCTGCTTTCTACAAAATGGTACCTTTCGAACTGGTATTTCCTTTCGAAGTAATATGAAGAGCATTTTAATCTAATTGGTCTAAGAAATTACACTTATTAATAAATATTTGCAATAAATAAATTAAATCATCTCTGGCGAATTTTCCTCGTACTAACCAGGTAATTATTTATTATCAAATTCCAACTCATATTCTTCAAAAAATTATTTTTTATTTATTGAATCTAACCACTGCCCTGCTTATTTGCCGAGGTCTATCCGCCGTGAGAAATTTGTTTTGTGGGTTGGCAGGACCGTCCGTACGGATTCGCGTTTGCGAAACTTTGCGTAATAAATATTTCTCTTCTTTATTTACTTGGGTTCAGGAATTCTCCTTACCATTAACTAAATAATAATAGTCAGTTTTCAAATCAACAAGACGTTATAATCTGGTTCTCTTCAACTTAACACAAAACAAACACATACAGCACTTTTCTACAGCAATCAAAGCAAAAAAATACACAATAATAAACCATTACACAATTAAATATTCGCATTTAACTCTCCTTGCTTGCATGGCCATTTACCCCTCGTTATACTAATTAAAAAATCATTAAAATCTACAACAAAACTTGATCTTTTTACAATGCTCGTATTAATAATGTCCCCTTTTTGTCTCTTCTCTTTTCGGAGTCCACTACCTTCTTGACCGTCGAATTACACGTACATTTTATACGTACCAATTACACCAGTGCATTTTCTATTGATATTTTACCATTAATCAGGCCAAATAATTTCTCCCATCCGGTCACCATCGAGTCGGAACACTGCTTACCTCGATCTGATCGTCACCGAGTCGGAATACCTTCTGCCCTCTTCATAACACGCGCTATTCTTCTGTTCTCCTAAGATGCACAGTACTGTACATATTTACGTTACTCTTTAGTTTTTCTGCGCTGGCTCTCACCTTCCTCGCACGCTTTCTCATTTCTGATTGGCTTATCCCGTCAAAGCATCTCATATAGTTTACTCCATGAACAATCAATTCTTGCGTTCTTTCTCGTAATGAACTAAAACCCACAGAAATTTCTCACGCATCCATTTAAGATTACAATCACAATGAATTCCGCTCAATTTCCCTCTATTACACATATTGCCTTTCCCTTACATTCTCGTTATTTACGAACCCGCCATATAATTCTTTCAAAATTCCCATTGTTGACGTTTATGTTTGTAAATGATGAGTAATTTGTTTATATTTCGTTTGCAATGTTACGATTCATCACTCATCTTACCAAAGCACACTATTCTGCCTGTAATAACTAACGCATGGAAGATGGCCGTTGGAAGTTGGATTCCAGAATGAAGATATTTTCAGTTTTAAAATGATGTTATGATTTCGTAAAGAGATATGAGCGAGGAACATCAGTAAAAGGAGACCAAAAAGTCACAGAAAATGTGTACGAGCGTAAAGAGATGGATTAAAAGAACGAGTGATAAGCAATGTGAGGAAAAGTAGGAGATAGAAAATTTTCTCATAAACGCCTAGCGTTGCTTTTTGTCAAAGCACATTTCTAGTCGACTCCAAAAAGCTTCTTTTGCAATAATTTTCTAATTGTACTTCCTCAGAAAGACATCCTAAACTAATGTTAAAAGTAAGTTTTGAAATACCTGAAGGCAAGATGTCGATTTAGCTTAGATTGCTAAGCATTGGACACCCCTGGCCAAATTGTATGAATGACTTTCGACGGTGTAAAACGAATGGTAATTGGTCTGCATTAAAGTTGACGGAACAAATACAGCTAAGATCTTTGTGCACTATTAATTCAGACGTTAATGGTTTAAGGTGAGGAAATATTCGATGGTAAGAGATTATCAGAAAGAAAAATGAGTGAACGCCAGGCTTAGGTAGAGAGGGATTCGAAACAGGGGGCAACTGGCTAAAAATCCGTTCACAATATAGAAGACAAAACAAGCAGAACTATTCTAGCTTAGAGATAAAGATGTTGTTCCTCTGTCGAGAGCCCATCTACTTAGGGAAGAATGTGAGGTTTAAAACGGAATATCCAATCTGACAAAGTGTGCAGACTCAATGGGGCTGAAACTGAACCAAGGGATGATTTAGAAGAAAACAGAGAGAGCGGAGGAGTAGCAAAGTCAGAGAGAGGACCAGAGCCTCCCAACGCGAATAAAAACGGGTCGGCGTCTGGCGGGAGTGGGCGTGGCTGCGACGCGGCGCGGAGCGGGTGGTCGCGACGGGACAGGGGTGGGACGGAGCGGGGCGGGTGAGGCTGCCCCCCCCCATTGCCAGTGTACTGCGCGGGGGCAGGGCGGGGCGGTTGGACAAGGGCGCCGACGCAGATGCACAAAGGGCTGCCGAACCCCTGGGCGGAGGCAGTGGGACAGTGGGGCATCGGAACGGCACCGCGGGGGCCCTGCTGCGATGACCATACAAAAGGGAATCTGCGTCGTGCAGAGGGTGCAAATGGCGCCCAAAGCGCTCACTGGCACAGGTTTTCTGGCTCTCCTAAGCACGGGTTTCCAATGAGCAAAAATGTAACAAGACTTTCGTTTAATTAACAGCCAGATGCCCCAATTGTTTGAAAAGATCATCTTCAACCCCAAGCTTAATCTTAACTGCACGCTCATTTGAATATTTTCATTACTGTCAGCGAAACGTATGTGTTGTCAAGGAGTACTTGGCACACACAACAAAAAATAAAAACGTTGTTTCAACACAGGAGTTTCTACATCTTCATTAGATATTACATTCAAGGTTAGACTATCACAAATTTCGTTCTTCTTCATGAATTCATTTTGATTTCCCTTCAAAAATTAAAATAAAATGAGAATGTAGTAGTTATTGGCGGAACCAGAGGAATGCACTGGCTTCGCAACTCTGCAGAGTCTGGAATTCTTCTCGGAGCCTTCAGAACTTGTTTCCAGTATAAGGAGGTTCGTCGACTCATTTTTACGCCGACTGAATTCGAATTCCTTCCACGGAATGCCACAAATACCTACGCAGGATGTCAGCGGTTTCCAGCTGTGCAGTATTTTGCATTTAGGAAAAGAGTCGAGCATTAAGACTTTTGCTGCAAATATGTTTCTTCTGGCTTCTAGAACCATAATTGCTACTGTGACAACCGAGATTCTCGGTTTCTAGTCTCCAGCTATCTGGAGATCACTATATTTCATTATTTTATCGATTTTCTTAAGGCCCACTTTGGAATCTGTTGGTATGGCAACGTCCATTATTCATACCTACTTCTCTTCTCTGTTATGACTTAACCGATTGTCCGACTCGCTCTTGAAATTCGAGACTATTATACTTTTTCGTATAAGTAGGATATAGTAAGTATTGTATTGTCGAAAGTGCCGATTTTTCGATTTGAGGGTCCATCATTACGGAAAAATACATTTTTCTTCATTTTATATGTAGTAAACGAATTTATAGAAAACCTATCGGAAAACTGGTTTTAAGCAAAACGTTTATCTGTGAAAATGTCCGATTGTAGATTGTAACACCTAAACTTTACAGGATTATCTCCAAAACGTAATTCTCTAATGGGCGGACACACGCAAGGTCCTTCGAATTTCAGAAGGATATTTCAATTTTTGGGGATGTAGTTTACGTGAAGTCTCTTTCTCTTAACAGGTGACTGGCAAGATTATCTTGTACTTCATTTGCAACTATGTATATCAAGACCTTATGTCGTTGGTAGCCATTTCATAGTTTCATTAGTGCCGGGTTTAATTCCAATCTGCCAGTCTGTGATATTGAGCGTCGTGTGTCCAGCATTCATCCACAGCGGTGAAGTGCCTCTTTGAAAAAGATAATGCATCTGCTTAGTGAGTTCAAAGTGAACCTTTTAGAGACAGTAACCATGGGCTTCATCTGGACCTATTATCTTCTTTATCACTTCTTACAAGAAAGTATACAGGGTGATTCAGTCCTCTATGCTAATAAGCCGGGACCTTACCCGTGTGCAATGTGCAGACCAATTTTGCCACAATTGGATACTCTTTGTTATTTGGTTTTGTAAATAATTAACGTTAAACTTTGGACTATAGGCTTGTGCTCGCGTGACATGGGTTATGCTGAGTGCGCGAGCGGCTGCAGCTCACGTGATAACTCGCCACTTCTCTGGAAAACTCAATTGCTAATACCATCCGAGAAGCTCCCGCGGCGAGCACTAAGCAAATAACGCATGAGGTCAAGGTATTACTGTCCCTCGTATGGTGAACAATTCATGCAAAGAGATTACTAGGGAAGGGATTTTCATGTAAATACATATTTTTACAGGGACAAGATACCTGCATTCACTAATATTTTTTAGACATAACACGACATTGTGAACACATTGGAACCATTTTTATTTTACATATTTTTACATATTTTATCTATTGCTACATATTTCGTTACATTTTAATATATTTATAGGTCGAAAATAAACATTTCACATGTGATGTTCGAAATATGTTACTTGAAAACTAACTTTGTTGCTGAAATACATAAAAAAGACGCAAAGACGCGTGTTTTAACGCCGGACCATCGCTATTAATTGTCAAACATACCTCTCCGCCCCCATCTGATTCTTGGAAATCGCCTAGTCGGCATCAACGATGCGTGGAGTATGCGAAGCGGAAGAAGGAACTTCAACCACGTGCTTACCTGTGTTTCATAGACCCCATGCGTAACTCGATAAAAAGTCCATATCATTGTCTTATCCCTTTTCTGGAGTAGGGGGGGGGCAGTGGTATATTCCCTGAATCCCCCGTCTTCTATCACAGGCTACACGGTACTATTCACTTGAGCGCCGGCTCCTCGTAAACAACATTGTATATAATACGGAAGTATTGTATGTTGCGGATGAAACAAGCGAATAATTGCTTCTGTAGATGTAAAACTTTCTTTTATCCTCTCTGAATCCATGTTAAGATCCGATCGACAACGTACTGTGATCGAAAAACGCTAGAAGAATGAAATTTTAAACATTATAACGAATTTTTTTCACATATTTCCTGTTTTTTCTTACATATTTTTGAAAAAATAGTTTGTAGATATTTTGCTTTTTTTATTACAATAAATTCCGTTCCCTAGAGATTACTTTTCCATTTCCAGAGGGTGCAGCACATGCGCAATAGACACTTTCAACGTCATTTTCGATTCTCCAGGCATTTCCTGCGCAAAAGAGGCGTTCAGTATCTGGATTTTAAAACTCGGGTATTCCCAACACTTTTGAAGCTGGAAGTTAATGAAAGACCGCGTTCGTGCTACCGAAGTCGAGGATCGGGATGACCTACTTCGGCGCATTGAAAGCGTGGCTGCGGTAGAAACGAAGGTGCGACCCAGCAATGTGTACGCGTCATGGAGGTTCTGCGTCGCAGACGCCAATATTGCGGTGACGCAAGAGGGAGCCA
Source organism: Teleogryllus oceanicus (assembly GCA_964035755.1). Taxonomy (NCBI): domain Eukaryota; kingdom Metazoa; phylum Arthropoda; class Insecta; order Orthoptera; family Gryllidae; genus Teleogryllus; species Teleogryllus oceanicus. Next base: position 81,067,319 of record CAXIVR010000012.1, read on the forward strand.
TTCTCAAAACTTGTAGAGCCCCTGTGACACGAGGTGAAAATTCGAAATTTTGGCTCTACACGCAAATTTGATTAACTATTCTTAATTACACTTAAATAATAGTTTTTCTCTCTCCTCTCATATTCGCTAGATAAGTAGGCAATAATTGCAACAAGATAAACTATTTAATGTAATATTTGGGCTACATGTTTTGTAAAATATGTCAATGGCAAAAACTTTTTCAAAATTTTGAATAGGGTTTACACTATTTATTTTGCACTCATGAACAACTTATGTACTCTATCACCGGGCTCGCATGACAAAGAGGATTGAATCACATTGCATAGTAGTTGGTCTTGAAATTGATATAATGAACAAATAACGGCAGGTAAGTGTTCATTTTATTGATTTTATTATATTAAAATTGTTTTACTACAAATCAGTTAAAATGAGTAAACTGAATCATGTATAGACCCACTCACTAGCGTTTAAAGCCAAAATTTCGAAATTAGGTTGAGTAGAAAGCTCGAATTATATTGTAAATGAAAACAATAAATGTTTTAAAAATACATATAATAATAACAATAATAATTACATAATATTGGAATAGTTGAATATATATCCTCTGTAACAAACTTTACCCATCATCTTTTATTGAAAAATACATTCAAAATAGACTGACGCATAATTCCAAACAATAAATCACGAATTCCATTACCATTTTACGAACAAATAGAGTTAAAACATCTTCAAAAAAATTTTTTTTATAATTTAAATAAAATAAACTGATTATACGACAAACAGAAAGATAAAACAAAAGTTAGAGATAAATCTAATGTGGTACAAATCTTTTCATTCGCCGATCCGGTGGCCGAGATCGCTGAGGCAGTAGTGTCGTAGCGATCTCGGACCGAAAGGTGGCAGGTTCCAGTCCCGCCTCGGGTATGGTTGTTTTTGTGTTCGTCCTTTCACTCCTTTAATCACCATTTCGTTTCATCTTCATAGTTACCATACCGTTAATTCCTATAGTGGTCGCTAATGATGTTGATGCGACCTTAAATACCTCCCCCCTCCAAATGTCTTAATTCCTGGTATCCTCATATAATTGATCCTATAGGGTCCCATAATATTTGAAACGAGCCATCTATCTGCCACAATAATAATAATAATAATAATAATAATAATTATTATTATTATTATTATTGCTACTGTTATCCTGTGGGGAGCCGCTGTTTCGGCCGGCTCTCCAAGGCGACCGCGAAGGGGAGCGCCCCCCCCAGTCGAGCCCTTGCCGCTGGGTGGGCGTGGCCCGCGGGGAGAAGGGGGCGGTCGGTAGCGCGGGGCCTGGCGGCGACAGCCACTGGCTCAGGGCGTCCACTGACGGCTCTGCACTCCTCTGATTGGAGTCCCTACGGTGACAGGATTTGCAACACTAGTCCAGTTCAGCCGTTGTTTGGAGAAGAATTCAAGCGGTTGGCTTGATCGGTAGTTTTCCGTGGTTTCTCGGATCAACATCAGCCGAATGTCGGAGTAATACCATAATAAACAGGTCACGGACCGCGCGAAATTTCCTGTCTCTTCTTGTCCTATCATCTCCCCTTTCCTACGCACTCTCCCTCTCTCCCTCTCTCTCTCTCTCTCTCACACACACACACACACACATTCAGTACACTACCACACATGTCGGGAGACCACAGCTCGTCCCGACTGGCGCCATGCTCCGCTGATGAGGGAAAGCCAACAAACCGAATTGCAGATCGGCTATGGTTCTCACTATCTAGTACGGAAGAACACCGCTATTTCGCGAACTACACACAATTATAGGACTATAGACTGTAACAGCAAAAGCGCCCTGAAACACAAAATAATAAATCAATCGATAATGTAGATCAGGACTGCTCTAATGTAAGAATTTGGACCATACAACCTTTGATAGCCCGCTGCAGTTACTCGCGTACCACTTTCATTCCACTAGACTGGAGCCGATGGCCCCTCTTCTCCTCTCGTCTGGCTGATTCAACAAGCAGCGATCTATGCAGGTGGCCCGTACACAAGCATGGTCCAGGGCACGACAAGAAGACCGCCCTTACATTCTATTCTATTACCGCTGCAATTGCTCGTTGTCCACGTAACATTCAGAATTAATGACTACTGGCTTACCAGTTTCAGGTCACAGAAAGCTAATTCTTTGACTGGCTATATTTGAGAATAATGTTTGATTGGCATTAATGTAGCCCTAAATTGTAAGACGAAGGTTAGAGTTTTAGCAATGTCATTCATTCATTTTTAACAAAACTACTAATAATGCAAATATTTTTGCATTTTAAATCTCGTGGTTCAGGTAGAAGAGTTGCTTGAAAAGTCACATTTTTATTATTTTAGAAACATTTTATACTATTGTTTTCTAGGAATGAAGGCATTCCTAGGTAGAATAAATCGTTGGCTTACGGGTGAGAAAAGTTGGGTCGGGTTTTCGGGTCTTGGGAATACTCTAAACGGTAAAAACTTCCTAAATTCTTAAAATTTTCCAATTTATTTATTTATTTATTTATTTATTATTTATTATTTATTTATTTATTTACTTATTTATTTATTTATTATTTATTTATTTATTTATTTATTTATTTATTTATTTATTTATTTATTTATTTATTTATTTATTTATTTATTTATTTATTTATTTATTTATTTATTCATCTAATTATGCCGCGAGCGTAATTGACGCCAGAAAACTTTTGAAAAAGTACGTATTAATTTTGTTAAATATATAAGTCATATAAATAAATTGAACAATAAAAGAAATAGAAAAGGGAGAAATCAAGTTCGCTGTAACGTAGGCGCAGACGCCTGATGGAATGCGGGCGCCGCAGCCGAAAACTCGTGCAAGGTCTCGCAATAAGCGCATGTGCCTGCGCGGGCGCGGCCTGTGCATAGCTGCAGCTAGGGAGTGCGTTTGTTCATCAAAGCAGTTGTCGCATTTGAGGGAAGTCATTTTTGCAACAGTAGATTTGTTCGGGAAGAATCCAAGAAAGGCAGCTTCTCTGGCTCGGGCATGTATTAAGAATGGGAGAAGATAGATGGCCGAAAAAAATTATGCTATATCAACCTACAGGAAGGAAAAGAAGAGGAAGACCTTGAACATCGTGGTATGCAGGAGTACAAGAAGCCATGCGTGCAAGGAATATTGAAGAGGAGGAAGAAGCATGGCGAGACCGAGACCTGTGGCGTCGGAGGTGCGGGAAGCGGCGACAGCTGTAGGACCCCCGCAGAAGAAGAAGATTTGTTCGGGTCCACAGCAGAGTATAAAGGTTTTATATAATCTTAGTGCTTTTTAGTCCATTTTATCTGCTAACGGCGTCCCGAGCCACTACCGAGACGCGCTTCCGCTCCCCCCCCCCCTTCCGGCGCTTACTTCAACGCGCGCACGTGTACGGGAGAGAATTCCAAGATGTGACAAATGTTTGCCGGCTGTACGGCAACCGATATTTTTTATTATATTTTATTTTGCAATTTGTTTGTGTACAAACATTTAGCAAAATTACATAGATTTACGTAAACAAATACATGAGAGGAGTAAAATCCAATGACTGTACTCCACCAATGATACATTATTAATACAAATTAACTATTAATTATAATTTCTGAAATGAATAATTTAAAGTCGATATGGAAGGTCTAAAGTATGATGGCGTTGAAGTCGTCTGGTGGAGTCACTATTGTCTAGTAAGTTGATGGCTAGAATATTCGGATGATTATGTAGTCTTTGTAGGTATTTTGCACTGGTATTCTTGATTTCTTCTTTTATAGTTGGAATCTGTAAGTCTTTGTGTAATGTTGCATTCGTTACGTACCAGGGGCATTTACAAATTTTCTTAAGGCTATTGACTGGAAGCGTTGTAATATTTCAATATTAGAATTTTGAGCTGTTCCCCAAAGTTGAATTCCATATGTCCATACTGGTTTTAATATTGCTTTATACACAATTACTTTATTTGCGATGCTTAACGATGATTTTCTTCCAAGTAGCCAGTTTAACCTTCTAAGTTTTAGGTCTAATTCTTTTCTTTTCTTCTTTATATGTTTTTTCCATGTGAGTCGTCTGTCCAGAGTAAGTCCGAGATATTTTGCCGAGTCATTTTGAGGAATACATTGCGATCCGATTTTTATTGGTGGACACGTTTCGTGCTTCAGACTGAAGGTGACTTGGACAGACTTCTTGTCATTGATCTTGAGGCGCCAGCGTTTCTGCCACTTGTGGATGGATTGCAGATGTTCTTCTACGAGACGAGATGCTTCTGCTGGATCTTCATGTCGAGCTAAGATGGCTGTGTCGGCAACCGATATAAACGAACTTTGTGCAAAACAAAATCATTCCAGAACAAAATCAAATGCTCAGTCATGATTGGCTGGGGCCTATCCCCACCAAACTCTTATGCGCTTTCTGATCCAAATCTCGCGACGTTGGTCGCTGTGTAAAAGACGTTAGTCGTAGAAAGAATTTTGCGAGCAGCTGTAAGCGCCCCGGCTCCGGTAGCGCTGTTACACGTAATTCGTTAAAGCTCGATGTAGAGCGATTAGCCATTACCGAGCATTACATTGGTATTGTTAACTTCAAGTGTATATTTCAACTGCCCGATCGTAACCAATGTCTGTCGGCTCCGTGTAGTGTTCTTACACGTGCAATTATGTGAACTGTTATGTGTTTGAAAATCAATATCTGTTATGAACTGTTCCAGTGTAAATCTATCTGTAAGTGATAAATGACCAAATATGAAATTGTTGTGCAAAGTGAAACCACAACTCATTGACGGATGGTCCTTACGGCTAATTTTTCTTGACCTGAGCTATCGAACGGAGCGGACCGGAATGTATATACAATCAATTAAAATACTAAATAAACTAGAAGTGTCTGTATGTGATTTTCGTTTTTTGAACTTTTAAATAAGTTTTCAACTCACTTGTGCGATTTGTAAAACTTGTCAAATTAATTTTTTGTTAAATTTGTCAACTTAATTGTTGTCTTTCTGTGCATCTGTATGAACCGATTTAATAACTAATCAATCTATAACATGAATTAAATCAATATAACATCCCAGGACTGACTATACCTTAACGGATGACCAGGGGAGGTGGCTCAGGGTATCAACTAATGACATTGTAGTGCCACTGACCGGGAGGTGCTAGATTCCAGTCATGACGATGGACCCGGATACCTAGATCGAATCATGTTTGTGCTTTGGTAGCACCACTAGTTTTTCGATCAAAAACTCTAAAAGCTCTACTGCGTACAAGTGTTTAATTTAACGATGACTCGTGAACGATAGTATTGTAAGATCCTCGCAACCTGTAACATAAGTTCAGCAAGTAAGTTTGCTAATGAGTGAAAAAAATACATCTCGTGTATTTGTTTGAATATTTTTTGTGTTCTAATGACCTTTCACGCCTTGCAGCACAAAAAAAGTGTTTCATGTTGTTTAAGGGTGTGCGTTCACGGCACAACGTAGACGATCTTCTATCGATTCTCTTTCTTTTACTGCATAGTTCTTTCACATACATTAAGTATTTAACAAAATTATGTATTTTTCAAAATTTTTCCACATTGGATTCAGAGATTGATGAGATGATTTTTCTTTCGACTTGAGGAGAGGAAGTATGTAAATTCGCACACACTGTACTATTACTAACGTCCTTTAATTTCAATACTATTATTCTTTAATTGGTATCGCGATCGGTGATTGTAGGCTACCAAAGATATTAATTAATTAGAAAAATGGTTTAGGTATTCTTAGGTTGCTTGGGAAACTACCTTGTCAAGAAGAAATTTTAAAAATCGGAGAAATTAAAGCACTGGATTTCTGTAGATATATCCTAATTATTTACTGATATATTTGATTCTCATTTCAAAATTTATTTTTGGCTATATGCAACGCTCGAGATCTTTTATATGCGATTTTAAAAAATATTTATATAATTTAAGAGAATATATATTACGTCATCCTCGTACCATTTTCATATAACGTTATGAAATAACTCCAATGTTTATGGTGTATCGTCAGATTGCAGTTGTCTTGAAATTGAATGGATGGGATGAAGAGGGGGATTAAACATGAAGCGAAGGGAGAACGAGGGACTGTACAAGAGAACAAGACTGTGAGTGAGGGTGGTCGAGAAGGCGCGCAGTGCCATCCAAGTAGCCGAGCAGTTGGGCGAGCGCGTGAGCGAGAGGGCGACCGATGGGGCGGGCGATCGGCCGGGGGCAGGGTTAAGCCGGGGCGGGGCGGGCGGGGCGGGGCGGGGCGGGCGGGGCGGGGCGGGGGCGGATTGGGGGCGGGCGGGGCGGGGCGGGCGGGGCGGGGCGGGCGGGGCAGGGGCGGATTGGGGCGGGGCAGGGGGCGGGCGGGCAGGGCGGGGCGGGGCGGGCAGGGCAGGGCAGGGGCAGGGGCGGGCGGGGCAGGGCAGGGCGGGCAGGGCGGGCGGGGCAGGGGCGGGGCGGGGGCGGGGCGGGGCGGGGCAGGGCAGGGCAGGCGGGCAGGGCAGGGCGCGGGCGGGCGGGGCGGGCAGGGGCGGGCAGGGCGGGCGGGGGCAGGGCGGGCGGGCGGGGCAGGGCAGGGCGGGGCGGGCGGGCGGGGCGGGGCAGGCAGGGCGGGGCGGGGGGGGCGGGGGGGCGGGGCGGGGGGGGGGGGGGGCGGGCGGGGGCGGGGCGGGGGCGGGGCGGGGCAGGGCTGGGCGGGGCGGGGCGGGCGGGCGGGCAGGGGGGGGCGGGGCGGGGGCGGGGCCGGAGCGCTGGCGGCAGCTGGGTGCGCTCCCGAGGCAGCGTCGGCTGCGGCGCAGCGCGGCCGCGCAAACATTTACGCGCGTCGCAGTCCGCAATAACGGCGCGCCTTTGGGGCGCCAGGGCCACGCCCCGCACCCTCCCCACCGCCGGCCCCCTTGATCCCACTTTGATCCTGCACCCCACTGCCACCTCGCCGTACTGCCCGCACTGCTCTCAAGGACCCGACCGCCAGCCACCCGTCGTTTTTCCACACTTCCCCCGTTGTTTGCATCCACATCATCCCCGCCGTCCACAGCGACATCCTGCCCTTACCCGCACCCTCCTGTCACCCACATCCTTCTCCCCAGCCCCCCCCCCTCCCCCCCCGCCCCCTGCAATCGTCGCCGCTACTTGCTGCGCCCGCTCAGTGGCCGCGGAACGACGCTGCAACTGCGAAGAGGGTGACCTCAAAGAGCCCGCAGCCACGCCGCTCGCTTGTTCAAGAAACAACCCTCGGGAATCTCCAAGAGCACTCGCGACCTCCACCTGCCGAAGCCGTCTCGCTTGCCTTTGAGCCAACTCGGACAAAACTAGTTGCTTTGTTTCATTTGTGAGTTTGCCTTTCAAAGAGAATTCCCACTTCATAAATATTTCAAGTTCTGAAGCTGTAATTTTGAACTAGTTCCTTTTTGAGAGGGAATTATTTTTTGCTGTTCTTGTGAACAATTTAAGAACGTCAGAAATCTTCTCAATCAAAGACTTCCTGAGTATTCCTAGATATAACTTTGAGATATGAATTGAAAATGGATTTTTGGAAATCTGAGAGACGATGAAATTTTTTAAAAAATCGTCTCTCAGTCTCACGATAAAACTTGGATTTATTTCAAGAAAAATACTAAAAAAATTCGAAATAATTCACTTAATTTGTAATTACTTTCATCATCGCAGAAAATTAATAATATATTCTCTTTCTCTAACTCTATGAAGTGTTATAGCGAAAATGTCTATATTTCTACCGTCCATTCTGAAAGAATGTAAGAAGAAACAATTACATGAAATGTTTAAAAAATTCATGACGATATTTTTTTCTTGTGGACTCGTAAACGTTACAAAGCGATCTTAAATATTTGCATTAAATGAATGCTGGTTAAGAATGTTTTCGTGGAACTCCTTCTTTACCTAATTAAAATAACAAAATTCTTCTTGCAAATAATGTACATGAATTACATAACATCTTGTTGTGGTAAAGATTCGTTGCTGGAGTTAATATTGATAGTAATAATAAAATAAATATTAATTAGTTACTTTTGGTAATAATAAGGTAGTGAAACAAAAACCCAATTGTCTTTTTTATTAATTCAGTGAGAATAAAAATATATAGTGATGAATGGTCAGTAGCCAGCAAGTCAATCTTGAACACTCGGCGGAACTTCAGGGGAGTTGGATATTCTCACAGATGTATTCCAGAAAAGCCCAGAGCTCCAGAGAAGGAAAGATCCAATAACCCAACCAACGTGTTCAAACCCCCCTCGTCAGATTCATGCCCAGACGAACGATCAAAGAGAAGCCTGAGGCGAAGTTCTTCATATCGGAAAAGGGAAGAACTGGCTTAGAATTCAAAATGTGCTTTTGAAGCATTTCTACCAGTGCTCACGTGTGTTAATCTTGTCAAAAGACTTTTTTTTCCACCCAACGTGTTCACATACAAATCATTATCAAAGATTGTTTAATTTATTTCACTACTCAACAACAGTTCAAAGAGAAGCAAATGTAATAATCTAACTTTCTGTTTCGGGGGAAAATGTAATATTTTGACTTTGCTTAGGATTTGTTTTACATTGTTTTTTTAAATGAATTGATAAGCCATTTACTTTCTAGGTAAAAGTGTTTTTAGAAACAAGATTACTCTTGAATACAATATTTTTAAAAGTTTGAAGGCAAAGTCTACTGGCAAAATACTGAAGACTGAGCTTACTTTAGTTGAAAATTAGATTCGATGATTCGAAATTGTTTTCTGTTAGTACTTTTTTTTAACGCCAACTCACGACGCAATGCGTCTCCTAACTTCTTCTTGGATGTTGAGCGCTTATGGAGTCATCCTCCATTACTTTATACGTTTATTCTGGAGTGATCCTCTGTTACTGTATATTTATATCCGTCACGTTTCGTCGCAGTTGTGAAGAGGACCGCCATGTAGCATCTCCGCGTACGCGCCTCCCATGTCACTACCCAGCAGCCAGAATTGGGAAGGAATAAGGATAGGGGTAGGGTTTAGGACTCTTCACAGGGGTTGGATTACCCCTTCGGAAGCAGCCAAACTCTTTTTTTTAATTTATTTTCTTCCAGTTCGGCAGTTTTGCCTGTCTTGTTTGTTTGCCTGTCTTGTTTGAACATTTTTTATTTGTAATACATAAACTTTTTATAGGATTTAATACTTAATGGTGATGATAAGGGGTGAAAGGACGAGCACAAATACAACCATGACCAAGGCGGGACTCGAACTTTAGCGATCTCGGCCACCGGGCCGACACTCTTTTGTTTGGAACAAATTTCGCATGAGAATCGACGGGAATCCGGATCTTCTTGGTGAAAGGCGAGCGACTTTGCTCTGCGGCACGAGATGACCTGTATCAGTCTGTATCATTTTTAGTTTTTAGTATAAATAAGGTTTTAATAAAATTAAATATTATTAAAATAACTTTTATGGCAAATTTTGTTATTAAGGGAATTAGTTATACCCGTACATGACATACGATTGTTTATTATTTAACAATGATAAATATCTCTCGTTAAAACATGTGATATTTCATTTACAACAATATTCACAAATTATTTATTGTATTCATAAGGTTAAAGACGTTTCTAATGGTAATAATATGCTTCGACAATACCTCTTTGTTACCTACGGGTAATAATTTTTTTCTACTCTCCTGGTCGCATCAGACGGTGACACGTGGTCCTAGCAGAGAAAGAACAAATAATTTATCTCAATAACTTTTTTCCCACGTAACCTAATGTTTTTTTTATTTTACTACAAATTACATGAAATATTACACTCGTCGTTAAGATTATTTATCGTCTTGAATAATAAATGAATATAAACTTGTCAGAGTTTTATTTTAAGCCAATAGATTTGTTTTATTATCTGCAACTAATGAAAGCCGTGAATCATGTGACGTATTAAGTAAAACCTTTTTTACAAGTAAAAGTATCCAAAGTTTTTTATGACAATCATTTATTCAGTAATTTCACAACGTTTTGTAACTCGTTTTGTTACATCTTCAGTTCTTGCTTAGTTACAAAACGAGTTACGAAACGTTGTGAAATTACTGAATAAATGATTGTCATAAAAAGCTTTGGATACTTTTATTTGTAAACATATATTGACAATCAAGAAGATATATTGATTTAATAAAACCTTTTTTAATGTAAACTTTGAATAATGTTAAATGATCCTCAGAGTTATGTCAGTTTCCACGAAGATTTGCGGTTGAGACATCGGTTAAATGCAAAAGCAGGTGCGGAGACGCCGTTTATGGTCCAGGGTATAGCGTCGTTACGGCTGCGACCTTTATGGGGAAAGCTTCATAACAGCGATGCTCCGAGGGCGAACTGCCACCCACCCACCGCCGGACGAACTCAGAACTGCACTCACCTCTGCACCCGCCGAACAACGTGCGACGCCCCGACATTTCTGGACAAACATGACGAGGTAGTTGGACCTCGTGTTACTTCAAAAACCGTAAAATCCTGGGTGTAGTTTACGTTTATTCTATGGCAAATTCCTGTTAGCTGAGTGAAATGCCTCACCCACATTGTATTCTTTATGAACGCCTGAGTGTCTAGTGACCATTGCTCGTCTGACAAGCCTGCGCTTTTATTCACTTTTGCTGTCGCCACATTGCCCCGGGGACAACCGGAGTTTATTTCATTAAGTCGTTTCATACTATACGCACACAATGACATTAATCTTTCCTTTCGCCAACAAAGAGGTACTGTAACATAATTTTCTCATTGTCAGGACTTAGCCGGTCATTTTTGGAGATAAATTATTTCGTTTATTCAGAAAGTACATATGTATATGTAATAATTATAATGTATTATATTATATGTAGATGTAATAATTAGCAACTGAATTCACTCGGACATTTCAAAGAAAACAAATCATCTTTATATATACTAGATTTTTAATACTTTTCTTATAAATGAATGACCAGAGTTTTATATTTATTTAATAAGCAATGGGAAGTTAGTTTATTATAATCTCATATCTTACAGACTAAACAGAAAACAAACCGAATCAAGAATCCTGAAAGAATATTTAAAAAAAAGTTCTTGATGCAACGTGGCCTACTTTTCTGCAGATTCTGTTCAAAAAAGTTCTCACTTAACTCATTATTTCTTTACATAACTTATTCTCATTGTCTATTCAATCATTCAATTCATCAACGAAAACAGCCATATTTTCTTTTCTTAAAGATGTCGCCTCATCATTGGATCAAAACGAGGCACCTATTGGATTATTTTAGATCTCTCAAAAGCTTTTGACGTCATTGATCATGACATTTTACTTTCCAAATTACCTTCATATGGAATTCGTGGTATTGCTCTAGATTGGTTATGTTCGTACCTTAAACAACGATCTCGAGAGTTGAAATACCTTACCGGAATGATGGAACATTACGTACGCACCTTTCCGACTCTTTGCCCGTTGCATGTGGAGTTCCTCAAGGATCGATTTTAGGCCCTATTCTGTTCCTACTTTACGTAAACGATATGCCCTCGACGATTCGAAACGGAAGAACGTTCTCTTTGCGGATGATACGAACATCCTTTGCAATAAAGAAACAGTAAATAGTACAATATCAGATGTTTCAAATTGGTTCCGAAATAACAAGTTAATAGTAAACGAAAGAAAACGGTTTTAATGCAGTTTTCCATTTCAAATAAACAATTCTGTGCCCCATTGAAAATGAACAGTGTACCATTGACTGATGTTAAGGCAACAAAATTTTTAGGTCTCTCAATTCAGTCAAACCTTAAATGGAACGTCCATTTAAATGAATTCAACACACAATTAAGTTCATTATGCTACGCGTTCAGAATTCTTGCAAATTCAGTCAGCCTTCATACTGCTCGTTGTGTATACTTCGCGAATGTTCATTCCGCCTGAGATATGGCATAATATTCTGGGAAATACATCTTATAGCTCCCAGACTTTTAGATTACAAAAACGAATTGTACGAATAATAACCAAATCCCACCCACGTGATTCATGTAAGCCTCTCTTCATTAATCTAGGAATTCTACCATTACCGTGTCTTCTTATTTACGAATCAGTGGTTTTTGTAAAAATGACTTGCTCAAGGGCGGAATATAGTTTCAGAAAATGCCGAAGTCTATTACTATAACACTCGACGTAGAAATCATATTCATCAGGTGACAGTATCAACAGCTCATTACAAAAAATTCACATACAATACATGTACATTATTTTACAACACTTTGCCAGATGACATTAAACGATTAAATTCAATAGAAAAGTTTAAATCCCAAGTGAAATCGTTTCTGCTGCATAACTGTTTCTATACAATTAGAGACTATACTGAGCATCACAAGAAAAGTAACATTAATTTTAACAATGATACATAATGCATTATTTACCATTTGGACTGTATAAATGAGTATAAACAACCTGTAACAACTATTGTACTACAACTTCCGGGTCAATGACCCCATCTCGATCAGGTTTTTCGTCCAGTTTCCTGATCCATTGAGCAAATGCTGAGATGGCCCCTTGTTTTCTTCTGAACATAAATGTAACTTCATTTTCTGTGCACGTCTTCTAGAATTCAGTGGGAAATACAATTATTCAAATTATCGTTTCCATGTTGTCGCGGCAGGAATTAATAAGAGCGAAAATTTATTGCTTATTTATCCTTGAAAATAGATTTTATTACATGGGAGTTTTTTGCACGTCATACGCAGTTTTTAACTGTTTTTGACGTAAAATAAATAAAAAATAAAAAATTCACTCATCCACTAATACATTTTGAGAACATACCTGTGGTAGCAAAACAGCGACTCACAATCACTGTAATGTAAATGCAGTCACACGAATCTCAGTGTTATTCCAGACAGAACTTTACATTTTCCTCTTTAGACTAATTACTTTCTCGCTACGGAGTAGAAAGTTATGTAGCGCTGCGCGAGAAAAAGCCACGAATTTTTTCGGCAGAAAAATTCTTATTTCACGGTTCTGGTAACGAAAAAGTAGATAAATCCAGTTGATACATTTAGAACAAAAATCCTCTATCTCGTGGAGTAGTCAGAATCCATGATTTGTGAGTCCTTGATGCCGAAAAAACGAGTCTGTCCGTTCGTCTGTGATCAATGCTAGCGGCTCAACTGTTCAGCCGATTTTCTCCAAAATTGACATTCCCCAATTGATCTGGCTGACGTCGCGGCACCTTGAATTTGAAACCTATATTTCAATTTTCGAGGTCTTTTTTCATGAAGTCCCATTTTCAACATTTTCAAAAACATAGATCCATCGGTTTTAATTTTTTCTTGGATAGTGTGAAAGACCTTTAAATGAATGGTATAGGTCTCAAGTTCCTGAAAAGCCTGATTTTTCGAAAATTGCAAAAGTTCAAATTATTTTCGGTTTCGAAAATTGCAAAAGTTCAAATTATTTTCGGAGCCTTCCTACAACTAAAATATTAAAAGTAGATAATTTGGAAAAATTCATGAATAAGTTTTCGAAAATTTTATACCTTTCGCGTAATTTTACATGAAAATACGAGCGGGAAACTACATGCTGTTTTAGCAACTATTGTTTTTGTGTATAGATTTGACGCTATATTAGCATCATACACACAATTCTTCAACTTCAATCACTGATTCTGATAATTTGCCTCCTTATTCGATATTCTGCAATTCTTTGAGTTGTCGTCAGAAATTGGTAGTCCAAATCCTCTCTTCCTGCTGTAGTACAGTTCAATTATTTTCTCACTGTTTTCGAATCAGTGTTAAAATATTATTAATAATATTATAATTATAATCATATAATGAGTAATATAATATTATTAAACAAGAAGAACGTATAATTCATGTAGGATATAAGTTTGTTGAATTAAGTTTAAAAATGTTTTCTTTTTTTTTTTAAATTTGTTGCGTCCACATCTTGACGCAACGCGTCTCCAAGCCCCTTATGGGGTGTTGAGCGCATTATTTTTGGAGTAATCCTCCGTTAATTACCAAGTCAAGTCTCGTCACGTCGCAGTCAGTCAGTGCCTTTTATCCCTTCGGCCAGGGCTCGACGACGTTCGATCCGGGGTTCCTGGCCGGTCACCAACCAGGAACCCGCGAGTCTCGAATTCGCTTAACCTTCGTGACTTCACGGAGCGTAATAAACGAATTCGGCTAGGCCGCCGGCGAAGATTTATTACCTGTGAACGTTGTTATTATTAGTATATTGTATTCTTATTGGTTTAACGTAATGTTCCATGTATTTCCATAATTGTTTCCGGGCGTATAACTCAGGTTAATGCCAATTAGCAAATAAAAATAGACTAATAGGAAATATCTTGAACATCCTGAAAAACATTATTCATTGATTGCGGTATGAAACTTTCCAGGACTGATACTCTCCGAAAAAATAATAATGTACCAAATATTGTTTTCATTCTCGACTTGGGAAAAGTGGTAGTTCTTCTGTGTCTAAATGGATTGCCTCTCGAAGCGGTCTGCCTATTGCTACGATCCTGACAATGCGTTTAGTACTACTCTGTTATGTGTTGTTCAAGTTTACGTATTACAGAATGAATGCAATGGATGATTGGAGCGGATAAAATCTCACATAGTGAAGTCTGTCAGGTTCCCACTCCACACCCATACTCTCCAATTTACGGTAAGAATATTTAAAAAACTAGTAAAGATTGAGAAAATAAATACCGAAAACAATGTCCCTCAATGAGTTACAGAACAACTACTTTGAAAACCAAGTACTCTTCTCTCTTTCCTTTTCTAAAGCCGGAAACATGCAAACTGAATAGAAATTGTACGTTGTGAGAAGATTGTGGCTGACTTGCGCAAAACTCGTACGTCGATGCCTGCTTTATGCCAAACCTATGACGTCAATGTGGTTGAAATGGCATTAAAAGCTCTTTTTAGAATGTTGCTCAACAATATGGCGTTTACAATTCGTAATATACGAAGAACTACATATTGCATTTCAACATTTATGACATTTACTTAAAGAAACTACATTGACTGAAAGAAACTGTAGTTCAAAGATTTTCACAATCGTAATTATTATCTACAATTTCTCTTAGTAACACAAGAATTAGTGCTTGAACGCGTTATATTGTCGTTGAATCATATCTAAATATTTTTTTAAATATTTATTAATAATATTTAATAAATATCATAAATTTTATAAATAATGATACTTATTAAATTTTTAGAACACAGTGGTGCTCCCCCTCTTATACCATCGATTCGCTATCTCCAAGCTCGTACCGGAAGAAGTGGCTATGTAAACTGATGTCACTACAGCGCCTCTGACCTGGAGGTCCTAGGGTTATACTCCCCATGGTGGCAGGATTTTCGACACTAGCGTTTCAGCTAGGTCGAATTCAGTCGCTGTCTGGAGGAGAATTCTAGCGGCCGGCTGCTCTGATCGGTAGTTTTCCGTGGTTGCTCCGATCAAACCAGGCAAATGCCGGAGCAGTACCCTAACAAACGGGCCACGGACCGCGCGCGACTATTCATTTCTCTTCCTTGTCCAACCATCATACCGTTACACACACTTATACTAACATGCACTAGCACTACACGACCACACATAACAGGTGACCGGTCGGGAGCTAAGAACTTCTGGCTGGGACGGTGCCTCGCTGGTTTGAGATACCTGATTGGGGAACCCCGCTAGCCGACGATAGGTCGGCCCCGGATCTCCATCCAGCTGCAGAAGATCGCCGCCACCTCCCGATGAAAAGCATGCACTACACTTACGGGACTATTGACCTCGTTAGTTGACGCGCCCAGAATCACTAATAACCAACGAACTAATCCAAGCTCGTTCACACTATTACTGGGGTCGCTCCCTTCGCTGTCAGAACCCTCCTTCCGCCCTAGCGCGAAGCCAAGCCAATATGGTTCATCGCCGTTGATGCTGCCCGGCCTAAAATAACAATAGACGAAGTAGACCAACCCGTCTGCACAGAAATTGCGCCACTCAGTATTGCTGCTGTGCGATGTTAATAAAGGCGACGGGCAAATTGCGCGCATTCCAATATCTAAGAGGAGCAATTATGGTACCTTTCAAAAGCGCGAAGGCACCGAGGCTGGATGTGCACTTTTCGAGAAATATTCGTCTCTGAAATTACAGAACATTAATGGGCAATTATTCGTATGAATAAATGTGTTCGGAATAAAAGGTATTCAAGTGTTGAATAAATTACAAATTACGTTATACTTTAAATATATTTCTTGTCATTAATTTTCTAATACTCATTTAAAAACTGAAAAGAGGTAGAAGGTCGTTGAAAATCAAACTTTCATCTTAAAATTTAAATAATAATATTTTTGTCGTTTTTGCATCGTGAGTCTGTATAAAACTTATAAAAGTTCCTTATTCTAAATAATAACGTTCAGTGCAGAGTTAGACGTAAATGTGCAACTATGGAAACATCGAAAATTATAAAAGAGATCACTTTTCGATGTCATTATCTTATACTTTGATTTGGGTTCATAATCTCCCGAAGGATGATGGCTTAATACGATGTTTTCGAGCAGGTAATGTTGTTTGATGGATATTTGTGATGAATAAGAGATGAGTCTGTAAAACACAATTAACCTATTTATAATGAAAAAAAGCTATAAATCAGTTACAGTTATGCTATAAAGCATTAAACAGTTCTTATTAAATGAGCTAAAATTCAACTTGGTATTGCTCACAATTACATATAATCTAATTCAGGTTCTGGATATCAAATGAAATGATGGAATAGAAGTAGAAAAATACCACATTTGTCCTCAATCTCAAGAACTTCATTATTTCTTCAAAAGCACATACTTCTGACCCACTTTGATCTCAATTCCGAGCTCTAGTTTCATGAACACTAGACGGCTATTGCTACTTGAATGCGTTGATAATTTCAGAGATAACGCCTCTCTAAATATCTGAAGAAAAAACTTATGGAACCTGTCGGATTATAGTAAAGCCGAGCTGGCAAAGTACTATTATCGAATTTATAAATAATTTGTGTTATTTAAATAGTATTAGATTGTTGCACAATATGTCAATTAACCATTTTTCTCATGATATTAATTGTTGCCGTATAACTGTAAGCAATATTGTTATTTTGTTAGTTGAGAAATTAATATAACCAAATTCACGTTATGAATGAGTGATAATTCTTATTTTAAGAAATATTGTGTAAATTAGTCTATTTATTATCCTTATATTTGTATAAATATAAAGAATATTGTGTAAATATGAAGAATAAAATATAATACGAAATATAAAGAATAAAAAGAATATAAAGAAATATTGTGTAAATTAGTCTATTTATTATCCTTATATTTGAATAAATATAAAGAAAATATTTCGTAAAATTTCCCAATGTGCACTTCTCATATTTAATGAAAGATTGTATTGTAAAATGTTTCTGTTGATTTGCGTTGTTGCGGGCGGAAGGCGACAAAACTGGCCAAGTGTGCCGGAGCAGCTTTGGCGCTCGCCTTCGATCGAGGGAACGTGTTTGCGAATGGTGTGAGTTGTGACGCAAACACCTTCAATCAATGTGTTGATGGAGGACTTGTGCAGGAGGCAGGCCGTTTGAGCTCTATTTGCGGAGCGCAGCCTCCGAACGAGAGTTATTATCGAGCAAGTTATTATCGTGCAGTCCTCGATAGCTATTCGTTTTCAACCTCTCGTAACTTTAGTCCATTCACCGGCTTGCGTTACATATTAAAGCTACACCTGCACGAGTTTACAAGCAATGTAATTCGATGGAAACTCTGACACTCAAGGTAGGTACTGGGCAGTATAACTGCAGGTTGGGATAGTTCGTGCCTTCTTAATGGAAATCCTGAAGCAACATCGGTACAACATGTGTATATTTTACTGTCGTTCGGATTACCTGTAAACATGTCTACACGTGCGGAACTGCACTTTTCTCGGACACTCGCGTACACAGTAAGATATACGACAACTTTTAAGTGAAAATGGAAGGTATACATCAAGTTCACAAGCATAGTGTGTTAGGGAAGTGTTGTCAATACTAAAAATTGCTGTGCAAAACGTAAAGTTAAAAACTTCTGTCGTCTCGGGTTGTTTGATATTTTATATTCTTGAAAACTTTCATTTTTATATGTCAGTTCAACAAACAAGGCATTTGATTCGCTAATAATGATTTTCAAGTAATTCATTGGGTTTAACAAACACAAACAGTTTATTGATATGATTACAAGCGTCTTCAAGAAAATGAGTAACTTAACGAATTTTCAGAAATTCAATGAACAATTAGACCAACGAAGGCAAATAAACTTCCAAATATACTAAAGCAAATAGTATCAAGTTATAAGATGCGCAACATCAATATTGCCAGTAAACAATTGGCCTGATGGTGCATGATCCAATGAGATATTAAGATAATTCAAAGTAATCGTCTCGTATATTAGTAAGTATAGTTACCTTTTGTGACTCTCACACGCCACCAATCTTTATAAATGAGGTCTCTAAAGAAAGAGAATTTTACGAAGATATGATGAATTGCACTTTGAATTAACCTGTAACTACAGACGTGAATTTATGTTACCATGGAGTAATGAGGTAATTCTTTACTCTGTGATAACTCTTTACTCTTATAACTCTTATGCAACTACAGACGTACAGTCAAATTGACTCCGTATGCTTCCTCGAGGATTTATGTCTTACTTATTTACTCTTTCAAATAATTTTTTGTATATACTGTGAAATTACTTTTATTATGATGGAAAATTGTTTTAAAATATTTTAAAATAATTATTATTATTACTATACTACTCACTTTTTAACTGTGTCTCTGCAGTCAAGCTATTCAGATTAAATATTTAATGCGAATATAAGAATTGAACACATTTAACAATATTTTTTATAAATGCTTTCCATGTTTTATTATTTTTACGATTGGTACATATATACATTGGTACGTAGTATTGTCGAAGAATATTGTCCTCACGTGCATGTTTACAAGAACAACAAATAGTGTTTGTTATTCATCTTAAGTCTCTTAAGACAAATAGAGCAATATTTTCTTGTTGGTCGTTTTTCATCCTCTTTCACTGTTTACTTTTATTATCTACCTAGTATTTTCTTAATTGAAATTCGTATGTCTTGTCGAAGACGTGCATTAGAAAATCTCCTTTCTAATTCTTTGGTAACTAGTTCCTTAGCTACACGTTTTATAAAATCTAGCCTTGTTACTGATGTCATTGGTGTTAAACGAGAAAAATGTGATGAAAATACCAAGGATTGTGCTCGCAAAATTAAAAAAATCCAAAATAAATAAAACTCAGATTTCATAAAATTCACATTCATGCCTGCCTTCGGTAGTGTCAACAAGCAATATTTTTCTTGTAAAGTGTTGTGAGTCAGACTGACTCCACACGAAGGTTGGAGTCAAACTGACTTCGTGGCGCAAAGCTACTTTTAACAGAAAATCCATCTTGATGAATCAAGACGTATAAAATCTACAATTCGGATACGCAACAATGAAAAATTAATTTGAAAGTACTGAAGTTCTGGTAGAAATAGCAGAAGCATAAAAATAATAAAATAAAAATATAGAACACAGCGGAATCAGTTTGACTCCCATATGTGGTTACGGGTTGAAAGATATGAAGGATTTGTTTTAAAAACGCATTTAAATATACATGTCAAATGGAACCCGCAATACTCAGCCGAATGTTTGAATCTAAATAACTCCTAAAATCAGTGTTTTAGGTTCTTAAAAACTATAATTTTCAGACGATGGCCTTCAAAGAAATTTTCCGCACATCGTAATCTATAGGATGAGATCTTCTTGAACATTCTACTATATTTGTGCTGATTGCACGCTTCTCGTTCTATCCACCTGTTCAGAGCCTACTATATGCAACTGTATGTGAAATTAAACTCATTATTTGATATTAAATATTATATCTATTATATTATTATATTATTGTTACATATTATATATTGTTATATTATTGTTATATTTCAACTGATTTTTTGCTATAACCAAGACAAACAGATTACGAATTTTAAACGAACATTCAAACCTCAACGAACTTCAGATTTACGAGTAGGTGATAAGTGTAAATCTATTCACAGTTCAATTTATTTCCAATATTAAATCACCGTGCTAATTAATTTTCTGAAAGATTTATTCTATTTCTGTGACAAGTGACGATTCCGTTTTTTTCAACGTTACGAGGACAGTGTATCAAAGTGAATTTGTTTAAAATCTTATTCTATATATCGAAGACAAACTTTCAGATATTATCTTTTATCTAATTACGGTAAAGTATAATCTACTGATTGTATTAAACAGTTGCAGCTTAAGTTGACGAAATTCTACGAAGCCACATTGCCAAATTTCGTAAGTACTAGCTTTTTTTAATTTAGATTTTAATTTAGTTATTTCTCTTTTTATTTTTTT
Source organism: Teleogryllus oceanicus (assembly GCA_964035755.1). Lineage (NCBI taxonomy): Eukaryota > Metazoa > Arthropoda > Insecta > Orthoptera > Gryllidae > Teleogryllus > Teleogryllus oceanicus. Next base: position 81,087,743 of record CAXIVR010000012.1, read on the forward strand.
ATTAATTTATTTAATACACATCAATTAAACACTTTTAAAATACAAAGCTAGGTTTTTGTTGCTCTTATCTGGGGTTTCTTGTATTTATTTCAATTTTTATCACGTACATTAAAACGCATTCGTGACATGGCTACTGCTCGTTCTACTCTTTTTACTCTCTACACTCTCAAAGCCGACCTTCTGAAAGCCTTCACACACATAAGCAATAATTTAGATCAACATATCCGAAGGTTGGAAGAGGTCGTTCTCTACACAGACGGTTGGGTACAAGTCGGCAACACTGCGAATAATACCAACCGTACATCCGTGACTGTACAAAGACACAGACACCGCATCCAGTCACAACTCAAAACAAATTTAGTGTTTTAGATTATGAAACAGATTTTCCTCGCCTTCCTGATCCTCACCACCCTCTTTATCATCGACAAGTACATGCACAAACCAACGCAAACAGGCTGGAAGCGCGTCATAACCAAAACACGTCAGGCTGCGCAATCCTAGCTCGCTTGGAAACAAAGACATTCCTACTTAGCCTAAAAAGGTACTTATTTTGCTGACAGTCATGGCCGCCATCTTTCCTCCATTCTCAGTAGGAAGTTACCCTCCAATTTCTCAGTCTCATCTATTTTTAAACCTAACGGGAGGTTTGCAGATGTGACTGCAGAATTGGACACCCACACGAAAACACTGACCAATCAGGACACAGTCATTATCATAGGAGGGCAGAATGACATTAACTTGGGCGGTAACTTTACACCTAAACAACATGTTAACAAATTACAATGTCCGCCCAAAATACTAACATTGTAGTCTCGACTCTGCCCTTCTGGTACAACAGACCAACACTATGCAGCGAGATTAAGCACGCAAACCAACAATTGAAACTGCAGCTGAGAGAAACAAATGTCACACTTTTTGAAATTAATTTCCTCTCAGCAAAACACTTCACCCGGCATGGTCTTCACATGAACCTTGCTGGAAAACAAGCAGTCGGTAACAAGCTTGCACAATACATCATCAACTCCAGTCCTACGCAGTCTCCTGCCAAAAATCTATCCCTTTCACCTTCCTTACGTTCTCCACCCCCCACCCTTATTTCGAACCCTATTGCCTCTTCCTCTGAACCTACTCCCGTTTCTCCCATTCCCACTAGCAATTCGTCTACATCCGATGCCCCATCTTCCTCACAACCTGTCACTGTCGGGACACACTACAACCTTCGACCACGCACTCGAGGTAAAAATGGAGTAAATATATAGCAACAACAGTCAGATGCAGCAGAAAAACATTCGTGTAGGTACTTGCAAAAAATAAACATTCTCCACCATAATGTACAATCCCTTTCAAATAAAACTGAGTTTATCGAGGCAGCTCTACAGAGCGATCTAAATCAAACGGACATTCTTTGCTTTACAGAACATTGGTTATCTCCTAATGAACTTAGCATTTTCCAAATTCCAAACTTTTACCTCGCTGGCTTTTATTGCAGAGAGAGAATCCCATAAAGGTCCTACGTATGGGGTTCCTGTATTTACGTTAGAAATAATATTGATTCTATTCCCTTGGCGGAATTAAATGTACTCCATTGAAAATATTTTCGAAATTTCTGTTGTGCATCTTACTTCACTAAAAGTGATAATACTTTGCATTTACAGACCTCCAACAAAGAGAACTGCAGATTATATTTCGTTCTTAGAAAACATGGAGATAACACTTAACAAGTCAGCAATCGCTCTTTTGAATCCATTGTTGTATGTGGAGATTTTAACATTGATTTTCTGGTCGAATCTTGCGAGAAAGAAAAGTTTCTCAATTTAATTAATTCCTTCAATTTAGACATTACAATTAATGTACCTACACGGATCACACAACATTCCATGAAGGCAATTGATCAAATTATAATTAACAAACCTACTACTCGATATGAAGTTGAAACAAAGATTTAGGATTCAGTGACCACGATGCACAAATTCTTACCATTATAAGAAATGCGATCACTGACACAATAAATAATACACGTATGACTAGATTGTTTACTAAAAATAAAATTAAATTATTCATTGATTACTTGATGCAGGAGTCGTGGGAAACGGTTTATAATACTGCTGATACAAACGACAAATATATTTCTTTTTTTCAACTCTTTTATTTCATTTTAACACTTGCTTTCCTCTTGAAAAACGAAAATTAAATATTTCACGGAAAAGCAATTCTTGGATAACACAAGGAATTAGGACATCTTGTAAAACAAGCGAATTCTTTCTTTCATTTCTAAACGTCATGACGTATCTCAAGATTTCCTTATCTACTTTAAAAAATACAAAACATTGTTACGAAAAGTCATAAGGCAGGCTAAAATCATGAAAAACGATCAAGATATTTTGAATTCAAATAATGAAACAAAAGCAATGTGGAATGTAATAAAAATACTACCAAATCAACTAGAAAACCCGTAGAGAATGTTGTTTTAAAATATAACGATATAAATGTGAACGATCCGGCAACAGTGGCTAGTCTCTTTAACCAATACTTTTCGAGAATTGCTGCCGATCTCACTAAGGGTCTTCAGGCACAAAATTCAAAACAGACAGTTCACCCAAAATTGTAGGCACAATGTTCGTTTCGAAACTTCTTCCTATGAAATTCTCAAAATAATCGGTAAACTAAAAAATAAATATTCGTCCGGTTTAGATGAATTCCCGGATTCTTTGTTAAAGACTTGTGCGTATGCCATTATACACCCGTTAACTCACATATTTAATGCATCTTTATGCACTGGAACGTTTCCAGATATTTTCAAAACAGCTAAAATTAAGCCGCTTTTCAAAAGGCAACAAAATGAAATTCAAAATTATCGGCCCATTTCTCTTCTATCAGTCTTTTCAAAAATATTAGAGACTTTTTACATACGAATGGAAACCTTTCTCACTAAACACGACGCGCTTTCAGATTGCCAACATGGATTTAGAAAATCAAAATCAACGGGAACAGCTATATTTTCTTTTCTTAAAGATGTCGCCTCATCATTGGATCAAAACGAGGCACCTATTGGATTATTTTTAGATCTCTCAAAAGCTTTTGACGTCATTGATCATGACATTTTACTTTCAAAACTACCTTCATATGGAATTCGTGGTATTGCTCTAGATTGGTTATGTTCGTACCTTAAACAACGATCTCAGAGAGTTGAAATACCTTACTGGAATGATGGAACATTACGTACGCACCTTTCCGACTCTTTGCCCGTTGCATGTGGAGTTCCTCAAGGATCGATTTTAGGCCCTATTCTGTTCCTACTTTACGTAAACGATATGCCCTCGACGATTCGAAACGGAAGAACGGTTCTCTTTGCGGATGATACGAACATCCTTTGCAATAAAGAAACAGTAAATAGTACAATATCAGATGTTTCAAATTGGTTCCGAAATAACAAATTAATAGTGAACGAAAAGAAAACGGGTTTTAATGCAGTTTTCCATTTCAAATAAACAATTCAGTGCCCCATTGAAAATGAACAGTGTACCATTGACTGATGTTAAGGCAACAAAATTTTTAGGTCTCTCAATTCAGTCAGCCTTCATACTGCTCGTTGTGTATACTTCGCGAATGTTCATTCCGCCTGAGATATGGCATAATATTCTGGGAAATACATCTTATAGCTCCCAGACTTTTAGATTACAAAACGAATTGTACGAATAATAACCAAATCCCACCCACGTGATTCATGTAAGCCTCTCTTCATTAATCTAGGAATTCTACCATTACCGTGTCTTCTTATTTACGAATCAGTGGTTTTTGTAAAAAATGACTTGCTCAAGGGCGGAATATAGTTTCAGAAAATGCCGAAGTCTATTACTGTAACACTCGACGTGAAATCATATTCATCAGGTGACAGTATCAACAGCTCATTACAAAAAATTCACATACAATACATGTACATTATTTTACAACACTTTGCCAGATGACATTAAACGATTAAATTCAATAGAAAAGTTTAAATCCCAAGTGAAATCGTTTCTGCTGCATAACTGTTTCTATACAATTAGAGACTATACTGAGCATCACAAGAAAAGTAACATTAATTTTAACAATGATACATAATGCATTATTTACCATTTGAACTGTGTAAATGAGTATAAACAACCTGTAACAACTATTGTACTACAGCTTCCGGGTCAATGACCCCAGGGTCTCGATCAGGTTTTTCGTCCAGTTTCCCTGATCCATTGAGCAAATGCTGAGATGGCCCCTTGTTTTGCTTCTGGACATAAATGTAACTTCATTTCCTGTGCACGTCTTCTAGAATTCAGTGGGAAATACAATTATTCAAATTATCGTTTCCATGTTGTCGCGGCAGGAAGTAATAAGAGCCAAAATTTATTGCTTATTTATCCTTGAAATAGATTTTATTACATGGGAGTTTTTTGTTTTTTCCCTTTCAAAATTCAAAATTTATTGCTTATTTATTTTTGAAAATAGATTTTACTACATGGGAGTTTTTGTTTTTTTTCTCCCTTTCAAAATTCAAAATTTATTGCTTATTTATTTTTGAAAATAGATTTTACTACATGGGAGTTTTTGTTTTTTTTTCTCCCTTTCAAAATTCAAAATTTAAGTAGTATATGACTTAGTGTAGGGATCACAGAATTTTGAAAATGTGCACACAATTCACTTTTCCCCATAGCACGTCATACGCAGTTTTTAACTGTTTTTTGACGTAAAATAAATAAATAAATAAATATTATACTATTATATTATGATTATATTATGATTATATTATTATTATATTATTATTTGATTGAATTACACGGGTACCTCTCTGCTCGGTAATAACATTAAATAAGAATAGTTTGAATTGACAACTGTGTATTTTATTGTTATCAGTTACAAGGAGACATATAGAGTAAGTCGGAGGATAAGGTCTTGAAGAAAAAATATTACAAGCTTAATATGGAAGTGGAAAAATAGGGAAAGGGGTGGGTTAAAACATGCGAGAGTTCTTGTACGAGTACGCTAGTTATTACATTATTTCTATTAATAAAATAGTAGTATAATAACATAAATAAAATTTATAATAGTACGTTTTGATTCGTTTTGGGATACCAGCTAATTTTCACGAGTACATTAACATGGGGATTAAGATAAATGTAGGTCGCTTTCTTCTTCATGGGTTTAGGAAAAAATTGTTGCATTTATTAGGTGGTGATAACCATAAATACACGAATGTCTCATAAATATCTATCCTTACATCAGAGCCATTACACAAAATCGAAAATCGCACAAGAGTTGACACGACAATGTTTTTAAATGTACGATATTTTGTTTCTTAAATCTGGACATCAAAAAGAGGCACGTGTTTTTGTATTTGCCACAAAATCGATTATTTGTCTAGTTATTCGTATATTAAAATTTACTTGTACCTCATAAAATACGATCAATTGATGCTGGGAAAGTACTTAATATGAAAATTCCTAGTTTGTTTCATTTAATCCTTTGAAATTTTGTAAACGATTTTTCAAAAATAAATATATCATTAAAAATTGGAATTATTTTTAAAAATCTACTCGCTATGAACTCGATTAGATAAAAATTTGAGAAAAATATAAGAGTATTTCTTTTCTATTTCTATTAAATACAACAAGGAAAAATGGGCACTGCACACGTACAGTTGTAGAACATCATTGAAATGATTGAAGGCGTTGTCATTGTCAACAATACTATTTATTTCAATAAGAGCAGCTTTCGATGGCTTAGCCATATCATCAGTTTTCTGATACAAAAAATATAAAATTAGAATTAACATAGTTACATAATTTAAAAACATCTTAAGAAATGAAAGGAGAAGAATTAAAGAAAAGAAAAGAATGAAAGAAAGAAGGGGGCGGAGAGTTAGATCTTTATAATATAAAATAATTTACATAATTTAAAAACATCTTAAGAAATGAAAGGAGAAGAATTAAAGAAAAGAAAAGAAGAAAGAAAGAAGGGCGGAGAGTTAGATCTTTTTAATAAATATTTTATATTTAAAAAATTTAAGAAGAAAGTGAGATGAAATATACATATACAATTTTGAGAGAGAAAATACAAAAAGTAAGTTGAGCCGTTTCTTACCTGCTGTCTGGGAGTCACAAAAACGATTACGCGGTTCAGGCGGACCTAGCAGTGTGGTGGAGGTTTCATTCTTTTCTTTCCTTTAATTCTTCTCCTTTCATTTCTTAAGATGTCTTTTAAATTATGTAACTATGTTAATTCTAATTTTAGGTTTTTCTTGTATCAGAAAACTGATGATGATGGCTAAGCCATCGAAAGCTGCTCTTATTGAAAAATAGTATTGTTGACAATGACAACGCCTTGAATCATTTCAATTATGTAAATGTCAACTACAACTCACCACTAAACCAATGTAGAACATCAGTTGTAAGTATGACGGCGAGCTCTCCCAACTACTAAAATGTCCTCATTAAAAGAACTATTTATGCCCAAAAAATTTCATTTGAAGGCAAAATCTCTGTTTCCAAATTTTTAGTTGTAGGAAGACGTCGAAGAAAATTCAAACTTTTGCAATTTTCGAAAATTCAGAGTTGACCGTGGAAATTGGACCTATGCCACCTTTATAAGTATATTTTGATCTATTCTTACAAGAAATTTAAAGAACAAATTTGGAACCGTTTTGGCAAAATGTTGATAATGGTGGGCGTCTTCATGTAAAGTGTCCCCAAATTTTTAAAAATGTTTTCCAAAATTTCGAAGCTTCAACTAGAGCCAGATGGTCAGGGGTTTCTTCAATTTGAAAAAAAAGTCGTTGAAAAAGATATTGATTTCCCAAACAGATGCCACTGCACAGAGTGTCAGACAGGCTGATAGATGGACAGACAGACAGAGATAGATAGAGATAGATAGATAGATAGAGATAGATAGATAGATAGATAGATAGATAGATAGATAGATAGATAGATAGAATATAAAACAGAATGGAATATTATATACGATATTCTACTGGGCAGAAAACTCCCGCAAAACGCCTCTATAGTGGGCTTCGCAGGCGATGTAATGAAAGTGGCAACGGCAGAAACATCGGTTCCACTAGAAGTCATCGTGATGAGTAATGCTGACGTCTAAAGGGTTGGAAGTCGCAGCTCATGCAAGGGAAGCGCTACTGATGACGGATAGACCCAACCCAAAATTCTTGTAGGCGAAGGAAAAACTGAGTGGCGCAAGAGTCTTCACTACCTAGGAATGGAGATTGACAGGAAGCTAAGTTTTGAACCCCACGTTACTGAGATGGCAAAAAAAAAGCACTAGGTATAGTAGTATCGCTTTCAAGATTGATGCCAAACACCGGGGGTCCCAGCGACAAGAGGAGCGGCTTCTTATGAGTGAGATGCGCTCACAAATGCTCTATACGGCTCCGATTTGAGCAGAATCCCTCCAAAACAACTTGAGAAGGAAAGTGCAGAACGTCCAGGAGAAAGGATCCCTACGCGTAACATCGGCGAATCTCTCTCCAGAAGTTCTGTTCATGTGCTGCAGAAAGTGCCCCCATTGGCCTTTTTTCTCTCGAAAGGAGAGACGTTCACGATTACTCCCCTGAGCAAGAAGGCAACGGACGGCGAACGCACCAAAATAGGGATAGCGCAATTAAAAAAGCAAAAGAAAACGTGATGCACCGCTGACAGAAGCGGTGCAGCAGTACCATAGACAGGAGACCGGCAGGTGCACTCATAGCATCATCCTGAACATATCAAAATGGATAAGCCCCAAACAGCGGTGCGTGACAAACCATTTACCCCAGGCATTTACAGGGCATGGACGCGTTAAAGAATACCTGAATAGATTCTGTAAGACAGAAGACGCGGTATGCTGCTACTGCAGCCATGAACTAGACGACGCCGACCATACCTATTCCACTATCCGAGATGCTAAGGCATCTTATGGTATGGGAGGTCCGGTGCAAAGTCACACTAGAAAAGATGGTAACATCAATGATCTGCAACAAGGAGACGTGGACAGCAATAGAGAGATATATGGATATTGAGGAGTGCGGACTCCTCAGCTTATTGTTGAATATTTCCACAGATCGCCTAGTGAAAATAGATAGACAGCCAGTTAGACAGATAGACAAACGTTTTGCCGTTGACCAATTTTCAGATATTAATGACTCACAAAAAGTGAATTGTGAATACACTACATGATACCGGAAATTATTTACTGTATACAGAAATAAAATGTATTCACTTTCCCTGTGTCAGAAACTCATAATATATTTTTATATCGAAAAATCACCACTTTCCGCTGCAGCATTACAACACTTTCGCTTAACTTCGTAGCAAGCGAGGAAGTAAAAATGCCGGCAGGTTGTCCTGCCTTGCAGGGCGGCGTCCCTGACACCACTTTCCGCAAGCGAGGAAGTAAAAATGCCGGCAGGTTGTCCTGCCTTGCAGGGCGGCGTCCCTGACACCACTTTCCGCTGCAGCATTACAACACTTTCTCTTAACTTCGTTGCAAGCGAGGAAGTAAAAATGCCGGCAGGTTGTCCTGCCCTTGCAGGGCGGCGTCCCTGACACCACTTTCCGCTGCAGCATTACAAGACTTTGCTTAACTTCGTAGCAAGCGAGGAAGTAAAAATGCCGGCAGGTGTCCTGCCCTTGCAGGGCGGCGTCCCTGACACCACTTTCCGCTGCAGCATTACAACACTTTCTCTTAACTTCGTAGCAAGCGAGGAAGTAAAATGCCGGCAGGTTGTCCTGTGCTTGCAGGGCGCCGCCCCTGACACCACTTTCCGCTGCAGCATTACAACACGTTCTCTTAACTTCGTAGCAAGCGAGGAAGTAAAAATGCCGGCAGGTTGTCCCGCCTTGCAGGGCGCCGCCCTGACACCACTTTCCGCTGCAGCATTACAACACTTTCTCTTAACTTCGTTGCAAGCGAGGAAGTAAAATGCCGGCAGGTTGTCCTGTGCTTGCAGGGCGCCGCCCTGACACCACTTTCCGCTGCAGCATTACAACACTTTCCCTTTACTTCGTTGCAAGCGAGGAAGTAAAAATGCCGGCAGGTTGTCCCGCGCTTGCAGGGCGGCGTCCCTGACACCACTTTCCGCTGCAGCATTACAACACTTTCTCTTAACTTCGTAGCAAGCGAGGAAGTAAAATGCCGGCAGGTTGTCCGCCTTGCAGGGCGCCGCCCTGACACCACTTTCCGCTGCAGCATTACACACTTTCACTTAACTTCGTAGCAAGCGAGGAAGTAAAATGCCGGCAGGTTGTCCCGCCTTGCAGGGCGCCGCCCTTGACACCACTTTCCGCTGCAGCATTACAACACTTTCTCTTAACTTCGTTGCAAGCGAGGAAGTAAAATTCGTCCCGCCGCGCCGGCAGGTTGTCCTGCGCTTGCAGGGCGGCGTCCCTGACACCACTTTCCGCTGCAGCATTACAACACTTTCTCTTACCTTCGTCGCAAGCGAGGAAGTAAACATGCCGGCAGGTTGTCCTGCCCTTGCAGGGCGGCGTCCCTGACACCACTTTCCGCTGCAGCATTACAACACTTTCTCTTAACTTCGTTGCAAGCGAGGAAGTAAAAATGCCGGCAGGTTGTCCTGCCCTTGCAGGGCGGCGTCCCTGACACCACTTTCCGCTGCAGCATTACAACACTTTCTCTTAACTTCGTAGCAAGCGAGGAAGTAAAAATGCCGGCAGGTTGTCCGCCCTTGCAGGGCGCCGCCCTGACACCACTTTCCGCTGCAGCATTACAACACTTTCTTAACTTCGTTGCAAGCGAGGAAGTAAAAATGCCGGCAGGTTGTCCTGCGCTTGCAGGGCGGCGTCCCTGACACCACTTTCCGCTGCAGCATTACAACACTTTCTCTTAACTTCGTTGCAAGCGAGGAAGTAAAAATGCCGGCAGGTTGTCCGCCCTTGCAGGGCGGCGCCCTGACACCACTTTCCGCTGCAGCATTACAACACTTTCTCTTAACTTCGTAGCAAGCGAGGAAGAAAAATGCCGGCAGGTTGTCCTGCGCTTGCAGGGCGGCGTCCCTGACACCACTTTCCGCTGCAGCATTACAACACTTTCTCTTTACTTCGTGCAAGCGAGGAAGTAAAAATGCCGGCAGGTTGTCCTGCGCTTGCAGGGCCTGACCTTCCGCTGCAGCATTACAACACTTTCTCTTACTTCGTTGCAAGCGAGGAAGTAAAAATGCCGGCAGGTTGTCCTGTGCTTGCAGGGCGGCGTCCCTGACATCACTTTCCAATGCAGCATTACATCACTTTCTCTCAACTTCGTTGCAAGCGAGGAAGTAAAAATGCCGGCAGGTTGTCCTGCGCTTGCAGGGCGGCGTCCCTGACACCACTTTCCTGCAGCATTACATTACTTCGTGAAGCGAGGAAGTAAAAATGCCGGCAGGTTGTCCTGCCCTTGCAGGGCGGCGTCCCTGATACCACTTTCCGCTGCAGCATTACAACACTTCTCTTAACTTCGTTGCAAGCGAGGAAGTAAAATGCCGGCAGGTTGTCCTGCGCTTGCAGGGCGGCGTCCCTGACACCACTTTCCGCTGCAGCATTACAACACTTTCTCTTAACTTCGTTGCAAGCGAGGAAGTAAAAATGCCGGCAGGTTGTCCTGCGCTTGCAGGGCGCGTCCCTGACACCACTTTCCGCTGCAGCATTACAACACTTTCTCTTAACTTCGTTGCAAGCGAGGAAGTAAAAAATGCCGGCAGGTTGTCCTGCGCTTGCAGGGCGCCGCCCCTGACACCACTTTCCGCTGCAGCATTACAACACTTTCTCTTAACTTCGTAGCAAGCGAGGAAGTAAAATGCCGGCAGGTTGTCCGCCTTGCAGGGCGCCGCCCCTGACACCACTTTCCGCTGCAGCATTACAACACTTTCTCTTAACTTCGTTGCAAGCGAGGAAGTAAAAAATTCGTGTCCCACCGCGCCGGCAGGTTGTCCTGCGCTTGCAGGGCGGCGTCCCTGAGACCACTTTCCGCTGCAGCATTACAACACTTCTCTTAACTTCGTAGCAAGCGAGGAAGTAAAATGCCGGCAGGTTGTCCGCCACTGCAGGGCGCCGCCCCTGACACCACTTTCCGCTGCAGCATTACAACACTTTCTTAACTTCGTTGCAAGCGAGGAAGTAAAATGCCGGCAGGTTGTCCTGCGCTTGCAGGGCGGCGCCCTGACACCACTTTCCGCTGCAGCATTACAACACTTCTCTAACTTCGTAGCAAGCGAGGAAGTAAAAATGCCGGCAGGTTGTCCCGCGCTTGCAGGTCGCCGTCCCTGAGACCACTTTCCGCTGCAGCATTACAACACTTTCTCTTAACTTCGTAGCAAGCGAGGAAGTAAAATGCCGGCAGGTTGTCCGCCTTGCAGGGCGCCGCCCTGACACCACTTTCCGCTGCAGCATTACAACACTTTCTCTTAACTTCGTTGCAAGCGAGGAAGTAAAAAATTCGTGTCCCACCGCGCCGGCAGGTTGTCCTGCGCTTGCAGGGCGGCGTCCCTGAGACCACTTTCCGCTGCAGCATTACAACACGTTCTCTTAACTTCGTAGCAAGCGAGGAAGTAAAATGCCGGCAGGTTGTCCTGCGCTTGCAGGGCGGCGCCCTGACACCACTTTCCGCTGCAGCATTACAACACTTTCTCTAACTTCGTAGCAAGCGAGGAAGTAAAAATGCCGGCAGGTTGTCCGCCCTTGCAGGGCGGCGTCCCTGACACCACTTTCCGCTGCAGCATTACAACACTTTCTCTAACTTCGTAGCAAGCGAGGAAGTAAAAATGCCGGCAGGTTGTCCTGCCCTTGCAGGGCGGCGTCCCTGACACCACTTTCCGCTGCAGCATTACAACACTTTCTCTTAACTTCGTTGCAAGCGAGGAAGTAAAAATGCCGGCAGGTTGTCCTGCCCTTGCAGGGCGGCGTCCCTGACACCACTTTCCGCTGCAGCATTACAACACTTTCTCTTGACTTCGTTGCAAGCGAGGAAGTAAAAATTCCGGCAGGTTGTCCCGCGCTTGCAGGGCGGCGTCCCTGACACCACTTTCCGCTGCAGCATTACAACACTTTCTCTTAACTTCGTTGCAAGCGAGGAAGTAAAAATGCCGGCAGGTTGTCCTGCCCTTGCAGGGCGGCGTCCCTGACACCACTTTCCGCTGCAGCATTACAACACTTCTCTTAACTTCGTAGCAAGCGAGGAAGTAAAATGCCGGCAGGTTGTCCTGCGCTTGCAGGGCGCGCCCTGACACCACTTTCCGCTGCAGCATTACAACACTTTCTCTTAACTTCGTAGCAAGCGAGGAAGTAAAAATGCCGGCAGGTTGTCCTGTGCTTGCAGGGCGGCGTCCTGACACCACTTTCCGCTGCAGCATTACAACACTTTCTCTTAACTCGTAGCAAGCGAGGAAGTAAAAATGCCGGCAGGTTGTCCTGTGCTTGCAGGGCGCCGCCCTGACACCACTTTCCGCTGCAGCATTACAACACTTTCTCTTAACTTCGTAGCAAGCGAGGAAGTAAAATGCCGGCAGGTTGTCCCGCCCTTGCAGGGCGGCGTCCCTGACACCACTTTCCGCTGCAGCATTACAACACTTTCTCTTAACTTCGTTGCAAGCGAGGAAGTAAAATGCCGGCAGGTTGTCCTGTGCTTGCAGGGCGCCGCCCTGACACCACTTTCCGCTGCAGCATTACAACACTTTCTCTTAACTTCGTAGCAAGCGAGGAAGTAAAAATGCCGGCAGGTTGTCCTGCGCTTGCAGGGCGGCGCCCTGACACCACTTTCCGCTGCAGCATTACAAGACTTTCTCTTAACTTCGTAGCAAGCGAGGAAGTAAAATGCCGGCAGGTTGTCCTGCGCTTGCAGGGCGGCGTCCCTGACACCACTTTCCGCTGCAGCATTACAACACTTTCTCTTTACTTCGTTGCAAGCGAGGAAGTAAAAATGCCGGCAGGTTGTCCTGCGCTTGCAGGGCGGCGCCCTGACACCACTTTCCGCTGCAGCATTACAACACTTTCTCTTAACTTCGTTGCAAGCGAGGAAGTAAAAATGCCGGCAGGCTGTCCTGCGCTTGCAGGGCGGCGTCCCTGACACCACTTTCCGCTGCAGCATTACAACACTTTCTCTTAACTTCGTGCAAGCGAGGAAGTAAAAATGCCGGCAGGCTGTCCTGCCTTGCAGGGCGGCGTCCCTGACACCACTTTCCGCTGCAGCATTACAACACTTTCTCTTAACTTCGTTGCAAGCGAGGAAGTAAAAATGCCGGCAGGTTGTCCTGTGCTTGCAGGGCGGCGTCCCTGACACGCTTCGCGGTCACCCAGCCGCCATGCGCGGGCCGAGAGCGGAGCGAGCGAGAAGTTGTAAATGAAGTTCCGAAAGAGACGGCGCCGTCCCCGGAGGTGGCGGGAGGGATTCGGGTTCCGCATTATTACACGCTCCGTCTCTGTCCGCCCTCCGCCGACCCCGGCGCGGCGCCCGTAACGAAGCCACTCGACGCCCGACGCCGCATCCCGACGCCCGGCGCGACGCGGGGGCGCGTCCCTTCGCGCCGACGTCAGCGCCGCCGGAGAGACAGCCCGCGGCCCAGCGCTCCCATCTCGGCGACTCCGGTCGGGTGGAAAGAAGTGTCACGTTTGCGAATTCCGGAACTTGACTGGTTTACTTTACAACTCGAGGAGCTACAGAATGGCACACTTTCTCGTAGTAAAGTTTTCTAATTTCCTTGGTGTGATCTGGCTTTAAGATTTTGCTCCATTCTCTGACCAGCTGCCATCTATGGTCGCACAAAGTACATTTTTTTCAATTTTTTGCTTTCCTAGTAGTACAACTGAAATATTACTTTAAGAATATTAAAATATGAGTAAAAACTCATCCTAAATAAATTTTTTCATTGAAAAATTTGAAGCACTTTTTAAGAAAATGGCCATTGAGCATTACTGTGAATGCGAAATTTGAAGCTCTGTTTCAGAGAAATATATTGAGTTTTCAAACAACTTTATTCAAAATAATTGGAAGCACTTTAACAAACAAATGCAATAATGCATACCAATTGATGAAAATGTGCATATTAACGGCGTATGGGGTATTTAAAAAAATCAACATTTTTGTAATTTTTGAAAAAACAAAGGAATAGAGCAATATAGCGTTTATGTCGAGGTATAGGGTTTGTGTGGAAATAACCCTACCAAAACTTTAAAGAAAAAAATTGCAGACGTTTTTGAGAAAATCTTCTTGTAATTTTTTTTAAATTGCAAATACCGCACGCACTATTACACGAAAACTACTGAAATTTCCTTACTACTAAGAATGTGTATTCTCTATTTTACATTAAAAACTGGATCAGTTATTATGGAAGAATATAATTTATTCGTTTGAAGAATACAAAGTCGTCATTTATGTAGAGAAGCGTGGGCAAATGTAACAGAAAAGTTCCGAAATTGCTTGTCACTGTAAGTGTGAAGTTAATGCTGATGGCAGCGCGTAAAATGAACTCACTATCGAGGAGTAATTTCTGACTCTGATTTAGAAGTTTCATTGGAAACTACGTTCACAGAGAAAGATGCTTCGAGGGAAGATAACTGAGTATCTGTTCGACTTGTTTGAAGTTTTTGTTTAGTTGGTGTTTGTTTGTTCTCGTCTTGGTGTGAAATGGTTCTTGGTATATATATATATATATATGGCCTATAGAAAACTTTAATCACCTTATGGTTGCCTGTTGTTCAATTTTCTACGCAAGAAACCTGGCTCTTCACGATCGATAACTTATAACACCAGTATTTTCAAAAACCTAGCTTTCGCACCTTCATTAAAAATAACGTGAAGAACATAGTGTAACATTTATAGATGGTAATTAATAATGTTTATTATCATTCTAGAATCCTCATCTGTGAAGGCACAGATATAAATACACAAATGTTCAACTTCTCGTCACTCAAAAGTGAGACATACAAGACTGTGGAGAGAGGCAAAACCGCCCTCTATTCTTAGCAGTCTTACAACAGGCTTATTGTACTTTCTGGGTTTGTAAGTCCGTGGAATAAGAAGAAAGGGTGCTGTCAGACCAAGGATACAGAAACGTTACAGAAGACTAAAAGAAACTATTTTTATGCAGTAATTGAGAAAAGCCTCAGTTAGAAATAGTATCCACTTCCTTCTTAAAAGAATATTCCACTTGAACATAAGTATCTTTTATGTTGCAGTTAGTCGGTTGTTTCCTGAAAAAAGAATTTCAAAAGAAATTGTAGCTCCTCTTTAAGACTGATGCACAAGTATTTTTAGCATTTTCCTGTGTTTCTCTTTGCCCTCCTTAATTTTGCCCCCGTGCTTCTATTCACTTTCAGGCCAAGTTATTTCCACTCATTGCAAAGTCAGCTCTTCACCTTGCGTGCTTCTAGGAAATGACGTTAGTAGAAACTGTTACGTCAAACAAGAAGGTAACGCTTAAATGACGTTGATAACTGCAAGGAGTTGGGTTATGAGGAATCGAGCATGATACGATAACTATGAGGCGTCAGAAATGCGCCAAAATAGCCTGTTTTGAATTCCTGTTGATGTGTTTGTAACTTCAAGAGGAAGGACTCGCACTTTCTATACCTTCCTCTTGAAATTAGAATATTTTAAACATGAGATATTTATTTCAAGATTTTATGTTTTGCTTTATTAAACGTTAATTAAATTTTTTAATTAAAAGCCTAAAATTTTAAAATTCAAGAGAATGTACAGAGAACATACAGTAAACTTCTGCCCCAGAATATACCAATTTCGTTTTTTGCTTACTGCAAATTCCCTACTTCTAGGAAGATAAAACCGCCAGACAAAGCCACGCAGAGGTCAATATAATCTTCTGGCCTTTACCTATATAATGAATTAATTCTAGTCAAATTTTAATTCACAATGAGAGCGATATTTTAAACCACATGGGGTAGCCAAATAAAATGAAATATGGCAATATGTAGGTTAATATTTTTTTAAGATATTGTGTAATTTAAAAAACGTTACTTTACGTAGTCTTAAAATTAAAAATTTTTAAATTTGTATAATATAATATAATATAATATATTAATAAAATTTATAAATATATATTGTAAAATAATTAATTATGCCCACAGACGTAATATCAAAGTTCTGAAATGGCATAAAAACTATCCGGAAATGAATTCGTTAGAAATTATATCAATAATATTTGAAAAACTATGAAGATTATGAGAAATCGCTAATCTTCTAAGACATGAATTAGCAGAAATCGGTAATCTATTAAACAACTCGTGAAGAGATTGTTCAGTCTACGGCATTGCGAAAAATATTTCATCAACTTGTGCTACAAACCACTGAATCCATTATATGGCAAATACACGCCAAAGAATGGCCACAAAATATTGAAATAATGAATTATACAAATTGAAAAATCTGTGAGAGATACCTGATTTTTTGTGTCAATCCATATAAAAATAAAAATATTTTCTTCATAAAGATATTGTACGAATTTTATTTGAAGAAAGTATTCGATTAGGTAATTTCGCTAAGGTTCGAGTTATGTATTATTTTATTATATAGTGCTTCAGGGCACGTTATACACTGTGAGTATTATTCCCGTAATTGTAGCGTGTGTTATAGAAGGATTTGCCTAAGAATAAGCCAAAATGACAGTTCGATAAACAAGTGCACATCACATGTAATTCAGAGAAGTATCCCTCCGCCGCGACAGCTGTTCAGCCACTCCTCTTCGTAAAGTGTGAAACCATCCTTCGTAAAGTGTGAAACATCAACATGCAGAAGTCTAAGAGATTCGCTGAGGTATTTGCACGTACGAGAGACCGGGAAATATTTAAATTTAATTATGTATGTGGAAAATTTCTTAACATGCTCTCACAATCAGTAACAGAAAACTGCCACGAGTGTAAATATAAAGAAAAATGATTTTAAGCTGGAAAAAACGTGCACCGGTACACATCTAGCATTTAAGTATCGGTTTTAAAATAAACATAATATTTATCACACAAAAAGTAAATACAATGCAATGTTCATAGAAAAAATATTTTTTACAGAAGAACACATAACACTGCACTTCCTTCTTTCAATTATTTCCCGTGGCGCACTATATTTCCGCCGGACGAGGACATCACAAAAGGAGACGTCGAAGCCATTTACAAGGTAGCCAACTGCAAACGAATGAATGCAGGAAGGGAGCCTCATTGGCTGAAGGACACAACGACGACAGAACCTTTAGTTCTGTTGCCAGCATTAGCTGTCACATTGGCTTCTCCTTAGGGAAATCCTTCTATAAATCCCGGTGGCTGCGATTCACCCTCCATTGAGAGAGATGTGGCGCTGACTTACACTTGTGTGGTGTTTTCCCCTCCAGGTGCTTCTCTCAAGTCAAGCTCTCCACTGGTCTCCCAGCATGTGTAGTAGTGTAGGTTAAAGGTTTGTTTGTTTGTTTGTGTGTGTGTGTGTGAAAGGGGATAGGAAGGGACAAAGAGGAGAGAAATATCACGCACGCTCCAAGATCCCTCAGTAAAAGGTACCGCTCCGGCATTCCGCTAAAACTCAACGAAGCAAACTACCGTTGAGAGCGCCCCACCGTTAGAATTTTGCAGACAGCGCATGCGCAGTGCGTGCGCCGGTGAAGCTGGCGCGTGCGTTGCCGCGTGCGTTGCCACGCACGCCCGTGCGCATCCCGTGCGTGCGTCTGCGACGGCGGCGGCGGCGTCGACGCGCGTGAACTTCGCGTCTCGTCAATGGACCCCGCTCGTATCTCCCCGGCAAATCAATGCGTGGGTTGCTATGGAAACCATTGGTTGCTAAGGATGTTATTCAAGGACGCTGAGGGTCGGCGCGGAGAGCAGCGCCGCCGCCGCCCTCCACAGTGCGCCCGAGTGCAGGCAGACGCGCGCATAACGCCTCTTTTAAGTCTGATTGCCAGGGAAATATTCCAACGGCCCAATTGATTGATTGATTGATTTTTTCGTGTTTCCGGGCACGTCAACTGCTTTGGGCATTAGTCCCGTGAGTGAACAGCATGTTTTTTTCTCGGGAGATGGCGGTGATCTTCCCCCGCTGGATGGCGAGATCCGGCGCCGACCTACCGTCGGCTAGTGGGGTTTCCCCCTAACCAGGACTCTCCCCCAGCGGGGCACCGCCCCAGCCGGGACAAACTCTAAGGTCCCGACCGGTCTCCCGGAATATGTGGTAGTGTAGTACTAGTGGGGTTTCCACCTAACCAGGACTGTCGCCCTACGCGCGCGGTCCGTGGCCCGTTGGTAGGCTCCGGTATTCGCCTGGTGTTGATCGGAGAAACCACGGAAAACTACCGATCAGAGCAGGCGACCGCTAGAATTCTCCTCCAGACAGCGAGCTGAATTCGACCTAGCTGAAAAGCTAGTGTCGAAAATCCTGCCGGCATGAGGAGTGGAAACCTAGGACCTCCCGATCAGAGGCGCTGCAGAGACATCAGTTGATGTACTGAGCTACGCTCCCGGTCCAACGGCCCAAAATTTGAACTAATACATATAATGTAAATCAGTGGTTTCCAGATCGGTATAGTCCCCTTGGGGTAGATAAAATTTTAAAGTGGGTCAATGAAGATTAAAGATAGGTCGGAGGTAAATTACCGAGCAAAATAAGCGACTCTCTATAAGAGATCCCATTGAAGTATTAACATCCTTGAATTTTTACAAAACCTCCAAAAATAAAAATGCAGATCTACGCGTATTCTTTCGTATTTTTCATTCATTATTACGATGTTTAGGAAACTTAAGAAATTATAACGATATATTCGCAATGTTACTAACATATCTTGCAAGAAAATATTCTCCGCAAACTGCACCACAGAACTTTTATGGTCAGTTCTTACATCACGCTCAACATTTTGTAAACATTGCACAACAATATTCGTATTTATGTTTACGTTAACAAGGTCGTATTTATGAAGCACTGCCAGCAGCACTTCTAGGGGCCTGCCATCTGGGGGCTTGCTAGGAGCTCAAGGGGCGACTAGAATTGGCTGGGGGGCGTTCATCAATCGCAAAACCGAACACTGGCAGCCTGCTAGGCCTGGCAGGCCCCTGGCGGAGGTTTATAAATACCCTAAAACTCACTGTCCTGTATTGACAAGCGGAAGCGTCTCTGATAATGGAGATATTTTCAAAAATATTGGCATCCTTAATTGTTATTTTAAAGTTTTGTGCAGTTATTTTTATTATCATTATGATTGCTGTGTGTTATAGAGGAAACCATTATGGGCTGAATGAAGAAAACAATTCTTGTAAAACTGTTCGATGAAGGAAAAGGTTGCGAATCTCTTATCTAAGTAAACACAGCACCCAGTGACATATGGCCAAGGACCTAGCTTTCTATTCCGCTGGCTTTCCCCGGGTTCTACTCCAGAATTGGGCAAAAAATAACTTTCGTTCTTCACTGTCATGTCCCACTTTTTATAGCTGGTTGACGCTTAGTGAAATATCATCGCAGGTAGAGAATGCCAAATGGATGGTGTATGGGGTTGCAACTTGCTTAGGTCGTCTCCTATGCCCATGGCCATTATGATGGGACGCGACGGGATGGCCGTAGCCTGACAAGGCTATGGTACAAGAGAAACTACAATAAACAAACATAAAATGAAGGTGGCCCGTATTTCACCATTCCTCTTTGTCAGACACAACCACACATGCCGGGGGACCAACCGGAAGCTCAAAGCTTCCCCGGCTCAGGAGATGGGGATATACCCGCGTGCGGAAAGCCCGCAAGCCCGAGTGAGGATCGGCAGCACGCCGCAGCGGCGGAGGACTGGCCATAACACACACTACACTAACGGGTATTGATTCAGTGGTGAGCTGTAGTTGACATTTATATAATTGAAGTGATTGAAGGCGTTGTCATTGTCAACAATAGTATTTATTTCACAAATAGCAACTTTCGATGGCTTAGCCATCATCATCAGTTTTCTGCTCTCTGGGAGCCACAAAAACGACTGCCTACGCAGTCGTTCTTGTGGCTCCCAGACAGCCTACGCAGTCGTTTTTGTGGCTCGCAGATAGCAGAAAACTGATGATGATGGCTAAGCCATCGAAAGCTGCTATTTGTGAAATAAATACTACTGTTGGCAATGACAACTCCTTCAATCATTTCAATTACACTAACAGGGCTAATGACCAATGTAGTTGATCAAGTATTCCCGAAACTCACGTATTCACTTTTTCAACGTTTCTGATATGTTCACGTATTTATGAATGTTGAATGCATATATTTTAATTTAATATAAAATAAGACGTATTGTTTGTCAGTGCGACCCAAAATCTTAAGAAAAAGGAAATTCAGTGGAGAGACGTCAGTGGGTGAGTTCCCAATCACATTTTAAAATTACATCATTTTTGTATATAAAAACAAATTGCAAAAGAAAATATTTGGAAAAGTTTCTATTTCCAATTGAAATTTATTTTCAATATGAGTGAAGACAGAAGACTATATTGTGTTTGTAATTACTTTAACACACACAAAGAAGTTAATTACTAATCACGTGTTGCTGAGTATCTTTAAACAGAGATTCAAGTAGAAGTGTTAAAAAACGCCAACAGAAGAAAATGGTTAAAGTTGAAAATAATTGAAAATCTATTTTTATCACAGTTCTATTGCCTAAAGTATTATACTAATCTGTAATGTAAAAAATTTTCAAGCTATTGTACTCATTTTTTATTCTGAATATTTTAGAAGGAACAGATTGAAACGTTATTTCGAAAACAAATATAAAGTGTTTAAAGTATTAGCATTATAAAATGTAACAATTATATATGTGACAGTTATATTTTTTTCAGTTTTTAAATGAACTATTACTCTTTTACTAAGTACTAGCTAACTCAGCAATGCTTCACTTTTTCAGTACATTACATAAATTCAATTTAAAAAAAATTTATTTCATGAAGATTAACTTCGTATTATAAACTACACTTTAACTACGTATTAACTACTCTCTATGTACATATTAATTTCACTTTACAATACTATTACACTACACTGTAAAAATAAAATAATCGAATAATGTTGTGTATCGCCAGCATTTTGTTTAGACTTCCTGCTTTCTAGAACGCAACTTCAATGTTATTCGATAAGTCGAAGTGAGGCGTGTAGTTCATAAAGATACCCATACATCACTTCAAGCAAGCAAGCAAGATGAAGCAAGATTTTCTGGCAAGGTCCTAATGAACTTGTCCTCTAGGGACGGTGTGGAGCCCTTTCTAGCCAATTAACTTTGCCAAAATAAGGCCCCATATGTACAATTTAATTCAAACCATTCTTTAAATACTCCCGTTACTAATAAGAACAAAGTGTGAAAGTTTCAGTAAAATCGGTCGAGTAGTTTTTGCGTCTATATGCGTCAGATATACGCACTTTCCCTTATATATAAGAAATATATACATTTGTACTACTCGCGCAACTTTTCTTGAATGATGACCTTGCTTCCCCCTCCCTTGAGCAACAAACAGTTGAAGGCAAAAGCTCGCAGCGAGCACTGATGACAACATTCCAAGTATTTCGTTGGCGCGAAACAGAAGCTAGTCAAAGCTAATTGCTTTCAGAGTCGAGAACTTCTGTTCAGCTTCAATACCATTATCTAAAGAAATGGCTGAGGCAGGTTCAAGTCCTTCAAGGGAGAACCTAAAACTCGTATCTAGTGTCCCTGCTGTTGCCTACCCAGAGCGATGACCTGGCCACATACGTAGCAGGTTGACTTTGATTTTTCAGAAGTTGGCGTTACTGTAAATACTCTAGTGGCCGACTTTGTAACTAATACCCCCACTCCGCCCGCATTTCCTCAATCCATCGTTCAAGAAAAGTTGCGCGAGTAGTATATTTGGTGTAGGCTCAGATAGTTTAAAATATACGAATAATTTGCTTCAAACCAAATTGAAATGAATAGTGGAATTAACATGTTTTGATCTTTTGCTACACATTTCATTTATTTCTTTATTTATTTATTTTACGTCAAAAACAGTTAAAAACTGCGTATGATGTGCTATGGGAAAAGTGAATTGTGTGCACATTTTCAAAATTCTGTGATCCCTACACTAAGTCATATACTACTTAAATTTTGAATTTTGAAAGGGAGAAAAAAACAACAAAAAAACTCCCATGTAGTAAAATCTATTTTCAAGGATAAATAAGCAATAAATTTTGAATTTTGAAAGGGAGAAAAAAAAACAAAAACTCCCATGTAGTAAAATCTATTTTCAAGGATAAATAAGCAATAAATTTTGAATTTTGAAAGGGAGAAAAAGCGGGCGGGGGGAGCCAAGCCTCCAAACCCCTCTCCACGAAGTGTGCGCAGAGTTCGAGAAGAGATGATGATGGCAGCTTAAAAACTGCCACCGGAGATGCTGCATTTAAATCCGTGACAATGCGCGGGTAGACGCCAGATGTGACGGCGATGGTGTGAGTGCCTTTGGTGGCTCAAGTTGTAATTGTGAACACGGTAGATATGCAACTAAAATTTTCTGTTAAGGTTCACAAATATAGCAGCAAACCCTTATGACGTTCTGGAGAAGAATTTTTCCATTGTTAATGTTATCATAAAATGCATTGTTTCTTTCCGTTTCAACAAGCAAACTCCATCATGCCAACACTTTAATACTAAATGCTTGTGAAGACTATCAAACTTTGATAAACGAACAATTGGTGCTATACTAACGAAGCAAGATTGGTAGTTTTCGAGCAATTTTCTTATGAAGATTAAAATAAAATTTCTTCTCTAGCTGACATTTTCCTTGATACTGCATGTTAACGTGGTGTAATAATTACTTAGAAATACGTTAGTAGATGATTGTGAACAGGTATCGGAGTTGGATCGTATTCTAGCCTGTACTACAGTGTGTGCGAGCTAGAGTAATGAGAGTGGGATCCCAGGCAGTAGAAAAGGAAAGGTTTAGACGTTAACAAAGACGGAGAGTGTTCGCAGGGGCAAGAGAGGCACAGTTAGTTAGTTAGTTTATGCCTTATTTTACGTGGCGAGACTCGGGCCATCAGGCCCGCTCTTCCGTCTAACCACGCAAATTTCGATACGCTCCTTTCACCACCTAGCGGAGAAAGGAGGAATTATCTTGGGCGACGAAACTGGCGGATCTCAATTTTGCTCAGAGGCTTCTTTTAGGCTTGAGGATCTTTTACATGCAGTAAATCTACTACATGGGACAGCCGGCTTTACTTCCCCTCCGAAGGAAGGCGTACGAGGATTTTTCGCCCTTAACGCCCTTAACGGCTTCGATCGGGTTTGAACCCGCCAACTCGGGTACAACAGTCCGGTACGCTGACCGTTATACCATCGAATCCGCGAAGAGATAAAGATGTTAAATGCACGAGAGCGGCAGAGAGGGCTGTTGAGGGAAGCGAGGCCGCAGACACGGCACAGGGAGTGTTCACAGCGCCCCCTCCCCTGTGTCGGGGCCAGCAGACACGAGGAGCAGCGGACTCTCTTCGGAGTACGGCAAGGCCATCCTGAAACAACACTCAGCCCGATCCCTTCGGCAAACACGCCTTGGGCAGTCATCTGCGGACGTTTCTGCCCATTGTAGAGTGCTACGGATTTACACCACTCAGACATACGAGTTTATTTTCAAAAGAAAATGTGAAACACAGTGTTCCGAGGGAAATATTCAGGCTTCTTAGAGAACTTTGATTACCAAAGTTTCATCAAGAGTACGTCAGCTTTCATATGAATATGTACACAAAATTAGAGCGTCTTGTGGAAATCATGACTCAACTCAAATTATTGGAATCAAACATTACTAGCATTTTGCGAGTGAAAATTATATCTAATGTAATAAAGACGATGATTCACATTCATTTAAATTTTAGAAACATTTTTGACATTTAAATATCTGTGTAATAAATTTAATATTCCTCAATTGAAAATTTTTTCTTGAATATTAAAAACATTGTATTCATTTCGTACTTCGAGGATATAGTAAGTATGTGTAGTCAAGTACTTTAACACGTGGTATATCCAGAATCCATGTTTTGTGGATAGTATCAAAAAATCGATTGACGGCAAAAAGGCTGTACGTCTGTCTTTCTGCCTGTGGTCAATTTCAGTGCCTAACCCGTTCAGCCGATTTTCTCCAAAATTGATATTCCCCGGTCGATTTAAACGAACTCGACGTATTGGGAGTTTCAAACAGATATTTTAATTTTTGAGGGTTCTTTTTATGAAGCTTTAAAAACATTTTCAATTTTCTTAAAAATGGCTCCGAATTGTTTATTAAACTTTGTCCTCAGATAGCACAAAAATCACTTAAAAGAATGGTGTAGATCTCATGTTCGCTAAAATACCAGATTTTTCGAAATTTGAAAAAGTGTAATTTTTTGGGGGCGTCCTGTAACATTGAACTATAATATTGAAGTTAGAGATGTTTTCTTTATTGAAGTCTGTCATTTAGAAACATCTTAAAGTATGTTAAATTTTTCGAAAATATGAGTAGTTTTTGGGTAAGTTTGAAATTGTTTTCTTTAAATTTTCTTCTTGTATTTATCAATTGACTAAAAAGTATGGTGCTAGTCCCATATCCGGTGAACTCTCCGTATTTTCGAAAATTTCAAAAAGTTAATATGTAAAACCAGTAAAATTGGAGATAGAAAATTTTGCTTCAAATAATGCCTGTTCTATCTCACGTTATCCTTAAATGCCTAAGCCTCCAAAACCTAAAAATTGGAAAAACAATATATATGAAATATTTAATTCCACTGAACGTTGCAAATGAATGTTAAACTATTTTAATATTGCCCGTCCTTAATAAAATGATATAAGTTCTTGGAAAAAAATATTGTATTTAATATTTCTGGTTGTTATAATTTATAAAATTATCTCTGGGGTATAATTTGGTATTTAATAATTCTGGTTGTTACAAAGTATAATAACTGTTATTGATATGCAAATAATTGGTGGTCGCCAATGACCTTAGCTTTTTTATAAAGCAACCAACAATAAATATAAAAAAGTCTATTCTAAAAATCAGCTCATTAAAAAATATCAGGTACATTCTTTTTAAAAACGAGTAGATTTCGTATAATTTGTGTTTGAAATGTATGTAATTTCTAAAAACTATTCTATAAAATCACTCCAATTTTTTTCATTTAATTTTCTCATTGTAAGTGGACGATCAAACATATTGTGCGTCTCATTTTCGGCGAACTCACCATATTTTCAATAATTGCAAAATAGCAAAAAGTTAACATTTCAAAAGCACAAAACCGAGTTCGACACCTGCGTTTCTATATCGTATGGGGGTAAGCTTCATGGCGAGTTCAGCTGGAGGACCTGTGTTCGAGTGTCGGTGCGGAAAAAAATTGCCTGTTGAAAAGTACGAGTATAATATAGTGGAGTAGTTAGATATACTGCGAGAAAGTATGTGATATTGTACCACCATTAATCATCTTTAGGTACAACAAGGTATGAAATAAAATACTAAAGGAAACAATAGAATATTAACAACTGAATATCATTACATCATCGAATTTGAAATAGAATATATAATAATAATTTAATTGAACGGCCATCCATATTATTTTTATCGCTAATTGAGCGTTTTTTCCAAATATTTTTATCACTATTAGATTGAGTTTGATTCCCGCGTTAGGTGTAGATCTTTCTAGTAATGTTTGTGGTTTGACAGCTAACCTAATCATTTATATGTCAGCTCTAAACCTAATTTCTAAGCCTTATGTGGTAATTTAGGGGACCTTCCATAATAAGCGTAAGAATCAATGGTGGGACGGCGCTGCTTAAGGAACGGACTCCCTAAAAAGTCACATCCATGGCGCTGAAACACGGGTTTCTCGAGCATTTAGATTTGTTCTAGATCTAGATGTGTCGAAGGGCTTCATCGACGTGAAGTTTGAGGGATACCGTTGGTGCGCATACAGAATTGGTTGCTCCAAGTAAGGTGGAGAACCACATGAATGCCACAAAAAGTGAGTTTATCCTCTGGCAGTTGACAGTTAGGATCGCAAGTCAGCCAACCCAAAAAGGTAGTCCCAATATTTAATACACTAAAACAGAAATATTAAAGTATACGTGCTCATATGGGATAAAACAGAAAAAATAATATTTCTCTTGTCTGCAATTAAATACCTAATGAATTTCTATGAATATATTGGAAATGAAAACCGTAACATCTGGGTTCTATTTTTGAACGGTTTAACGCCATGAATATTCAAGTATGGAATTTGTAAATACCCAACGAACTGCAATTGAATAAAAATGCAGAATTTGGCGCGGCTGGTAATTCGTTTTCTCGCTTGGAATAATAATGAAATAAAGGGAACTTTAAAAGGTTTCATTTCTGCTAGACCTCGCGCTACTAATTCTATTCCGTTTCTACCAGGAAAAAATATTACATGGTGGTGTCGGTGGATGTGACAGTCGAAGCGCATATCGAATTAGCACGTTTGTTTAAGGCTATGAGTTGGAAATATTGAAATTCCGCCGTATGAATTCGTCGCATGGACGCAGTTAGTCCATTGTCTTCCGCGTGCGTTGTGTCGTTGTATGGCGCTCTTATATCGAAACGCCAATTTTAGCGCCAGATGTTGAAGTCTAAATTTCAACATAAAGGTTAAATTTAACATGCAATAGTATAGTTTGCGAGTAAAACTGGTGGGTTACGATGTCGAGAAATCAAGAGGATTAGGAAATCAATCCAACATTTTAACTTAGTTTACCTCAAATCTGCCGTTACATCTCAAAAATGAACATGCTAATATTTTTATTTGCATAGCATTAGCTCGAATATACATAAACAAGATGTTGAGAAGAAAATTAACGCTACATTTAGCATGGGATTTCGTTTTTTATCATTTTTTATTTAGTGATCGAAGCATTCACGAAAACAAATTCGGAGAGGGGGAAGAGCTTTTCAGAAGTACGAATAAATCAATTCAAAAAGATTTTCTTGTTTTGTTTTCCCCCCCTATAGTCAAAGGGATTACATAAAATCAAATGAAAATATTAAGTTGTAAAAAGGCATTACAAGTTTTAGGATGTATACAAATAGGAAACAAGGAATTCACAGAAGAAACAACTGCTGTCAGTAATACATTTTACAACTTATCTTGAATATCTTAAACGGTTTCTTATTATTCTCACTTCCTATTATTCTTATTCTCTTAAATGGCGACTGGAAGAGCTTATGAGAGCTCAGCAGATAGAAAAATTCTAGAAATCGTAACAATCAACAATAAATTTGAATGATTAAAAAAGTGTATTTTAAAAATATTGTAACAATTTATTGTGCTTCAACAGTTATCTCTATCCCAGATGACTCCAAATGAATCATAAATCTATGAATCCTGCTCTAAAATACTCGTGAAGGTAGTAGTCGTTTTGAAAGCAACATCGTCCACTCGCATTTAAAGTGACCCATATTCTTTCAATGGCTTCACATCTGGCTTGTACCGGTTATCTATCTGTCCCACAACGGGGAACAAAGCGACACCTGTAGGTTTGCAAACGGTGCCAGAGTTTGAAGGTGTGCAGAGCCCTTAACCCTTCATTGCCATTCATTCCACCGTCGCCGTGCCGCGCCGCGCGGAGTAACAGAAGCGGCGAATCAGAGCGCGTGAGGCTGCGCGATAACGGAGGCGCCCCCAGCCGCTGGGCGGCCTCCCGGCCACACCTGTTGCCGGCCCCGCCCCCGCCATCGCCCGACCTCTATCCCGCCACGCGCTCCCGCCCCGCGCTCCCCGCCTCACTGACTCCCACCTCCACCTACGCCCTTCGCTCTTACGACTCTCGCCAGGACTTCATCAAGCTCCCTAATTTTAACACCCGTCCCTCCCCCGAGTCTCCCGATTATACTGTGACATACCGATATGTCACGTTAAAATAAACTAACATTTATTTGTAGACAATATGGTGGAACATGCATTACGAAATATCACGAGAGCTAGAGCTTAGCAACGACCGTGAATAAACAATGTAGTTTTGTTTTTCTAAATGCATTAAGAGTTTTCTGGATGCCGAAAGTAGAAAATTTGGGATTGGGCGAAGAAGTTCAAAAGACGATCAAAGGTCAGCTACACCAAAATATAACGAACGTATGGATTGGCTGGGTGAGAGAAGGACGGTCAAATGTTATGAAAAAATGAAGGTAGTTTTAATACGAAGTCTTCGAGGATGAATCATGCAGAAAGATTTCATTCTGCTCTGAAACGCGCTTCTGAACTGATCGTATGTTCGTGAGAGGAACGAGTACAATCGAGATAGAATTGGGTTATCAGTGAAATTTTAAGGACAGTGAATGATATTGCAGATATTTTGATGTGGAAGCAATATTGGTGTATAAATTGGAACTTTGTCGGGAGTGGTAATCGAGTTCGGGACTATGTCATAGGACGTAATCGGACTGATAATTTTGATAGTTGGAGACCAGCTTGGATAGGGGCAGGAGAGGATTTCTTGGAACTTTGGACTACGGCAAGATCGCAAGATATTTCGACTGAGAAGTCTACGAGGACATCAACGAAGAAAGATAAGTTAACCGCCGTATAAATTGTAAATTGAAAGAGATCTTGATCAAAGGCCTAAAAAATTGTAAATTCTCTAAATTGTTTGCTAAAAAGGCAAAAATAAACTTTGTTGAATTTTGTTCTTTAGAAAAGAAAGTGATTTTTTATTTAGTCAATCCAAACAGAAATGAACTAGGAATAGAATCATTCTATTTCAGATTCCCAGCTGCGCTGTATAGTCAGCGGGTCCTATAATCCATTATAGAGGTAATATGGATTATAATATATCTGACCCATTGACCCAGCAAGCCGGACTCTAAGATCTTTAGCAGATATAAATGTAGAGAGAGGAAAATTTTGGTATATCTCAATACAGATAAATTTTTCACCCCTCTTTCGATCTCCACCCCTTCACAATGTCCCCTCTGCTCCGATCCTCGCTTCTTGGATCCCCTTTCCCACATATGAACTCCCTAACATTTGCTCCCCCTCCGTCATGTCAGCAATATCCGCTATTTCACGTGCTTCACATCTTTTTATCTCCCCATTGTTCTCACCCTGCTCCATCGTCGTCTCCTCTTCCTGTCGCCGTCCCCGCCCCCGGCGCTGCGCGGCGCGGCTTGCAGATGCCAGGGGTCGTGCGCTTCCGGCCCGACGCTCCTCTCCAGCTACCCGTGTCCGCGCTGGGGGCGGAATTTATCTCCTGGGATACTCCTTTAGAGAGAGATAAATGAGTAATTATGTCTAAAACGTTTCTGCGATCTAAAGGTCTTTCTTGTCTCCAGAACACTTCGAAAATTATTGCTAATATTTCTTTCCTCATATAACGCAAAATGACGTTGTGTGGGTCATGATTAGAAAGTCATAATCTAAAGATTTTAACTTTCCATTCCGTGTGGAAATTGTTCTCAATTTCGAACATATTCGAACTGAATACTGCGTAACCGAACATGGAGTACTCAAAAGCATGTTTTTTTTCGGTTTACCACAATATTTGTTTGATACTATAAAAATTTCATCACTTTAAAAACTGAACATAAAATCTTTAAGATGTTAATTTTTCCAAAAATGAACATTTCCGAGATTTACATGTAGTGCATTACAGTTGAAGAAACGTCGACACCGTATGTTGGAATTAATTACAAAAAATAATATATCTTTTGTATACATGGTATTAGATGAAATTACAACTTACTCAACAAATTAGTAATACTTAACATACTACTGAAATTAAATGTATTTTCATTCACTTGACTGAGACAGAAACAGAAATGATTCCGAACGTATTCCTGATGTTATTTTTTTTCTCTTTTGTCCTTAAAATAATATTTTCTTACTAGATGTTGATTTTTCTTATTTTCCTTTAGGTTCATATTTCACACGTCAGTAGAAACGTTCTTTGTGAACTGTAGGGAACAAAACTTCAATGGCGGGCGGCGGGACTCAGGCAGAGAGTGCATGAAGGGTCGCCACGTGCATCGTTGGCGAAGGTGAATGAGAGGATGGCAGAAAGAAACTCCGAGTTCATCGATGGTAAAACGGTATTGGAACAATTGAAAACAATAATATGACAGAAATAAGGCAATATTCTAAGTGTGGAGTAAAGAAAGAACTACAAAATAAGTGAAAATGAGACAGAGCAGAGAGACAGATTTGTGTTCAACTCGACACGTTTTCGTGTGATGCCAAAGCTAATAAAGTGAGCGGTGTGCGACACAGGTGTCGAACAATATCCAGTCTACTCATGGATTCGGAATATTAAAAGATGAAAATAAACGAAATAAAATATATTATACTATTTAATAAGCAGTTACATTTCCGAAATTTCTTTTAAAATAACAATTATCTTCTGATATTTTTAATTTCGAATTTTTTATGCTCAAAATTAACTCACAAAAATATTCGGACACTTGAATGGAAATATAAACAAATATGCACAGTAAATAGTGTTCAAAAAGAAAAACACGTAAAAAAATAGTACAGTATGAGAGTTCAATATCTTGTAGCCATTCCCTTATTCTGCAGCTCTTCCTTCAATATATTTGGTGTACTTTGAACCAAGTTTTTGGGTAAAGGAGGAATTTTCTCCAGTCATGTTGCATTATTTACTGTAAATCGTATTTGGAATGAAATACGTATTTTCTTATCTCCTTTTCCAATTTGTTCCAAAGATGTTCTCTAACATTGTACAGCAGCCAAAGTTGAACACCGCACGACGTGTACTACGTATCGCTATCCTGATAAAAATAAAACCTATCAAGAATACAAGAGTTTTAGCTCTCTGTTTTAAATTTTGTTTAAGAATGTCAAAATAGTTGAACCTGTTCATCGTTTGTTCTACGAAAGTTCCCGCCACCACTGACTGTCATGCAGCCTCACACAATTAAATTTCCTCCTCCGTGTTTCACGGTTGCTTACATGTTTTCTCCTTTCTGCTGATTAGTTTATTTTAATTTAATTAATTTAGTTTCCTCCACTCCTGAATTCTTCCATCGGATCCACAGGTGATCATTTTTTTATTTCCTCCTCCGTGTTTCACGGTTGCTTACATGTCCCCAACTACGGCAGACATCCTCAGTGGCGATGTGGTCTCGGACGAAGAATCTTCCTTGAAGGTTCCCGGTGACTGACGGAAGTGCCGTTCCGCGGGATATTTGTACCAGCGGGACTGTGGTGGGGCGGCTACTGATTGGCTCGGGCCGGGTGACGTGGCGGAGACGCTCACTGTGTGTACGTGACTGTTGTCATGTTCCGCGTGTCTACGTGACCACTGTCACGTCGTTGTTTTCATTAGGTTTCCCAGGTTCTCCGAACACAAAAGGAACTGCCGTTTTGGCTACACTGAAAAGTCAGCAGTAGCCGAACACGCTTTCTCTGGCCGTGAACACAACATAAGATTCGAAGACGTGAATGTTTTAGCCACCACAGCTTACTACCATGCACGATTAAACCGTGAAGCCATTGAAATTCACAACATCCCGGTAATTTCAATAGAAAGGAGGAGGCAATAAAAGCAATCCGATTTGGATCCCCGTAATCCGCCAGGCCAAAGCAAAACCTAATGAAAAACAAAGACGTGACAGTGGTCACGTAGGCACGCGGGAACATGACAACAGTCACGTACACACAGTGAGCGTCTCCGCCACGTCACCCGGCCCGAGCCAATCAGTAGCCGCCCCCCACCACAGTCCGCTGGTACAAATATCCCCGTGGACCGGGCACTTCCGTCAGTCACCGGGAACCTTCAAGGAGGATTCTTCGTCCGAGACCACATCGCCACTGAGGATGTCTGCCGTAGTTGCGGACGAAACGTCTGGAAATATGTTTTCCAATGGACCACGGCCCTTCAGCCCGGAAGAAATCTTTGACTACAACTCCGGCCGTGAAAGCCTACATTGTTTTATTATTCCATCAATTTTCATCTTTTTCTGCGTGATATTTATCAAACCTGCCTTTTCCGTCGGTTCGCTTTACTTATAAATTACTTTTCTCTGGCAACTCGGCTATAGGAAAATGGACCTCCTTAACCCTTCGCACGGTTTCGAAATTTACTTTTTTGCCGATGCCAATTTCTAACTGTGAAGTAATTTTTGAGGCTCTAATTCCAAGATCTTTCGTTATTATTCTCACTGTGAGATTATTTTCTCGATCAGAAAATGTCTCTGAGAGTCCTTCTCCGGGTTGCAGTTCAATCCTCTCTTCATTAATGTATCGTGAGATTATGTCACTCATTGTGCTTTCTTCATTATACGCATTTCGCAATTTTTTCAGCATGATTTTCCTTTGGCATGACCATAAATAACCATCTGACGCTGCATAAAGTGGTGTTCTATCCTATGTGACACATTTCGCTTAATGTTAAGGTACCCACGAATCTGGTTCATTGAATGTGTCGCAAGGGTGGAAGGTTTCAACGTTCTTTTCGAACATGAAAAGATCCGTTATCACGTTGCCCCACTGGCTGTCCGAATAGTTTTGTTGGAGCGAAGTTTCTGCATCGGCGATTAATTTTTCTGTTAAACAAACAAATACAGATTTTTTGAAAGTATTTGTAATGTTAATGTATATAAGAACATTCTGTTCTTTCAAATGCGTGCGATAACTAATGACCATATGGATTTCTGGAGAAAATTAAAGCAATTGTTGGTTAAATTAATAAATGTCCAAATAATTTTGTGAGTCACTGTATTAAGATTGCTTCCGAGCGAACTTTATTTACCCGATACAATTAAGTTCATGCAATGGTAAGGAAGGTGATAGAATTTGAGAAGCGGGGTGAATATTGGTATTATATTCAACGGTAGGGCAAGCCCGGAGTGAACAATTGTTGGAAAGAGGGAGGATGTTACTTCGGTAAAAAGAAAAAATATGTAATTCATGTTAGCAAGTAATTTATTAACTCTGACTATTTTATTCATACAGAATGCAACCCAAACAGAAATGGGAGCTCCCACACAATGTTAAGAAAACCTAAGAAGTTACAGGCCGTAATTGTGTATGAGAATTCATATTTCTATTAGCAGTAATTTTAGTAGTTTAACTTGTATCAGTGTCTAATAAAGTTTCATTTCCTCTGTTTAAATTTTGTTTCATTGAAAATAAATTGCAATAATACATACACACACACACTTTATATATATATATATATATATATATATATATATATATATATATATATAATTAAAACTTCAAAAGTTCTCAAGCACAAACAATTTTCTGATATGAGTGAGGTAATTAGTGTTCAAGGCCCGGAGAGATATTTCGTTAATATGAATAATCCGTTAAAGCCCTTATGAAAGTGATTTCCCTGTGTTTCCTAGTAAAGATTTATTTCCCAATGAATTTTCTCAAGTGCCAATTTAGCCAATGTGTGGGAACAACTGTCCCAACGACCCAGAGAGGACGCGCGAGCGGGCCAAAGCGAGCAGGGACGGGGCAGGGGCGGAAGACGTGTCGGAGACAATCAGGCCTTGGGAGGCGGTGCCCATAGCGACGGCGGCGGGGCGCCAACAGCTGACAGTCGCAGGCCGCCAATAAATCCGGTGGGGGAGCGGACGCCGCCCCCTCCCTTCCCCTCCCCCCCGGGGCCGCCACCGGCTCTCGACGGCCTCTCAATGGGAAGGACGCGTATACACTCGGCGCGGGCTAACATTTAAGCCGTAAATTAGGCCGCTGAGGTCGTTTCGCTGCTTTCTTTCACGGCGCCGCCGCGCCGCGCCGCGCTGGCCGCTCAAAGCAAGGCAGACCGGTGATTACCATGCAAGGGTGGACGCTCGCCTAGGCAAACCACGCAGCCGCCGAGGGCCCCACACGATATGAATAAAAATACAATAATGGCCCCTGCGATTTTGGAATCAAAATTTTTTAGTCAATAGGAAATAAATATATAATTTTTCTTAATTAAAGTTTCAATATTTCTTTTTATAGACAGTCCAAACCACATTTATTAAAACATAAATGATTATTTGATTCAAAATAATATCTTCTACAAAAAGTTTGAATGTCCTAGATACTATTATGAATGTAATAATCATTTATATTTTAATAAACATCTATATAAAGAAATATTGGATCTTTTTTAAAAAAAACTAGTAGCAGCCTATTTTCATCTTTAAATGAATAAATAAGGAAGTCATTTTTCAAAGTATTTTGCTAGTTCTACAGCTTTTTAAATACAATTATTTATTGGGCATTTTAAATATTTGGATTACTAGAATAAGTGGTTCTAAAACATATTGATGAAACAAATAATAATATTGTTCGCGGCAAAGAGCTTAGAGCGCGGTATGAAGAGAAGGAACTCGTCTACTCACGTACTCACGTACACGCCCGTCAATCCGCTAATCACTCAATTGATCGCGGGTGTTGTGTTATGTATCAGGACGTGCGAACGCCTATTTCCATGTTCATCCTTTCTTTTTTGTTGAAGTACTATAAAGCACGGGCCTCAATTCTGTGGTTGCGTAGGTTCCCTGAGTTTAGCAGTCCGGAAGTCCGACCCTGTTACCATAGCCACCAGATTCCAAGCCAGATACTGAGTCCAACGGACATCCTGCAAAGTCGTTAGAGTATTCTCTCCAGGAAAGAACCATGGCGCGCTCCTTACGAAAAAAATCATTGAATCAGATATTACCAGCTCGGTGCAATGAAGAGAAAGTATTCCCCCTACCAAAGCGATGGCCTTGGGAAACGTCGAATGTGATGCCAATTTCCCGCTTTCCAAATTACTTTTCATAGAAATATCGTCATGGGTTGCAGAAGCCTCACCTGGCAGATCTGGAGCCAATTTTGATCCACCCTTCGTATATTATTTCGTAATTTAATTGGAAAATTCTACTTATTAAAAAAATCTCCATAATACTGCCAAAGGTGAAGTAATTGGAGTGCATATTTCATTAAAGCACATTTTCCAGATAGCGTAAAGATGAGTGGAAGCATTGCAATTATCCTAAAAACTATCGGGCTGAAAGTTAGATGATTTTTATTTTCGACTGGCTCCTTGTTAAATACATTTTGAATACATTTTGTTCTAAGAGCGAACTAGAATAAAATTGAAGACCTAGAACAGCTGTAGACATACCAAAGAATAACTTGAAAAAATAGAATTAGAATAGGAATGTACGCAGTAACTTAAGCAGAATCTGCGCGTTATAGAAAGAAAAAATTCAAATAAAAAATTGAAAACTTCATAAAAATGATCACACAACATCACTATAAACCCTTGGCGTCCGACGAACAATAAAAAATTGTAAGACAGAGGAAGATGTCGATTTTACAATGAATGTCAGAGAATTAATAAAATAATTATTTTTATTATTATAATTGTTATTATTCTTATTATATTATTATTATTATTATTGTTGTTGTTGTTATTATTCAATAAAACTGCTGTCATATGTTTTGTGGAATTCTGATTTGGTGTTGTTGACGTTCTTATAAGAAGAAATAAAAGAGGTCATCTTCGTCAACATAT
The DNA here is from genome assembly GCA_964035755.1 of Teleogryllus oceanicus. NCBI lineage: Eukaryota > Metazoa > Arthropoda > Insecta > Orthoptera > Gryllidae > Teleogryllus > Teleogryllus oceanicus. The sequence continues at coordinate 81,123,189 of CAXIVR010000012.1, forward strand.
CAGCTTTATTAAGATAGCCGGCTTTCGACGGCTTTGCCGTTATCGTCAGTCTCGCTGCTTTCGGCAAAGTCGGTCGACCGACCGGCACAGTCAACCGACTTTTGTTTCTCATATGTTTCTCATTAAGCCAGATTGCTCAGAATATTTGTGACATAACCAGTTTTTTGATATTAGGATTCATGTCGTTAAAACAATGGATTAATCTAAATAAACGGTGAAGCAGTTTTGACTTCTTTATAAATGTTTGAAGAATGTATTTTCGTTTTGCATTTGATACTTACTTGGGGTACAGTATCACAGCCTCTCTGATCTCTTGAAAAACTAAGAAGAACATTGAATACAATTAGTATGTTCTTTTTCGAATGTTACCATGTACGTAATGTATGTATTTTAGAATTTTATAATGTACATAACAGTTATTTAAGAAATTTTGCATTCTGTCACAAATAAATAGTTTCATAACTGTTTAGGCATTCATTATCGTCTCCTATATTATTTCAGTGGTATACATACCTTTGTGGCTCTCACACGCAGCCAATCTTTATAAGTGAGGTCTCTAAACAAAGAGAATTTCACGGAGACGTGGCGAATTGCACTTTAACTTGAAAAATATGAATTATTTGTTTAAAAAACGCAACTAAATATTCATGTCCAATTTAGCGAGCAACACTCGCTCGGATTTTGAATATATATTGTTAAATACCTCCTAAACGAAGAGTTTTATGATCTTAAAAACTAAAATATTAAAGCCAAAGGTCTCAAAAAACATTCTTCACACCGTATGCTACAGGATGAGATAATTATAAACGTTCTATTACGTTTTTGCTTATTCGACGCTTCTCGATTCTACCCCACCTGTTCAGAGCCTGTAGAATCTGCAACTGTATGTGTAACTAAATGCTTTACTTGATATTGAACGCGACTGAATTAGACGGGTGTACCTCTCAGAAATAACGTTAAATAAATAGTCTGTATTGACAACGGTGTATTGTATTGTTATCAATTACAAGGAGACATACAGAACAAGTGACGGAGGATAAGAGTGTCTTGAAGAAAAAGCTCTTTAATAGACTTAATATGGAAATGGAAAAATAGGGAGAGGGTGGGGTTTAACATGGGAGACTTCTCGCACGGGAACGCTAGTTCAAATTAATAACGTATTGTGTATTGCGTAAGCTTCACTTTTCGATGAGAGACCTTTATGGAGAACTGCTCACCTTCCAGACTAGTACGAAATACACTACACAGAAATAAAAGTATTTACCTTACTTTCACAAAAAGTATCTCCATCGAGGAGGCAACTTATTCCATATGTGTATCCAATTCACTTGTCTTGCTGGTCGTCGCTCCGACCGCTCAACAGAGCAGTTCACCGCCCAGTGCGCCCCGCGCTACCAACGGTTCGACCCCCGGGGCCGGTGCGACCTCAGGGTTGTGTTCGTCTATGTGGTGAAGTATCTTCCACTTATAGTGTTTATTGATTCGATTCAGAGTTTTTTAAGTGTTACTTCGCTCTAAAACAATTAACACTGAATAGCCAACATGCCCTGGCCTCGGTCAGAGGATTTCAGAAGCCTTGTCGCTGGTGAATGGCTACGGAAAGAAATTAATAATGGAATAATACATGAAAAAACTTTTCTTTCACTGAATTTTCTGTAATTTATATTCAATGAATTCTGTACTATTGTACCATAATGTAAACAAAATGTATTCTATGTATACGCCGCTAATGGCCCTGTTGTTGATGCGACAATAATTTTTTTTAATTATGGAATTTTTTTTTCTTAATGAAGTGTTCATCAAAAACTGATCTTCAAATAAGGTCATATTCAATTTTTCGAAAATATGCGTATTCTTTTTTGCATAACTTGGAAAAGAATTTGAAATGGAAAATTCGAATTTCTCGTGCTTTGTTTGAAGCGGTGGCAGTCTATAAAAGCAATTTGGGATTCGCTTGGAGGCAGTTGGATATTTTGAAAATCCCTTCTCACTGTTCAACCTAATACATTAACTTAATATTAGAAATCGTAGAACATTAGATGTGAAAACTTATAGATATTAAGGTGCAGTGTAAATGCATATTTTCTAAGCACTACAAACATTGCGAGAAAAGCATGTTTTTGCAATCGTTTTCTTCTGTGAAGAGCACAATTAATATCGAGGTGATCAATTTTGATATAGTTCTTGCTTTGAGTCTTTCACTCGGGACCTCGAGATCATTCCAGTTTTGAAGATTGACAAGATTTCTAATATTTATCTTGATGGATACTGAAACAAACTGTCTAATTTAATATTTAAATTTAATATTTCCTCTGCCCTTCTAATATAATCAAATATTAATTCAACGTAACCCGTTCCAAATTTATATAAAAATATGGGTGCCAGGAAAAGATTACGATAATTCAATCATTAAAATTAATCTTCAACTGCTATTTCCAATGAATTAATATCCGGCTATCTGGGTCGATGGGTCTTATAAGAAATAATCGCTATTGACTACTAATAGTCGATTATTCGATCTGCCATCTGTACAGAGTGGCCGAGGAATCTGAAAAGCAAATATACATTTCTAGCTACTCATTTGCTGGAATTGGCTAAATGAAAATCATCTTTTCTATTCGCAGAAATTTGTAAGTTTATTGAATGTCCATTGGTAACAATACGAAACGTACCAGTTATGACCAGTTTCAAACCTTATACTGCAATACCCGTCTTCGCGCGCTCTTGGCCGATGTCGCCGCGTAGAACCATTTTCATTTCTTTCCGGTGTCGATGGCTCAAGGTCCAAATAGCATCTTCTTTTCCTCCGTTCTGGCACAAGTGTACTCAAGTCACTGATCCTCGCCGCTTCATAAGTTGGTAAGTCCCGATTAATTTTCCTTTTAAAAGTTCCCAGCTCTTTCTACGCGTATACTTAAAATATTAAAGTTCAGCAAACTATTATCTGCTTCAAATACTTCCAGTCCTGTTGCCGACAAATTCACCTACGTTCACAGTTTAAATTCTAGCTGCTGCACTTGAAATATTTGCAAGTTCTAATTTCCGCACTTCAATATTCTGTCCGTCAACCATAGGCCCCAAAGTAGACGTTCACAATTCTCAAACTCCCAACATCAATTACCAACTCACGATCCGCACATCACCACGGCATAAGTCGGAATGCATCCATATTCTCCTCTTTCAGCCCTTCAAAACTCGGTCTATACTTTTCTACTGTTTCTTGTCAGAAAAAATTCGACCCACTTCCGTCGAAATACATTGTCATTCCATGCCTAGCCAATCCCTAAATTACTTACAAATTCATCTAGCCGCGCCCCAGATTGTCATTGCTTTCTCGGCCAATCCCCAAACAGTTTATTTTATCAAGTAGCCGCGCCCCGTGGTTCAAAGCAATGAAGTTTGTTGACCTTGACGACAACTCGTCCACCATTGTGTGGCCGCCATATTTACGTATGTCTATCCTTACCATTCACCCTGTTTACAATAAATGTCACGCAATACAATGTCCCACATATTGGTATGTCACAATACGTGCGAGGTGTTGCCGACGTTTTTGTTAAATGAAATCTATTCTAAAAAATCAGTTTTTTAAAATAGGTATTTACATTTTTTAAAAATATGCGTTGTGTGGTATAATTTTGCATATTATTTCCCGTTCTCTATTTTCTAGCCTTCAGGAAATATCAGAGTCGATCGCGACAATGGCATTCCGCCCCGCGAGATGGCAGTGTCAGTTCTGTGAATTCCGGCTCATAATTGGGACATGATTTAGTTGTATGAAACGCAGTTTGAATTGTCAAATTTGTGTAGATATTTGCTTGAAAATATTCAGATTTCGCACCTAATGTCTTACGTTTTGTAATAAGTTTTACAAAACATTCTGACTTTGATGTGTTAATTCGGACAGAAATGGCGGTGTAAATAGTATTACGTAACCACTGCTAAAACGAGGAAGTATATGCTGTGTCACCACCGCTAGTTTTTCTATATTTAGCAGCTGGATTTATACACTTTTTACTGTTACATGGACCCGGCAATAAGTGTTCTTCTGACAAAAATTCACCTTTTTTCCCGTGCACGATTAAATACCTTTCTGTTCTTATGAAGTACCTTCGTAACGGCGAGAAAATAATAACAATTTTCTCTTCTTACGAAGTACCTTCGTAAGGGCAAAGAATTAAAAATTTAGTGATAGACCCATTTTGACGAACTCCTTATTCGCGAAAATTGTAAAATCTCCGTGTTGGAAAACTTTTGTGTTGAGACAATTACATTTTTAAGCGCCCGCTCAAGCGCGTATTGCACGGCTCTTCCGTAACGTTCTGCTACGCGGCCGACGAGTTAACTCAGAGGACTGAGTTGGGGTCTCGGCGCAGACAATAATTTTTGCTGGTTGAAAACACTTTGGCATTACACTCATGTAGTAGTCCAATACAGCGGAACAGTTGTAAATAATGCGAGAAAGTATGTGATGTAGCACCACTAGTTTACGTTGTTACATACAAGAAGAAACGTTTGGTGCGGTTTTTTCGAAACACTTTTTTTTAGAAATTGCGTAATTTTTAGCAAAATCATCGCTTTTTCAAAACATTTGCATGAACTTTTAAAGAGCTGATTTTTATAACAGACTTTGTTTAAAACAAAAATAGCTATCTCCAGTTTCGCAATTTTGAATAACTTTTTGAAATGTTCGAAAAAAAATGGACAGTTTCCCGAAAATGGACTAGCACAATATTTTTTACCGTCAGTTGTCACATACGAGGAGAAATTTTAATGAAAAAATTTGTAGCGGTTTTTGAGGAAATTTTTTTTTAAAAAGTTGCATAAGTTTCAAGCAGAAATTACGCGAAATCTACTCGTTTCTTTCTTTTAAAAATAGTACGTGATATTTTTAAAGAGTTTTAAAATTTTGGAAAAAACGCTATCTTCAATTTTGTAGCTTTTAAATTTTAATTTTTTGCCGTTTTCGAAAAAATGGAGAGAGAGGGATACCCCAAAATGGGACTAGCACCATATGTTGTACCAATCTTTATGACATATGAGGAAAAAATTAAAAGAAAAAATTAGAGCAGTTTTTGAGAAAAAAGTTGTTAAACAAATTTTTTAACTTTCATGTTTTGCCCAAAATTACATGGAAATGTCTCATATTTTCGAAAAATAGAACATAAACATTTTTGAACTTTCTTTACGGAACAGAAAACTTTCAGAAAAAATCTCTGTCTTTAATATTATTGTTGTATGAAGACGCCCGAAAAACATTGCACTTTCATAATTGCAAACAAATTCTAGGATTTTAATGAAAATGAGACCTGCACGATTTGCTTAAGCGACTCATATGCTATCCAAGAACAAAGTTTAATAAAAAAAAAGTTGGTGCCATTTTTGAGGAAATATTGAAAATATTTTGAGGCTTCTTGTGAAGTATCCATCAGAATCAAAATATCCATGTGGAACTCTCAAAGCTTCTAGTTCGTGTAGATCGATCGGGGAATGTCAATTTCGAAGTCCTGACGGCGGCAGGATTTTCGACACTAGCTTTTCAGCTAGGTCGAATTCAGTCGCTGTTTGGAGGAGAATTCTAGCGGCCGGATGCTCTGATCGGTAGTTTTTCGTGGTTTCTCCGATCAACACCAGGCGAATGCCGGAGCAGTACTCTACCAAACGGGCCACGGACCGCGCGCGATCTTTCCTTCCTCTTCCTTGTCCTATCCTATATTCCCTTACACACACACTTACACTAACATGCAATTCACTACCACATATTCCGGGAGACCGGTCGGGAGCTTAGAGCTTGTCCCGGCTGGGGCGGTGCTCCGCTGGTGGGAGAGACCTGGTTAGGGGGAAACACCACTAGCCGACGATAAGTCGGCGCCGGATCTCGCCATCCAGCGGGAGAAGATCACCGCGAACTCCCGCGAAGAAAACATGCACTACACTAACAAGACTAATGACCAAAGCAGTTTACCGCCCGGAAACACGAAAAAATCAATCAATCAATTTCGAAGAAAATGAGCTGAACTGTTTAGGCGCTAGCGTTGAGCGCAGGCCGACAAAGAGACAGGCAGACTGACAGGCTGACAGGGACGTTTGGCCGTCAATCAAGTTTTTGGCATCAAGAACCCACGAAACAAGGATTCTACCTACACCACGCGTTACAGAATTTTTTTCCTGTATTTAGCAACTGGATTTATCCACTTTTTCGTTACCAGGGCCCGGCAATAAGAGTTTTTCGGCCGAAAATTCACAGCTTTCCCGCAAAAGATTAGATCACTTTCTCTTCTTACGAAGTACCTTCGTAGGAGCGCGAACGTAAAAATAAATAAATAAAAACAGTTAACTTTCCAGGAACAATTGAACAAAACTACTGAATTATAACCTTATTTTAACAACTATCACATCATCTACAAGATGCCTCTTGAGGTTTTCACTTACAGAAATAAAATACATTATAAATATTTTTTATATTTATTATTAAGTGTAATATACTTTGTAAAGCACATCGGTGCTGATCTTGGAATAAATAAACCAAAAACTGGTCGGAAATGGATATAATATGAACGTGGTGTGTCTAGATCTATTGAATCGATTCTTTCTGATCAAACGGAGAAAACAGAAAACTGTAAAAATTGTGTAGTGGAAGACCTGTTGATTAAATATTACTTCTTAAAATTATCATTAATTTTAATTATTTTCCAAATTGAAATCAAACTAATTCAAACTTTAAAAATTTATCTGCAAAAGCTTTGGCTGAGTGCTGATTCTGAAATATTTCTTCAGCCTTTCCATTTTAAGTCGTAAAGATTTACGGCTAGAAGTATAATTGCGCCGTATGTTACAGAGTACCCACAAAAAAGTCAATTGAACAGACACTCAGAATCATAATTTAAAACACTTCTTCATTCACTTTGCTCTTGGACAGGACGCACATCATGGGGAACATGATTAATTTACGCACACAAGTCGGGGAGGTGAAATACGGCCTCCGAGTGGTGTGTAAAGTGAATCGCGTTTCCCCATTTACGCGCGGGCGCCGGCGGCAGCTGGAAATCACCGAGTACAATTGAGGTCGTTTCAGGAGGCGCGAGCCCCATCCCTCCACGCTCCGTGCCCCAAACCCCCCTGCCCGCCTATCCTCGCCCCCCATCGCGTTTCCCCATTTACGCGCCCCTCCCCGCCCCGCCCCCGCCCCTCCCCGCCCCGCCCCCTCCCCGCCCCTCCCCGCCCCGCCCCGCTCCTCACCGCCCCGCCCGCCCCGCCCCGCCCCCGCCCCCGCCCCGCCCGCCCCGCCCGCCCCGCCCCGCCCCGCCCCGCCCCGCCGTCCCCCCCGCAGCCCCCCCCACGCCACGCCACGCCACGCCACGCCCCCCCTCGCCACGCCACGCCACGTCACGTCACGTCACGTCACGTCACGCCACGCCACGCCACGGCTAACCAAACCCCACCACGTCACGCCCCGCTCCCCAAGCCACACCACGCCACGCCACACTCCGACCCGTCTCGTCCCGTCCTGTCTGCTCCCGACCCGTACCCTTCCCCGCTACATCCGCCCCGCCCCGGCCCGCCCCGCGCCAGTGTAAAGGGCCGGCCGTTGTAGATGGTCTCCGGAGGCGCCGCGCCACACTGAACGTTTTTACGAGGCGAGGATGAACGGCGACCGCGGGCATAATGCAATTCCCTCTGAGGCACAAAGGCGCGCTCATTGAATTGGATTGAATGGATCTGCATTGTAAATGATGAGACTTCGACCGTCTGTCTTTTCTACTGACTGCACGTTTACTTTCCAACTTGCAATTCGGGAATGGCTTTTGAATTTTCTTGTGTACACAGTTGTTATTTCGGAATGTAAGTTTCCTTCATGAGACCGCCATGGTACGTATCTGTCGGATTTATTTCTTCTTCGGATTTGTGGTTTCGACGGACGCGCTGATGATCACGATGTGTGCTCGCCACGCAGCATTTTTACGAGACGAGGGTGAATGGGTGCAATTCCCTCTCGAGCACAAAGATGCACTCATTGCATTGAATTGGATTTATCTGCATGTTTAAATGTAAGGAACACCTGCTTTGATGTTGACTACACTTTCAAATTAGTGAGATGAGATACTTTTGATGTTTTATTTTCCCGTTCCCTGTTGAAATTGTAAATTTTCGGAATGTAATTTTTCGACAAAATATTTAGTTATAACTTTGCCGGATTAAATTTCTCTCAATACTTTTCTTTTCAATAAATATTACTGATGGTCACTATAGAGGACATGTTACGCTGATATTTGTACGTGGTCAAAGTCAATGGCTGCCAAAGACAATGCGATTTCCTTTTTAATTACAAATGAACCTCATTGAATTTAATTTAATTAATGTACGTTTTAAAAATTAGATTTCCACAATGTTCCTTATGTATTCACTTTCCAACTGTCCGATCTTGGAAATGACTTCTATGCCAAAATTATAGTTGAATAATCAATTCTCATCTATAATCTTTTGCAACAAGAGAATTTATGTCGATGAAGTAAATTCGGTGTTTATAAGTGAATGCCTACGTATCGCACACGAGTAGATGAAATCATGGTAATAACGAAAGGGCTATTTATTCTATGACAGAGGGCAAGAGAATTAGTGAGAGAGTGAACTCGAGAGAGTTCAGTACAAATAATATCTCAACAACAAACATCACAGTTTATTAACAAGATGCAAGCCAGGGTTTACTTACTTTTAAGAAAAAATGCACATTTAACCAGCAGTTTGGGCATACAAGCACTCCTGCAGTATAATTTAGCAACATACTAACAAGTCATGGTTTATAATCACGGTCAGCTTCGTAATATCCATCTTACGTCGTCAAAAAGGCATTTGCTTACATGTAATTGAATATTTATTCAAGCTTGCTTCGGGAATTATTAGTGCTTCTTCCTAATGGTCAATACAATTAAGACTGCGACGAAATTTGAAAATTACACAAAACTCTTTCTATAAATCTCTGAGGACGAAAAGGAAAGGAATTAATTATTAGTAATATTATGAGGAACATGATGGTAATGGTATACTCCGATGATGGCATCTGAAGTAATACCTTATCTTCCAACGCAGCGCTGGTCTGATGGCACGTCAATACGAATATTACATGTGACTATTATTTATCACGATTTTCTCAGATACTGATAGTAAACTACTTGTTTTCATGCCTACTCATCTTATTTCCCATTTTACCTCATTTTAACTCATTCTGAGAAAAGACACTTAAAATAAAAATAAAATTAAAAATTTGAAGTACGCAAGGAAACATTTTATGTCCTCCATATGAAATCGACATGCGGCTGTTTTGACTATAATAAGTAATTAAAATACGTCAAGTGAAAAAACCACTAATTAATAATATTATTTTTTACTTGACATTTGTCCATAAAAAGGTACCAGAAAACTGGCGTGGTTTCAATATTAGCCCATTCATTTGTACTCTGTGTTTTTGGAAGCGGAGTGAATGAGGTAGGCAGGGCACAGAAGCTATCTTTGCAGTGTTTTGCGGAAAGGAACTTCGACAAGTGTACGTTGTAGAACAGCTAGAGTACTCTAGGTACGACGAAAGATACTAGAAAACTAGGTCATTTTGTACTTCTGCAAAGATTGTGAAAATTAAAAAAAGTAAATTTGATATATTTATTTATTAATTTCAATATCATTGATGATGTTCTGAAATGAGATCTCATTTTTGTTGCCATTCCATCTCATCTTTTGTGTGTTTCAAGAAATCATTTAAGGCGTCTAAATATTCTTGATAAGTTATCAATTGAACCACCTGAGAACACTTTGTTGATAAAACCCATGCTCATATCAATTCCAAACCTTTCTTGAAGTTAGTTCTAACAATTATAATCATAAATATTAAAGCTCGTCAGTTTTTAGTACAATTCTTTATACGAGCTTATAACATATCATCATTAGAAAAACCTTGATATTTGTGTTTCAATGTTCATGCACAAAAAATTGAAAGTAAAAATGACATTGGGGCTAAACCGTCTTCACATACTACATTCGTTCCCATTTAAATACGGAATAAGTTGGCATTATCAACAGAACATCTCGAGAGATGTAAAAGGCGTATGATTATTGCACGATTCGTCATCCATTACTGTCGATAAAATTGAAGAAAAACATGTTCCATAAATGAGCTTTCAAAATCACCTTAAACCTTTGAACATATTCCATTAAAGAAACGAAAATATTTCATGGAAATCACATTTAACGTATTACGACAGAAAAAAATTAAATGTTCGTAATTATGATATACTGGGATCCGATGGAATTTATTTTTAAAAGAATCGTAACAACTAGTACCTATCCACGAAGAAAGAAAAATATTGTTTTGACGGTTGTCTGATGACATCTGATGTAATTTGATCACCCTTATTAGATAATGGATTGGAATCACTGCATTCCAATACTTTATTTTATTATATACCTCGTTTATGTTAAGAAATATGTTTTTTGTTGAGAAAACCAAAGCACACCTGACAACGGTAGAATTAAGCATTTTAAATAAAACGATCTTAGATTACTTTGCATTTGAAATTCATAGAGTACGGCCCAATGAAAGAAAAGACATTCCATTTACACTTAATATTTTAACAACAGGGGCAAGCCCTGTGCTCCAGAGGGTCTCCCGATATGCTCCCAAAGGACCTTTGCCCCGGTTCCACCTCTGCAAGCCATGAACCGATAAAGGCCAAAATCGCGCGCGCCGACATCTACAGGAAAGGGGAGAGAATTCATCACGAACCCAGAGGACCTCAGCGGGAGAGAAATATTAACCGCCAGCCACCCTCATGTTCTCCAAATGCAAGTGCTTCATTCACGTCCGCAAACAATTCCTCTGCAGTTCGGAAATGGCTTTTCGATTCTTAGGCGCAAATTTTTCGATTTCCAAAGTTCGAATTGCTGCAATTCTTTATCGGACACTCGTGATTTCCCTTCCGAAACTGAGAGTATCATGAATCGATTTCTATTAAGCAAATAGCGGAGTAATAAAAGACACGTATTTTTTGTTAAGACGTTCAGAAAAGTTATCCAGTGTAGATGTATAGTTTATGTTTGTGTATAAAAGTTACAGTATGAATGAAAAAGCTTGGAAAAAGTTGTGATCGAAAATGTTTTACTTTCTCGCTACTGCTTACGTCATAATAGAGAAAGTATCGTAATGCTGCGGGAAAAAACTGGGATTTTTCGACAGAAAAACTCTTATTGCCGAATTGTGGGGAATCGGGTGTGGTATTGACGTAATTGCATGATGAAATAATGGAAATCATCTCAGTACACTTAATAGGTTTATTTAGAGTGCCGGCTTTCGCCGGATTTGCCGTCATCATCAGTCGGTGTACGGCAAAAGTCAGGAGACTGGGCACAGCCTCCGCCACTATAAATAAATCTATTAAGTTGACGGGGATGACTCCCATTATTTCATTTTATTGCTGAGATCTGGTAATGAAAAAGTGGGTAAATTACTTCGTTTAACACGTTTTTTAATAGTACATTATGAAACGATGATGTAATGATGGGTATTAATTAATACACGAGTGTGATATTACGATACGAGCGAGGAACAAGCTAGTATCCTAAACTTCACACGAGTGTATTAAAACAGTACATCGAGTTTCATACAGTACTTTTTCTACGACTTGTTTAAGGTAAACTTTTACACTGAATCGTTTCGGGGCAGTTGGCATGCAAGATTCAGTCAAGGCCTCCTAGCGGAAAGCTACCCTACCTGCCGCAGGTGGCTTTGGTTTACCAGGGCGAGAGACATGGTACGTCTCCAATGTACAACTCCACAAAGAATTCCAGTTGGAACCGATTCCCAGCAACATTATTTTTTATCCACCCACTTCTTCCAAAACATACCAAATATACCCAAACAACCCCGCTAAGACTCTGCCAAAATCCAACTCACAGAACCGCATTAAAAATAAATTTCCTTTCCATACATTTAAATAAATTCCCTAGTAATGTAAGTATATTTTAAGATTCATTGTAAGATTATTGTAAGTTAATTGTAAGTAGATATAAGCAACTATAACAAATGTAGAATGTATTAACACTGGTCTTTGTATTGTTCTATCCAAAAGAAAAGAAAATTTAAAAAATAAAAAAACAGGACGAGAGAATACAAAAGTTGCTCTTACATTCCGAGGTCACCATTTTCGCATTTTCTCTTATTTCTGGAGGTGCCAACTCCTCCTCTGATTCACTAGACATTTCAAGCTAAAGAAATTGGCCAGTTTTAAAGGACAAACACACCGCAGCAACATATAACACACAATAACTTGCGTTCTGATATTAACGTCAGTCAAATGTTCCCTCTACCAGTACCACTGCGCTAGTCAAATAGGATCAAAGTGAAATTTCGTTCCAATTTACTTTATATAATATTCCACTTACAAATTTTTGATAATAAAAGAAATTAAAACTGATAAACATAATATAACATTAAATGCAATTTTAATGTACACAATCGAACAAAACATTTACTAGAACGATTCTCAAAGATTAATGAAGTCTCAATACTTGGTTTGTAAACTTCTCTGTGATTGGTCAAGAACCTGTAGCATAATGAAATCTATATCGTAATGAGTATTATTATGCAACGGGTTGCAGCCATCAAATGACAGAATTATACAATGGGAGTAGAAAAACAGTTTTATTTTCTATCTTAATGTCAAATTTTATTAAAGCCTTCTCTACATTAAGGAAAATAGCTATCGTGTGTGCATGTCTGTAGCTGTAGCGGGCGTAGGTAGGCGGGGAGTTCATTTAGTCGAAGCTCTCTCTTACTTTATTATGTTTTTCCAGTTTAGTATTTGGATTAATTTGTGGCATTCTATTGTTTAATTTTATGTGTGCGTTTAACGTTCCTTTATATTCAATTTGCATTCTTATCGAAGAGTTGGTGGTGAGCATAGTTTATCCTTGGGATATCTTGAAATAAATTTAAATTCTTGTGCTGAACGTCCTACATTAAAGTTTTTAACACATTCCGCCTTTGGTAGTTCTTCAGAAAATTTTACTGACAGCCTTCTAATGTAAGTATAAGTTTTCTATTTTTATTTCGTTTCTAATTTACCTATTTGACACTTTTGGTGCTTTAATTATGCGTCTTAAAAATTTATTTTCAACTACTTGAATTTTCTCTAATTTACTTTCGGCAGCTCCACTCCAGACAGGGCAAGCGTAGGTAAGAGATTGCTTTGAATACAGTTATCCCACATTCTATGCTTAGTCTACAGGGGCTATTTATGAGTGAATATAGTTTTGCTATTTTCACGTATGTTTTATTGGCTATTTCTTTAATATATTTTCACTTATGTTTTTGGTCTAGAAGTACTCCTAAATATATCACTGACTGATATGTTAATCCATTATAAATTTACATTTTTAACTATTAGTGGGTTGGGCATTTTAGGTCTTCGTAGCGTAAATATCTGGGGTCATTTAGGAGGGTTTATTTTTATTTGCCATTTTGAGAACTAATTTATAAATGAATCTAATGTTGTTTTTTAATTTCTCTACCTTAATCTACATCTTTGTTTGTTGTGAACAGCCCTATGTCATCCGCGAAACATTCTATTTCTGTTCTTTCCATCTGAGAGTAGTCTGCAACGTAAATGTTGAGGGTTGATGAGAGCGGTGACCCTTGCGGTACCCCTGCTTGCGTGATTTTTTGATCTGATCAGGTATTATTTACTTTCACCGCGAAGGAACGATTTTGTAAGAAACATTTAATTATTTCATATAGATAATAGAGTATTCCCAAATTTCTCATTTTATTCAAAAGTCCTGCATGCCAAATATTATCAAAGGCCTTTTCTACATCAAGGAAAATAGCTAACGTGTGTTTATGCTGGTCAATTGAGTTTTGTATTTTCAGTTAGTCTCATACGTAAGCTGGTGAGTGGAAGAGTAATGTTCGTGAAATCCGAATTGTTGTTTAGGAATTATATTGTTTTCTTTTAGGAATCTATTTAACCTTTTATGAATTATTTTTTCCAGCACTTTCCCTATATTAGATAGTAAACTTATTGGTCTGTAATTTGAAGGCAAACCGTGGTTCTTGTCTTATTATGGCTTTTTTTTCATTTGTTCCGGGAGTAATTAAGTCTTAGTGTTGCATTATATATGGCAGTAAGTTCAGCTTTTTGTTCGTGCAGCCCCTTTAGAATCTGCGTGATCATTGATAACTGATTTCTTTAGTTTTAATTTATAAATATTATTTTACGCGTTTCAGATGGAAATACGAATTTTATTTTTTGAGGACTGTTGCGGCTGGAAGAAAAAAAAACTTTTCAATTTGCTTATTTGATTCATAATTTCCTATTTATTTGAGGTAAATATCGTCTCGAAATTAGTGGCTAAAACCGATGCTTTTTGTTTATCCGTTAGGGCGGTTAGATTATTTATCGTTTATAAGGTAGGAAATTCTTTAGTTAATTTTTAATTTGCACCATAGGTGTCTAGATCCTTTTGATATTTGAGCAATAAAATTCTGGAACCCATTAAATCTATGTTCGTCTATATTCTTTTTTATTTTTCTTCGAGATTGATTTAGTTTGTGTTTTATGTACGGGTCTTGCGTTTTCTATCGTGTTAGTATTCGTTTTTCTTTAATTAAATTGATTATAAATACAGGATTTTAGCCTCTTTCTTATTGTTATTTGCTTTCGGCTTGTTGGCCAATATTGTTGCTAACCGTATTGCTTCATAGGTTTATTTATTTTTATTAATATTTTCAATTGTTTTTAGCTGATAGAGATATTATACAAAATGTCTAATATAAATCTAAATTTGTTCCAATTTATTTTACTGTTTACTAATTTAGGTAGTGAATCCGAGTTTGTAATTTGAGTTTTTAAGCTAATTAATTAATTTGAGTTTTACAGGACAATGGTTTGAATCAAGTTCTGCCGTAACATATTGACATAATGAAATATGAATATTTTTAGATATTGTTAGTCTGAAGTGTCTGGAATAATATTGTGGTCATAATGATAAAGAGTGAGTTCTGATAATGCATTTACAGCCTTAGAGATAAAAGAGTTGCATCCAGAAGGACGTGTGCAAATGGAGTGCAATGTGAGATGGAGGAAGAAATGTGAAATGATTACACTTTTAGTTCTAAGTTCATAATATTTATTCCACAATGCAATGAAAGACATGGCGATTTTCAATATGGCGTGCGATCTCCTCTATATCGCGAACAGAGAGCCAGGAGTCGCGTAGTGTCTCATAGAGACCGCAACTAGGGCTCTTCAATGGTCGCACAGAGTTGCCAAATACTGCGCGGGCGAGGAGTGTTCCCATTGCATCCACATGTGCTCGATAGGAAGAGATCTGAGGTGCTCCTGGCCATGAAAAGTTGCAAGTGGCTTGCAGGCACTCCCTAGCGATGTCTGCTGTGGGCGGTCGGGCGTTGTCCTGCTGGAGTATTGTCCCAGCGAGTGAGTTCAAGAACGGAGGAGCAACTGGCTGCAGGATCTCCTCCACATAGCGGCGTCATGTTAACATGCCTTCCATAAACACCAGAGGTGACTTGGGGCCATATTCATAGTCGTCACTTATAGGATGTCGTGACCGGCCGCACGTAATCAAAAGTGCCGTCACGGAATGACGTCAGCAGGGCGTTACCGCCCTGGCGGCAGTGGGCAACAACCAGTGCGGGCCAGCCGAGCCCGGCTGAGCGCGGCCGTCACGCCTGAGCGGGCGGGGAGAAACTCGACCCCGCCCCAACTACGCAGCCAGTCAACGGGCCTACGGCCCGGGGATACTATAAGAGGGCCTCGGCGCAACGCCAAGGCAGATAGCAAGCGACTGTGGTAGTGTGAGGATCTGACTGTATTGTGGTGTTCTAGTGTGGAGAGAGAGACGACGAAAACTGTGCTACGATTTGGACTTCCTTTTCTGCTATTTGGTGACTCGGCATTTTTGGTATATCTCCTGGTTTATGACGACACTGCTACGTTCTCTCTGTAAGATCTCCTGGTTATACGGCGCTACGGCTTTTGTACCTGGTTTTGGCAATAAACTTGTTTTAAGAACCCTGGTGTGTTTATTTGGATACTTCCTACGATAAGAAAATACTTAAGCTATAAGAAGTTACTCTTGATAAGGAAATACTTATACACATTTGGTATTCATAGACGATACTTATAATAAGTACGATGCTAGCAGTGACTCGTGTGGCAACAGCGTATTGGCTGTTTCACAGTCACTTGTATCTTGTCAGAAGCGCTCCATCAAACTGGCCGTGAACTATCATATGCTTACGTCCGTGAGGTAACCTAACCTACACAGTTTCTTGAATAGTGCCAGTATCTTAAACAAAGACTTAAATGGTGGAGAAATCAGTAAATATCTATTAGTTAGAGGTGGTTTTAGCCACCAATGTTACCAAAAAGTGTACAAAAAACGGCTTAGTAAAACAATATTTTTTCTTAAATTCTTGATCGCTGTGCATTTTCAACGGATTTGGCATGTGACGTAAATATCACTTGTTGCTACAAAGAAAGATGCCTCTGTAAAATTCTTATAGTCTTAGAAATAGTCGTCCATTTCTTTCAAATTACGACAATTTTCAACGCATCAGAGAGGGTGCACTTATAGCTATAAGTGAAGGCTGGACCTTCCTTATAGCTATAAGTATTTCTTATGTGGATGGATAAGTTGCTACTATGAATTGGAAAACGTTATAAGGAACTCCTTAAGGTTTTCCTTATTATAAGTCAAGATTATGAATACGGCCCTTAGGGCCATATTCATAGTCGTCACTTATAGGATAAGAAAATACTTAAGCTATAAGAAGTTACTTTTGATGAGGAAATACTTATACACATTTGGTATTCATAGGCGATACTTATAATAAGTACGATGCTAGCAGTGCCTCGTGTGGCAACAGCGTATTGGCTGTTTCACAGCCACTTGAATCTTGCCAGAAGCGCTCCATCAAACTGGCCGTGAACTATCATATGCTTGCGTCCGTGAGGTAACCTAACCTATACAGTTTCTTAAATAGTGCCAGTATCTTAAACAAAGGCTTAAATGGTGAAGTCAGTAAATGTCTATTAGTAAGAGGTGGTTTTAGCCACCAATGTTACCAAAAAGTGTACCAAAAAGGCTTAGTTAAACAATATTTTTCTTAAATTCTTGATCGCTGTGCATTTTCAACGTGTTTGACATGTGACGTAAATATCACTTGTTGCTACAAAGAAAGATGCCAGTGTAAAAATCCTTATAATCTTTGAAATAGAGGTCCTTTTCCATTTCTTTCAAATTACGACAATTTTCAACGCATCAAGAGAGTGTTCACTTATAGCTATAAGTGAAGGCTGGACCTTCCTTTCTTATGTGGATGGATAAGTTGCTACTATGAATTGGAAAACGTTATAAAGAACTCCTTAAGGTCTTCCTTATTATAAGTCAAGGTTATGAATACGGCCCTTGGTGTTATACGCAATGTCACCCCACATCATGACTCCATGTCTTCGAGCCGTCTGGCGATCGACAATAAATCACGTTCACCAGGAGCCTTCACAGACAAGTTCTCTGGTCATCGCCGCCCAGAAGCGAGATTGAATTGAATTGAATTGAATTGAATTGGCCTTATTTTACGTGGCGAAACTCATTACCAGGTATTACTTGGGCGACGAAACAGGCGATTTGAATTTAGCTCAGAGGCATCATTTAGGCTTGAGGATCTTTTACATGCAGTAAATGTACTAACATGGGACAGCCGGCTTACTTTCCTCGAAGCAAGGCGTACGAAGGATTTTTTCGCCCTTAAAATTCCACGGCTTCGATCGGGTTTGAACCCGCACACTTGGGTATAGCAGTGCGATACGCTAACCGCTACACCACGCCGCCGCAAATTCACCGCTGAGCACCACGCGCCGCCAGTCGGCGGGCGTCCACGCCTCCCGGGTGCGATCCCTTCGCCAGACAGTGCTGCCGTCGGCACACTCTTCAGGGGAGATGTCTCCACGGCCCCTTCAGCGTCATCTTACGCCATGAGTCATCTCACGCCATGGAGTCATCTCACGTCATGAGTCATCTCACGTCGGTATTCGCATGGCATGTCATGGAGTCCTCACGTCATGGAGTCATCTCACGTCATGGAGTCATCTCACGTCATGGAGTCATCTCACGTCATGGAGTCATCTCACGTCATGGAGTCATCTCACGTCAGGAGTCATCTCACTCATGGAGTCATCTCACGTCATGGAGTCATCTCACGTCATGGAGTCATCTCACTCATGGAGTCATCTCACGTCATGGAGTCATCTCACGTCATGGAGTCATCTCACGTCATGGAGTCATCTCACAGTCATGGAGTCATCTCACGTCATGGAGTCATCTCACGTCATGGAGTCATCTCACGTCATGGAGTCATCTCACGTCATGGAGTCATCTCACGTCATGGAGTCATCTCACGTCATGGAGTCATCTCACGTCATGGAGTCATCTCACAGTCATGGAGTCATCTCACGTCATGGAGTCATCTCACGTCATGGAGTCATCTCACGTCATGGAGTCATCTCACGTCATGGAGTCATCTCACGTCATGGAGTCATCTCACGTCATGGAGTCATCTCACATCGTGGAGTCATCTCACGTCATGGAGTCATCTCACGTCATGGAGTCATCTCACGTCATGGAGTCATCTCACGTCATGGAGTCATCTCACGTCATCGGAGTCATCTCACGTCATGGAGTCATCTCACGTCATGGAGTCATCTCACATCATGGAGTCATCTCACGTCATGGAGTCATCTCACATGGGCATCTCACGTCATGGAGTCATCTCACTCATGGAGTCATCTCTCAGAGTCATTCCGTCGGAGTCATCTCACGTCATGGAGTCATCTCACGTCATGGAGTCATCTCACGTCATGGAGTCATCTCACGTCATGGAGTCATCTCACATCATGGAGTCATCTCACTCATGGAGTCATCTCACGTCATGGAGTCATCTCACGTCATGGAGTCATCTCACTCATGGAGTCATCTCACGTCATGGAGTCATCTCACGTCATGGAGTCATCTCACGTCATGGAGTCATCTCACATCATGGAGTCATCTCACGTCATGGAGTCATCTCACGTCATGGAGTCATCTCACGTCATGGAGTCATCTCACGTCATGAAGTCATCTCACATCATGGAGTCATCTCACGTCATGGAGTCATCTCACGTCATGGAGTCATCTCACGTCATGGAGTCATCTCACGTCATGGAGTCATCTCACGTCATGGAGTCATCTCACGTCATGGAGTCATCTCACGTCATGAAGTCATCTCACGTCATGGAGTCATCTCACGTCATGGAGTCATCTCACGTCATGGAGTCATCTCACGTCATGAAGTCATCTCACGTCATGGAGTCATCTCACGTCATGGAGTCATCTCACGTCATGGAGTCATCTCACGTCATGAAGTCATCTCACATCATGGAGTCATCTCACGTCATGGAGTCATTCTCAGTCATGGAGTCATCTCACGTCATGGAGTCATCTCACGTCATGGAGTCATCTCACGTCATGGAGTCATCTCACGTCATGGAGTCATCTCACGTCATGGAGTCATCTCACGTCATGGAGTCATCTCACGTCATGGAGTCATCTCAAGTCATGGAGTCATCTCCCGTCATGGAGTCATCTCACGTCATGGAGTCATCTCACGTCATGGAGTCATCTCACTTCATGGAGTCATCTCACATCATGGAGTCATCTCACGTCATGGAGTCATCTCACGTCATGGAGTCATCTCACGTCATGGAGTCATCTCACGTCATGGAGTCATCTCACGTCATGGAGTCATCTCACGTCATGGAGTCATCTCACGTCATGCAAGTCATCACACGTCATGGAGTCATCTCACGTCATGGAGTCATCTCACGTCATGGAGTCATCTCACGTCATGAAGTCATCTCACGTCATGGAGTCATCTCACGTCATGAAGTCATCTCACGTCATGGAGTCATCTCACTCATGGAGTCATCTCACGTCATGGAGTCATCTCACGTCATGGAGTCATCTCACGTCATGGAGTCATCTCACGCCATGGAGTCATCTCACGTCATGGAGTCATCTCACGTCATGGAGTCATCTCACGTCATGGAGTCATCTCACGTCATGAAGTCATCTCACGTCTTGAAGTCATCTCACGTCATGGAGTCATCTCACGTCATGGAGTCATCTCACGTCATGAAGTCATCTCACGTCATGGAGTCATCTCACGTCATGGAGTCATCTCACGTCATGGAGTCATCTCACGTCATGGAGTCATCTCACGTCATGGAGTCATCTTACGTCATGGAGTCATCTCACATCATGGAGTCATCTCACGTCATGAAGTCATCTCACGTCATGGAGTCATCTCACATCATGGAGTCATCTCACGTCATGGAGTCATCTCACGTCATGAAGTCATCTCACGCCGTGGAGTCATCTCACGTCATGGAGTCATCTCACGTCATGGAGTCATCTCACGTCATGGAGTCATCTCACGTCATGAAGTCATCTCACGTCATGGAGTCATCTCACGTCATGGAGTCATCTCACGTCATGGAGTCATCTCACGTCATGGAGTCATCTCACGTCATGGAGTCATCTCACGCCATGGAGTCATCTCACGTCATGGAGTCATCTCACGTCATGGAGTCATCTCACATCATGGAGTCATCTCACGTCATGGAGTCATCTCACGTCATGAAGTCATCTCACGTCATGGAGTCATCTCACGTCATGGAGTCATCTCACGCCATGGAGTCATCTCACGTCATCGAGTCATCTCACATCATGGAGTCATCTCACGTCATGGAGTCATCTCACATCATGGAGTCATCTCACGTCATGAAGTCATCTCACGTCATGGAGTCATCTCACGTCATGGAGTCATCTCACGTCATGGATTCATCTCACGTCATGGAGTCATCTCACGTCATGGAGTCATCTAACGTCATGAAGTCATCTCACGTCATGGAGTCATCTCACGTCATGGAGTCATCTCACGTCATGGAGTCATCTCACGTCATGGAGTCATCTCACGTCATGGAGTCATCTCACGTCATGGAGTCATCTCACGTCATGGCGTCATCTCACGTCATGGAATCGTCTGGCAGCGGGACACGGAATGTCTCATTCAGGGTTGTTCTGCGCGCTGAAGAACCGCAAGTTACAATGTTGGCTCAATCACAGTCACCGGGAGCGGTAGCTCAGTGCATCAACTGATGGCACTGCAGCGCCTCTGATCGGGAGGTCCTAGGTTCGAGTCCTGACGTCGGCAGGATTTTCGACACTAGCTTTCAGCTAGGTCGTATTCAGTCGCTGTCTGGAGGAGAATTCTAGCGGCCGGCTGCTCTGATCGGTAGTTTTCCGTGGATTCTCCGATCAACACCAGGCAAATGCCGGAGCAGTACCGTACCAAACGGGCTACGGACCGCGCGCAATCTGTCCTTCCTCTTCCTTGTCCTATCCTCTCCCTTACACACTTACACTAACATGCACTACACTACCCCATATTCCGGGAGACCGGTCGGGAGCTTGGAGCTTGTCCCGGCTGGGGCGGTTGCCCGCTGGTTAGAGAGTCCTGGTTAGAAGGAAACCCCACTAGCCAAAGGTAGGTCGGGGGCCCGGGTCTCGCCATCCAGCGAGGGGAAAATCACCGCCATCACCGGAGAAAAAACATGCACTACACTAACGGGACTAATGACCGAAGCAGTTGACGCGCCCGGAAACAGGAAAAACCAATCAATCAATCACAGTCGGTCGCACAATCCTCCCATCCTCCCTTAGTGGTATGCCGGGGCCTTGCAGACCCTTCCCGGCGATTATGCGCGCGTTCTTGTTGCCAATGCTGCCAGCATGGTGACAACGGTCACAGATGCATGATCCAAATACTACGCAATACGCTGAAACGACCAACCGCCTTCATGGAGTCCCTCTGTTGAGCGCATCCAGTTGCTGACAGTGTTTCCACACTCGCCTCTGCGGTACATTTAACATCTCACGATGCTACCACAGCAGATTGCCCGTGGGGGCAACTGCGACTGATTCCTTTGAATGGGATTTTTTGTCCATAATTAGTTCTTTCATTAAGGTCAAGTACTTTTTTTTAAAAAATTAGTAGTTTTCTTGAAATAGTGCGTGCAATATTGGCAATTTTTAAAAATTACAAGAACAAATTTTGTTCAAAAACGGCTTCAAATTTTTTCTTTGATTTTTTGGTAGTGCCAAACAAACCCTATACGATGACATAAATTAGATATTGCTGTATTCTTTTGTGTTTTTCAAAAATTACAAAAATGTAAGTTTTTGATTTGTTTCACACGTCTGTAATATTAACATTATAGGCGACTTTTTAACATTGTATTTATGAGTTCTTGTGCTTTTAATAATGTTAGATAAAGTTTCTCGAAAACTCAACAGTTTTCTGTTAAAATAAGCTATATGTTCAAACACCATTAATAAAATTTTCATGTATGTTCAAACGCCATTTTCTCAAAAATGGTTCCAATTTTTTCTTCGAACTTTCCTAACGGATAGTGCTAATAGCACTGTCTAATATGACATAAAGTTCAGTTTGCGGTATTATTTTGTTTCTGTTTTTAATAGCACAAAGTTATTTCTTTAAATATCCCTCACTCCGTTAATATGCACTTTTCCAGTGAACTGTATACATTAACGTATACAGTGTGGAGTGGGAGTGCTTTCAATGACTTTCACTGATGTTTTCGAAAAAAGTTTCTGTGAAAAAAGATTCAAAATTCGCATGTAGAGTTAGGTTTAAACGCCATTTTATTAAAAAGTCTCCATATTTCCATATAGGACGAGGTTTTACGCTTCAATAATATTCTTAAAGTAATATTTCGGTTCTAGGTTTCGGTTTAGGGATTCAAAAAACCGAGGAAATTTCAGAGAAATGCACTTTTTGCGGGGATAGATGACAGGTGGCAAGAAGATGGAGCCAGTCCGAAGAGCTTGACGGACCAAAGAAATTAGAAAACTAATTAGTATGAGAAAGTTTGTGCCACTCTGTTCTACCACTAGTTATCTTTATTATATAACTTAGACACTTTTACATTAGATTTTACCTCAGACCATTATAAATTTCTCACATCGAATATAAATAGGGATGTATTTTACTAATTCTGAAAATATTTTTGTAAGAGGGTCTCTGAACGAATGGCATGTTATCTTTTCATTTCTACAATTTTTTGAAGTTCCGATTATCTTCAATTTTAGAAAACAGCTGAAGGGGCAGGGGACAGCAATTATACAATGTATATGGCCTGGCTTTTACTGTGTGGTTTTCCTTGAATAAATGTGATTGTTGTTGAGAACTGCGTTTCATTCATTGCAGCACAGTGTATAACAAATACTTTCTCTTGGCTATATACAAGTTAGTTTGCAGTATGGCAAGAAATTAAAAATAACCCTAAAGTACTATCCCCCAAAATAAGTGCATTTTTAATTCGGAAATTTCAATATGATCAAGGTAATAATTTTTACAATGTTAATTGTGTAATGTTTTGCAAAAAATGCTACGTGGAATAACAATTCCCAATTTTGTATTGACAAAATCGAGTATCCTTGATTGCCCATATCAACGACAATAGTGTCGATATTAGCTGATATTAGCTGAAACCGAACCCCTTTCGGACTCTCAGATTTACCAAATTTTCGAAATAATACAATAATAATGCCGGTAAAAACTTAATCCAATAAAAATCGCTTACATGTAAAAATATTAAAATCGTTCATAATTTACTCTGATGATTACTGGGAGAAATTATTGCTCACCAAGCTTAAGGTGTCCAATCAGCTATTTCTGAAAAAAAATTCTCCTAAATCCTCCTTACAAATAGATTTATATTGTGGTCAATACTAGTTTTTTATTGAATCTGTCAAACATATTTAAAGAAAATGTGTTGTCGCCGGTCCGAATTTTGCACGTCGGAATTATTTCCGCCCCTGTAGTGGAAACGAGAAGACTACCGTGATGGCGAGGCTGGTCCAGCTGTGGAGCGACGCGGTGGCGGCTCAGGTGCCGAGGCGGTGGCGGCCGCAATGGGTCGAAACGCACCGAAAAGTCACTGGATTCGTTCTTACTGACTCCGGGCACGTCAACTACTGAGGTCATTAGTCCCGTAAGTGTAGTGCATGTTTTCTCATCGTGAGGTGGCGGTGATCTTCCCCCGCTGGATGGCGAGATCCGGCACCGACCTACCGTCGACTAGCGGGATTTTCCTCAACCAGGAATTCCCCACCAGCGGGCCACCGCCCCAGCCGGGACAAGCTCTAAGCTCCCAACCGCTCTCCCAGCATGTGTGAAGTGTAGTGCATGTTAGTGTAAATGTGTGTGTAAAGAGGGAGGATAGGACAAGGAAGAGGAAGGAAAGATCGCCCGCGTCCCTGGCCAGGTTGTTGGGGTGGGATCCGCATTCGCCTGGTGTTGATTGGAGAAACCACGGAAAACTACCGATCAGAGCAGCCGGCCGCTAGAATTCTCCTCCAGACAGCGACTGAATTCGACCTAGCGGACAAGCTAGTGTCGAAAATCTTACCACTGAAGGGAGTCGACCCTAGGACCTCTCCATCAGAGGCAATGCAGTGACATCAGTTGATGCACTGACTCACCTCTCCCCGTCCAAAACGTTGGTCCTTCGCATTTCCTCTGACATTAAATTGAACCAACATAAATAGAAAAAAACTCAAATTAATATGACCTTGTTTTTGTTAACTGTATCCGTTTACTTTGAGACTTTATTTCCTTCGAAGTATTTGTGGACGTGGCAATTGAACAAATATTATTGACAGAGAATAAAGCATTACGGAAGAATTCACTCTGTCCGTTTTGGATTGTTCCCTTTTATACGTCATTGAGAAACTTCAAATTTTCTTTTTCACATAGTGTAGTGCATGTTAGTGTAAGTGTATGTGAAGGGAGAGGATAGGACAAGGAAGAGGAAGGAAAGATCGCGCGCCGTCCGTGGCCCGTTTGTTAGGGTACTGCTCCGGCATTCGCCTGGTGTTGATCGGAGAAACCAGGAAAACTACCGATCAGAGCAGCCGGCCGCTAGAATTCTCCTCCAGACAGCAGCTGAATTCGACCTAGCTGAAAAGCTAGAGTCGAAAATCCTTCCGCCGTCAGGACTCCAACCTAGGACCTCCCGGTTAGAGGCGCTGCAGTGCCATCAGTTGATGCACTGAGCTACCGCTACCGCACCTTCGGGCCCAGTGTGCGCGCGGAGGATCTCGGGAAGTAGGGCTCGTTTACCGGCTGGCCGAAGCGGCCCGCGGCGCGGCGCGCCCGAGCGCCCGCCGCCAGAATTAGAACGGATAACAAACGCCGTCGGTTTGAAGTCCGCCCTCCGTAGCGCCGCGCGACTTTGCTCCGCGCCGCCCGCTTTGTGCTATTATTTGGAGAAGCGGCCGCGTGGCGCGCGCGGATCGGGCGCTCACCGGCGAAGCGGAGCGGCCTTCGCTCCGAGCGGGACTCGCGCCAGTCGGGCGGGGGCGGGCGGGGAGCGGGGCGAGGCGAGGCAGGGTGGGGGCGGGGCGGGGCGGAGCGGGGCGGGGTGGGGCGGGGCGGGGCGGCGGGGCGGGGAGAGGCGGGGTGGGGCGGGGCGGGGACTGGGGGCGGGGCGAGGCGGGGCGAGGCGGGGGGATGGCGGGTGGGGCGGGGTGGGGGTGGGGGGGGTGGGGACGAGGCGGGGTGGGGCGTGGCGGGGCGAGGCGGGGCGAGGCGGGGAGGGGCGGGGGCGAGGTTGGGCGTGGCGGGGACTGGGGCGGGGGGGCGAGTCGTTGCCCGATGCACCGGAGCAGTGCGTCGACGGCGAGTTGACGTAGAGGAAACGCACGCCTCCCATTCAAACGAACGCGCCTGCCCCGAGGTCAAGGAGAAAGAGGGCGTTCCCACAACTCGTTTCTCTTAACAGACTGGCGGGTGTTAGTCCACACTTTTGAAGAAAAATAAATGTTCCGTTATTTCAGTTTATATCATCTTTTAAGAATCATAACAACAGAAAGATATCTATCTAATAACTGATATCAAAACAACAATCAAAAAAATATTGGAACTTGTCAGAGGAAACACTTTCTACTCCACTTGCTCTTTGCTAACTGCGTTTAGAGTATGTTTTTAAATACTTCATCGAGGCTAAAATATATTTTGAGACATATATTTCAAAGACTAAACATAAATTACCGCTATATGTGCAAATAGTTGTCTCTTAGACCTCTCAAATGTTACCCATAAGAACTTAATATCATATATAAAAATCAATGCCTCTTTGTTTGTATTTTATGCGCTGCCCTACCATTTATGCGATTGCGATTAACGTTTGTCAACCGATTGCTTGCACTTGCGTGAAGAATATAGGCAGAGTACAATGGGAATGTGCGTGGTGGGCCAGTCACGTCATCGTACAGGGCGATTCAGTCCTCTTTGCTCATATAGGATCCGGTGATAGAGTACACTACGTTATTCATGAGTGCAAAATAAAGTATTAGAAACCCTATTCAAATTTTGAAAAAGAGATTTTTTGTTACTGACCATATTTCACGAAACATGTACCCCTAAAATTACGTTAAATATTGTTCCCTGTTGCTATTATTGCCTACCTATCTAACGAATATAGTAAAAGGAAAGAGAAAAAACTATTATATATTATTTAGGATAGTTTATCATATTTGCTATAAAGCCAAAATGTTGCATTTTCACTTCGTGTAACAGGGGCTCTACAAGTGTTCAAAATGGTCTCTTCGATAGGCATCTCCACCGCACGGCCTCTGTGACGCGCATAATTTTGCCGGTCTGTACTATATTTCTGCCGCCACGCTTTCTATGCGCCAAAGAAAGTCATTACGATCCTCGACTTTGGCAGTATAAACGTGGTCTTTCTTTAACCCTAGTTTCAAAAGCGTTGGGAGTACCTGGGTTATAATATTCAGGTACTTAACACTCGGGTACGAAATGAGGACAGAGGATAAATTCATCCACAATAGCACACATTTACAGAAAACCGCTCTTGTTGAGATACACTACGTCCCAAATGCAGATTTTCCTCCGCTCTCACATGCAAATTGTATACATTAATTGTGCCAGTTCTTGTAAAACACGCTTCATCTGACCAAAGAACGAAATTCTTGTTTTTCTCTTCATTTCAGCAGGAAACGTCTACTCCACAAATGCTGCACCCGCCACAAATGGAAAAGGCGTAATAAATTGTGCGTTTTTGAGAAAATATTTTTAAAACATTTACTGTTTTCGTTTACAATGTCATTCGAGCTTTCTACTCAACCGAATTTCGAAATTTTGGCTTTAAACGCTAGTCAGTTGGTTCCATACGTGATTTAGTTTACTCATAACTGATTTGTAGTAACACAATTTTAATATAATAAAATCAATAAAATGAACACTTATCTGCCGTTATTTGTTCATTATATCAATTTTAAGACAAACTACTATGCAGGGTGATTCATTCCTCTTTGCTCATGCTGAGCCCGGTGATAGAGTACACTAAGTTGTTCATGAGTGCAAAATTAAATAGTGTAAACCCTATTCAAAATTTTGAAAAAAGTTTTTTGCCATTGATCATATTTTACAAAACATGTAGCCCAAATATTACATTAAATAGTTTATCTTGGTGATATTATTGCCTACTTATCTAGCGAATATGAGAGGAGAGAGAAAAACTATTATTTAAGTGTAATTAAGAATAGTTAATCAAATTTGCGTGTAGAGCCAAAATTTAGAATTTTCACCTCGTGTCACAGGGGCTCTACAAGTTTTGAGAATGGCTCCCTCTTGCGTCACCGCAATATTGGCCTCTGCGACGCAGAACCTCCATGACGCGTACAAATTGCTGGGTCGCACCTTCGTTTCTACCGCAGCCACGCTTTCAATGCACCGAAGTAGGTCATCCCGATCCTCGACGTCGGTAGCACGAACGCGGTCTTTCATTAACTTCCAGCTTCAAAAGCGTTGGGAATACCCGAGTTTTAAAATCCAGATACTGAACGCCTCTTTTGAGCAGGAAATGCCTGGAGAATCGAAAATGACGTTGAAAGTGTTTATTGCGCATGTGCTGCACCCTCTGGAAATGAAAAAGTAATCTCTTTGCATGAATTGTGCGCCAATCGAGGGACTGTAATGCGTTGGCCTCACGTGCTATTTGCCTAGTGCTCGCTTCCTGAACTTCTCGGATGGTATTAGCAACTGAGTTTTCCAGAGAAGTGGCGAGTCATCACGTGATGTGAAGCACACGGGATAAGGTCCCGGCTTATTAGCATAGAGGACTGAATCACCTTGTATGCTGGAAGTAACGCACCCATGATGAAGGGGTACAGAGGAGGAAATGCTGTACTTTCATCTTTCAGAAGAAGTCAAGAGATAGGCCTTCGCATCCTAGATGAAGCACTGTTACCCCCACCCGCTGTTATTACTTGCTTTAGTGGACATGGCCCCATGCTGAAGTGTTTCCGGTCGGGACGAGACCGTCTCTCATTAAAAGAATCAAAACTATTGTCTTCTACTTTACATTGTATGTCTGTCACATATAGTCGCGCGTAGATGATGACTCAAGTACTCCTGTACAAAATATTTGCGCAACCCGCCGCACCATCATTTATTAAGCGCTTCTTCGCTGCATATTCTTTTCCTGCAATTGTGCAATATCGGCCGGAATTATTACTTGAATGTTATCTGCCCAAACTTGAGGGAGAACGTTTTAAGAATAGGATACTTGACAACTGAGTCCAATCAAGGACATAGAACAAATGCATGCTCGCGAGACAATATTTCATCTATTAACATTTTTGCAGAGTGCAGCGTAAAACATGATTAACAATCACGTGACCAGTAGTGTATGAAGGACAATACATTGCGATAGCGAAGCATTGCGGGGTCCGCTAGTTCTCAATATGTTGTAATTTATTAATACATAGTAGTATTAATAAATAGTAAATAAGACATATTTTCCTTCGGGCAAATTAGTTGTGTTTTTACAACTGTTACGGATTCAATGTTTTACGTATCAATAATATCAAATATTAGCTATCTTTTATGAATTTTTGAGCCAGTAGTATTGTTAATATGTCCAATACTTACATAAACAGTTCAAATTTCTTCTCCAAACTGAAGGAACGAAGTGAGCAACCGGTGTAAAATTTCAGTTTCTCCTCAGCCAAGTCAACGTTTTAGGTTAGGTTTCTATTAATATTTTTTTTTTTTTTTGGTTTCGCTTCCAATTTCGAAACAACGTCAAACAGGTTTCCTATATTTTAAGCAATTTTGAAATTAATGATTATACTATCGTAGATGACTGATTTATAGAATTTTTTGACGATTGTATCGTTTAGGGCCAACCTCAATAACGTAAAATCATGAAACAATAACTTGTTTAAACTTGCATCTCCTGCCTTGCTGTTGCTGGAGTGAGTCCCTCGCGTGCCGCAAACTCCAGCTGTTTTCGCAGAGCGCGTGCTAATCACGTCAGTCGCGCGGCGAATTCAAATCCTCGCCGCACACAACACCTTCGAATAAGAAACCAAGCACCTCAGAATCAACCCAACGTAATATACCAGTGTATAATAGATTTGCCTCGCTAGGAAAATTAACAGATCAAGACAAATGATTTGAATGTGTCAATGTTACTTCGCCCCAAGAAGAATATCTAAGAATTATTCCCATTTTTGCAAATAATATCTACAAATCTCCAAAATCAGTAAAGACATAAATTGTCGCCCGCTAATAAAGGGCCTGCAAGCGCCAGGAGAGCAGTTCTGGAGTCCAGAGAGGTAAGTAGAGACGAGAAATTAGCCCTGCAGTTCAGAGAGAGAACGGCAAGTACACGGGTAGGGGAGCAGCCCAAGAGCAGTTATTTTCTTCTAGAGTACATACTCCTCGATTTACTCCGCGAACCAGCTGAAGGTGATGTTTTTCATACACAGCAGAGAGCGATTCAAGAGGCCGTGAGCGAGAGTGACGATGTGAACCAATGAGTGCCCACGCGAATCTCTGGTTTCCTTCATTCATTTCAGTTTCGAAATTCTCGGCGGCGTCTTGGTGTTATAGCCTTGTGTGGTGTTTTGTGCATTTGAGTTAGCGTAGTTTATTTCTTAGTTTTTGTATCTTTATTTCTTAATATTCCTTTGTACTTTTAGTCCTTATAGTTATTATTTTTCCTTTTCTTTTTTGTATCCTTACTATATTTATTTCATATCCACATGAGTGAAAAAGAAAAATAACAAGCTCTTCACAGTTCGTACCTGCCAACATTGTACTTCACAAGTAAAATACGTTGTTACACTAGTTAAATGATTTTAATAGACATATCATGTTTTGATGTGGACTCTATAATTGTAAGATAGCTACAAATCAGAAAAAATTGATAATAAAATTATTCATTTCCAAATCAGCTTCGATTCTTCCAAATAAAAGAGATGATTTTGTCAAAAATAACTTCAAGACAAAATCTCGGTCTAATCTGTTGTCACAAATTAGACAACAAATTAGAATCCTCAGCGTTTGTGCTTTTGAGACATTTTTGTTTATATTTCGAGTGGCAGGAACTTCCATCAAAATCCCATTTGTACATGATTTCCAATTGGAATTATTGTTTTCACTAACAACTTAGAATTTTGTTCTGAACTAATCATAAACGAAGTGCGATATGATTGAGTAGTCTTTGTAATTTCACTTCAGATATTGTCTCCGAAATAACTACATCTTTGGTGTAGCACTGCTGTTTCGCTTTTAACACTTGGTTGTAGGCCGGGTATAAATCACAATTTCTCTCTTTTGCACTTTTTCTTAATCGATTATATTATGATATGCTCAATTTTGCGTTTACAATCAATACCAGGGTTTTTTCAGGAGTGTAACGCTGAACATTCTTCTTTGGCACGTGAAAGCGCTTCATGGTTCTTAAATAATGAAGACTTGATATCGTAGACTTTTTTATAACTTGAGCCACATTTCGTTTGCCTTATTTCGTAAAACCCCTTTGTGTTGCAAACTTGTTTCTTGGGGGCTGTGGCTCTCGACTAAGTTTTTTGTTCGCCTTCTCTTTTTCTTAGAGCTTAATGTAACAAAATCCTGTTGTGTTTTACCACATGGATTTTAAGTCATTTTTATGTTTTGTAAGAAAAATAATTTCTTCTCTTAACTAATTGTTGTTCAAAAAAATCCTTATTTCTTTCACTTGCGTTCCAACGACGTACAATATTAATAATAAAGAAATGTATATTACTGGTAATAACCTCTTCTGGAATATTTGGTAGTCTTCATAAAACTAAGTATACTTCCTCATACGTGTTGTATCCGCTCGGTAAATAAAACTTTCGCGAGATAACAATGGAAGTCGCGCCATTCCCAGAAGCGCACCTACCGAAGAAGAAAATTAAAAAATGCAGCCTCCGGAGGTCTCCGCACATTAAAATTAGTGTTAACGTAAAGGTAGTTAAGTACTCTAAATTATATAAAATATCTGTAATATTACAAAGTGTAACAATTTTGTTCTACTCAAATGAATTTCCTATAAAAGGTACAAACGTTCGTTTCTCCCCTAATATTTTAGAAAATAAGTTCTCTATTTATAGAACGTTACATTAACTTAAAAGTTAGTGAATAACTTACCTGAAGATCTTGATGTAATGTTGGCATGACAATAATATGCTATAGATACGTGTAAGTACACATAGAACACAACCATCCGATCGACGTCCACGCTCGACTGAATGCGCTCCACAATGTACGCTGAGTTTCAAGAAGCCTTATCGCTCTACGCTTCATAGAATATCGTCTATTCACACTTTTCGAACAATTCACGCTTCTGTCCACAATCCTGAATCGATACATTGAGGTTTCAACAACTTTGGTTTCAAGACAAATGTCCCCGTAAATATACCACTGTGTATTCGGAGGTACACGCACGTTGAAGACTGAGCTTACTCCGCACTTTACCCGACGGATTTTCGCCGTCTAAAGTTACTCTCAAATTTACTCTCGTGTAAGCGATTTACACTCGAGTAAAGAGATGGTGAAACGCTCCAAGACGTTACTCTCGGGTAAACATGATTTACTCCAGAGTAAACTCTTACTCCTTGTTTGGTGAAACCGGCCCCTAGATGCTCTAACGTGGGGCCGGAGCCCATGAAGTAGAAGCTGCGACCACACCGCTCCACAAGCCGCGACCCAACGAGCATCAGAAGCATCCGTAGCAAGTGGAAATGTAGTCACAGAGTGCATTTTTAGTTGTACAAATCGGGGAAAATAAACTTGGTTGAGTTACAGTTCACGTTTACTCAACAAACATAACAGGAGGGAGGTCTAATTCTCCTGAATTATGGGTTCCTTAGTACTGTTAATATTTAGTAACGATTCACTGTTATTGTCGGCAATGTTGTATGCTTGGTCGCTTTCTGCGACATTTACAGAGCTGAGGTTACTACCCTGCAGGATTCCGGACCCAGTGAGGTGGTGCGAGCATTTATCGGGACCTTGCTGAATATTTGAAAACTGCTCGTTATTTGAGGCGAATCGTGGATTTTGGCTGGTGTGGCCACCGAATTCGAGATGTTGTGGAATCACTGGGCCGTTGGTGCTCGTGCCCGTGGCACGCTCGTTGCCGCACAGAGAGTTGACATGGCTCCTGCAATGCTGTGGTTTAGGTCACAGCTGGCTGGAGGGGCCTCACCGTTAATGATAACTGATTAGCGATTGTTGGTGAATGGTGCACTGTGTAGTCGCTGGTTGAATTTCACTACATTATTTCACTGTTAAATGCCTAGAATGTTCGCTAAGTATCTACACTGACTAGACCGGAGCGAGCGATGTTGTCGCCACGGCTGTTCCGCGTTGAAATGACTACACATGGTAACCGCAAAACAGTTGCATGGAAGTCTATATCCAAAGTAGTTTGTTGAAACATCACCGTCACCGCAAAAACTCCACCTCTGTTGCAACGTTTCTTATTTCGCGACCCTCTTTGATGCTGAACTTTCCGTGCTCGTGTGTTTACCCAGGGTTAATCTGAGCACAAACATTCAACGTGTGCTTTTTTTCTTTTGCGTTTGTAATGGCTTGTTGCGTGTTCGCGATGCCCTTCACCCCCGGCCCGCCCCGCCCCGCCAGAGCGGCGACGCGTCGTTAAGGCGGTCGGAATCTCTGCGCCTTGCTCGGCAAACACTCGACTGAGATTAATGCTCCCTTGAACTCGGCGCGAGATTAAAATATTCTGCTTACTCTCCACGCTCCCCTGCCTCCTCGACGCACCAAATATGCAGTAGTACTGGAGGTACGCAGAGTAATACCAGGTTTATGGAGGAAGGTCAAGTGCTACCTTTGAATGTGGAGAAGCGGAGATAAATAACACATTAAAAGCGGAAGAACACAGGTACTACACAAGGGGAAATAATAGTGTAATAAAACGAATGCTTATTCTCAGTTGTGTAGTGAACATTTAATTTCAAAGTGTTGTCTATTTAGTGCGAGATCTGGGAGAAAGAAAAGAATGGGACAAATGTTTTGCTTCTAATGAGTTGCAGGCCTCAAAAGTTATATAATCTATTTCCGAAAGAGTAGGTTTATGTCTTTAAAAATGCCCACTCTAAAAGACCCTTCTAAAGATTGATAACATGCTCCAAGTAAAATTAATGAATCAACTCCACATTTTGAATACATCGCTTTAATCATTTGATAAAGTCTTCTTGTACTATTCTTTGTAACTCTTTGATTCAAAATCACAATTTGTTTCCAAAAATTTGTCCTGGTGAACTGTATAAAATTTAGGTAATGGTTTCAATCTGAATTTTTAAAAAAATAATGGTTTTGTTAATAATGAGGTAATAGTGGAAATTTGAACTAAAAGAACTGGATAATCACGCAGTTCTCAAAATATAGCAATATTTATCTAATGAAAGTAAAGCAACAGTTTTTGCCTGAAGGAAAAGTCTTCTATTTAGAGACGATACTATATTAGACGCTGAATAAAATGTCACCCTCAAAACGTAACGTGCTAACGCGCGTACCTTCTCTGAAGTTACGCTGTGATAGGCAATACATAACTTCCTTCTGGGTGTTGCATACCACGAAAGAAAGCATAACTATAATGGCTAAAAGATTTCTCCTTTAGCGGTCAAGTTGTATTATCACTTCAAATACTGTTGACCTAAACAAAATTAATCACTATCCTGAGTTAGAAGATGCAAAATCACAACATTACATTTTATATACAGATTATATTTCTCCGTACAAACGATATATTGTAGCTTCCGTTCGTGAGTGGCATGATGTGCTGTTACATTTCTTAAAGACACAAAATTATATTTCCTTATTTGTCGGCAATCAAAGTTAACCTTTTGTATTTTTTCATTGAGAAACAGAAATAAAGATAAAATAAATAATCTTAGGCATTTATAATAAACGAGCAGGCAGATTGATGATTAGGTAGGTGAATCAAATGAATGTTCAAGCTCAAAAAATATCCTTCTGATAATCAAACAAGATCGTCATCGTGAACAAAACACGCTAAACATTTTGTAAAATATTTCATCATTTTGGGGTTTGTTATTGTTCTGTTGAATGAAATTACCGCCAAAAATTAATTGATGTGCAAATGTATGGAATATTCATAAAATGATATTTCATAATTTATAATATTTAAAAACACAATCTTCTGTGAGTTAGCATTTGTAGTATTTCTGTCGCCTATTCACAGACGCAATTTGGGTTCGCACGTTGAGTTCCCTCTTTCGTCAGAGATACGGAAAGAAATATGAAGAAATAAACACTCGGAGTCGTGAAACGGCGAAGCATCTGCACTTTTCAAATAACGACGTAGTATCCTTTTAACCACATAATACAATATATTCACCATCGAGCGCCACTCCACCTGGCGTCCTTGACCTGATTCCCGCCGCGCGCCCGCCACAGACGTCTCAATGCACACGAACACCGCGGCCCAGCCCCTGCACGAGCTCGAAGATTGTGGATCCAGCGGGAAACTCTGTTCCCGGAGTGGCGGGCTGCGGCTTTCAAAAGACGCAAAAGTTCCTGCAAGAAAAAACTGAAAAATCCCGCCCGCCCGCCGTCATTCATCTTCTTAAGAGTCGCCGCAGCCCATCGAAACTTCCTGGGGCAATGTGGTACCGAGCAACCTTCGCGCGGCCGGAAAGTTCTCCCGGTGCGCGGAGCTGCCTCGCACAAGTTGCGCGGAATTTAGTTTTCTGCCGCAAGAAGTGAGCGCGATCGATTCGCGCGAGAGGGTATTTCAATGAACTCGATGTACAACCTCTCACGTGGCAGCCTCAGCTCCGGCAAACGGGGGGGAATTAATTTCCCTGGCGCGAGAAATTTTGGATAATGGACATTGGGGTACAAGATTATTATTCAGGAGAACCGAAATATTCTAGTTGTTGAAGAACTTTTTTTCATGATGATGAAAGTTTAGTGATTCTTGATAGTGTTTGAAATAAAATAAACTTGTTTTAAAATGAACTTCCATTCAAGTGAAGAGTTTCTTACATTTTAAAGCCTTCATGCCTTGGCCTGCATTAATGGAAGATGTAAGGTAAAATTGCCAAGGATTCTTTTTGTAACTAAAGGAAACTTCTTTTAAAATATTATCTACTTGATGTATGAATCAAGATATTTTGCCTGCACATTTTCTGAAATGTCGTTAAATTAGTGTTAAGAAAGGCATACAATAGGCAAATATTAAAATGTATATGTTGAGATTAAATCCTTGAGTAAAATAAGAACTATACAACAAATTATAGAAAAATATAGCGCGAGACGGTATTTACTGAACTCGATGCACAACTCTCACGGAGCCCAGCCTGCAAACGGTGGGAATTAATTTCCCTGCGCGCTGAAATTTTGATAATGGACATTAGTACAAGATTATTATTCAGAGAACCGAAATATTCTAGATGTTGAAGAACTTTTTCATGACAATGAAAAGTTTAGTACTGTGATAGTGTTTGGAAATAAAATAACTTGTTTTAAAATGAACTTCCATTCAAGTGAAGAGTCTATATTTTAAAGCCTTTCATGCCTTTGGCCTGCATTAATGGAAGATGTAAGGTAAAATTACATGACTTTTTGCAATTCAAAGGAAACTTTTTAAAAATATTATCTACTTGATGTATGAATCAAGATATTTTGCCTGCAATATTTTCTGAATTACTGTTAAATTAGTGTGTTAAGAAAGGCATACAATAGGCAAATATTAAATGTATATGTTGAGAGATTAAACTTGAGTAAAATAAGAACTATACAATAAATTATAGAAAGTAAATATAGCGCGAATGCATTTACTGAACCTGATGCACAACTCTCACGGCAGCCCAGCCTGCAAACGGTGGGAATTAATTTCCTGCGCGCGAAATTTTGGATAATGGACATTAGTACAAGATTATTATTCAGGGAGAACCGAAATATTCTAGATGTTGGAAGAACTTTTTCACAATGAAAAAGTTTAGTAATTCTTGATAGTGTTTGAAATAAAATAAACTTGTTTTAAATAAAATTCCCATTCAAGTGAAGCGTTTCATATTTTAATGCCTTTCATTCCCTTTGGCCTGCAATAATGGAAGATGTAAATGTAAAATTGTCATGACTTTTTTTATGATTCAAAGGAAACGTCTTTAAATATTATCTACTTGATGTATGAATCAAGATATTTTGCCTGCAAGATTTTCTCGAATTACCGTTGAGTTAAGTAAAAGGCATACCTTGAAGAATATCAACATTAAGCTCATTTTATTTAATTAAAAATCTATCAAAAAATGTTTCCATATAAAAGCTGATTGGATACCAGTTTATACGAAATTTAGTTCAGTAGATGTCTGTCGTGGTGTAAGTATCGTCCCTTGGCGCCTGAGCTAGGCAGCAGGTAGTTTCTTTTGCAGGTAGCCACCGTTATAACTTTCGCAGTCAACGATCGCCTGACGCTGTAGAAGCCCGAAAAGAT
The DNA here is from genome assembly GCA_964035755.1 of Teleogryllus oceanicus. Taxonomy (NCBI): domain Eukaryota; kingdom Metazoa; phylum Arthropoda; class Insecta; order Orthoptera; family Gryllidae; genus Teleogryllus; species Teleogryllus oceanicus. Next base: position 81,160,202 of record CAXIVR010000012.1, read on the forward strand.
AAGTATATTTTGCTGTACTCTTTACCATTCAGTGAAATTATATTGCACCTTTCTTCTTGAGTTTTATTTGTATTCTTACTTATCTTACTCTACTTGATCTGAGATCCGCTCTACTGTTCTTTAGTTTTCTACCTCGACCACTTCAACGAAACTTTTCTCCTAGTGTCTTTTTCTGATCTGTCTTCTGCTTAATTACTTCTCTTAAGATGACGAAGAGCAACAAGAACGCATCTAGTGCCAATATTGATCTTGAAACCAAAATTACGGAGCAAGGAATGAGGCACTGGATATGCAGTAACTTCGCCTACTTTACGCCTCTGGCATCTGTATCAACTGAACTGGTAGCCAAGCAATTGGAAGACTCCAATGAATTTCAATGCTAATCTTGTGGCAGGTTTAGAGAAAAACTGGCTGAACGTGACCGTGAGATTTCAAACTCAACCTCAGAAGAAAAGACAGACCAGCTCGAGATGTACTCACGCCGAAACTGCTTGCGGATATTCGCGTGAAAGAAATGATAATGAAGACAATTGACAAGCTGGTCATCGAAGAAGCCGCCAAAAAGATAAGTGTTAACTTAACCTTGTGCGATATTGATAGGAGCCATCGGATAGGTCGTCATACCCGGAAAAACAGCCAATTATCGTTAACTTATTAGCGTACGAAACGGAGTGAAATGGGTTCTGCTCGAAACATGCTGAAGCATTCTGGTATCACGATCTGTGAGGATCCTACAAAATCGCGCCTGGTTCTGGGCTGCAAGCCGCCATCGACCGCTTTGGCCTCAAGAACGTGATAAAGACGGCCCCATCGTCATCAAACGTGGTAATAGTCGTGCCCGGGTGCAAACCAGACCAGCTGAGGCAGTTCAGCTCTAGCGCAGGGAGCGCCCCACCCATCCACCTTCCCACTCCACACCCCTCTTTCAACCACTTTCGGATATTTCCGAGAATCTCTCCTTCCTCCTGTCTTCTGCGAACGCCTCTTCAAACCCTCAGTTAATGCTACCTTTTCTTTTCCTCGCATCCTGCAACTTCACTGTGGGTGACCGGCACCTTCTCCGACGGTACAAGCGTCTGATGCTAGAAATAAGTCAATCCTCGCTCTTTCTGTCTGCACGTTGCACACTTAAATGCTCAGTCTCTGCCCTGCCATTTGATGAAGTAACGGAAATAATATCTAAACACCGTTTTCATGCGCTTCTCTTAAGCTGTGAAACCTGAAGAAAATTCCTTCAATTCCGCGCTAGTAGCACCTAGGTACCGCTTGATAAGAGCTGGATCGAAAAGCTGTGTCGCCGCACATGGTGGAGGTGTCGGTATACATTCGCGACGATCTTAGACATAAACTTGTACTCTCTTCAACAAATACGATTGCTGCCAACGAAGTGAATATCTTTTTATCGAAGTCGGACTCTTTAGGAAAAATGTCTCTTGGCTGTCATATATTTACCTCCCAAGCTGTAAGGGCATAGATATGTTGACGAAACCTTGCATCTGTGGATCCATTCTTGCGGAATACATTATTGTAATGGTGACTTTAACTACAACTTATTGTGCTCCTCCTTCTGCAGAGCAGTTTACGCGCTTTTTGACAGCATGTGCCTCGAAATTTTACCCTTAGCACCTTACACAACCACCAAAGAGCACGGAAATCCTGGATCGATCACATAATAGCGTTCAATAAAACAAAGTTCGAACATGCACACTTCAGTTCCTGGATTTCAAACACGATCTAATTTATCTGTTTACAATCTGAAATGTCCTAAATACACACCGCACTTAATCAAATACCGCGATTTTTCAAAAAATTCGATAAAAACAAGCATTTAATGTAGATGGATTGACACTTCCATGGCAACTTGTCCACGAAGAAGAATCGCTGGAAGCAAAGTGGCGATTTCAGTAATCCTTAATAATACAACTTCATGACTGGCATCGCGCCTTTAAAAATATCACGCGTAACCTGTCCTCCTGCAATTCATGGTTAACTATTAAATTGAATTTAATGAAAGAACGAGATGCAGTGCATGCTATTTTCCGAAAACTAAATGCGAACTACTTTAAAAACAGTACAAAATGCCTAGAAATTTAGTTACGCAGAAATGCTGCAACGCTAAAAGAAAATACATTACCACACTACCTTGGCAGAGTCCACTCGGAAACGATTTGGAAAAATTTGAAAATTCAGGAATAGGTAAAGCTCTCCTGAAATTGAAATGAATATTCCCTAGAATCTCTAAATCATAATTTTGTGGCAATCGTTCCTTCATTTGATCAAATTTGAAGAGTCAACTCTCGCGCTTCTCCAAAACTCAGAAACAAAATTCAACGACGAATTTTTCTTCATCCGTGGAACATGAGGATATAATAAATAGTTCAAAGTCTCAAATCTAATGCTTCAGGTACCGATGATATAAATGCCAAACTGCTAAAAAACAGCTCAGATGTGACTCCATCCAATCATTACCGAAATAGTAAAATTTCTCACGAGTTGGACAATATCCTTTATCTTGGAAAAGTGCGCTCGTGCATCCTATTCCCAAGACAGCATCAACCAGAAACCCTATTGAATACCGCCCAATTAGCATCCTCCCGACTATTTCTAAAGTACTGAAAAGTCGTCCGTAAGCAAACTGAACTGCATCTCCAAAACCACTCACTTTAAAAATGATCAGCAATCAGGTTTCCGTTCCGGCAGGAATACTGGTACTGCGCTACTGAATGCTATTGAAGATGCGAGAACAGCTATAGATCACAGTAATATAATTCATGTTAATTCTTCTGGATTTCAGCAAAGCGTTCGACCCAGTAGATCAATGACATTCACTGCAAAAACTAAAAATCATGGATTTGCACAGCCTACGCGTACATGGTTTCAACTATTTAACCCAGAACCTAAAAGAGTGGTGTCCGGCAGTCGCAGCCCAAGGCCCAAAACTTAACCGCGGAGTTGCCTAAGGCACTGTATTAGACCACTAGTGTTCTTAATGTATGTAAACGATGTGGGAAATGCACTTAAATATTGCAGTCATCAAACGTATGGATGATCTTCGATATATCTGTTGGCTAAATTCGTCTGAACTCTTTCTCACTGCGCATAAAATTAATTGTAAGATTTGATAACTTAAACAAATGGGCAGCGTCATTAGGCCCACAATTAAACTTCATTAAATCACAGTGCAAGGATTACTGGGTTCAAAAGCACTGCGAATAAAATATCATCTTCTACCTTGCCTAAATTTATATAAATGACACTGTTCTACCTATGTCTGGAAGTCAAGAACCTAGGAGTGTTTATTGACAACACCCTCAGCTGGAACTCGCAGATTCAACATGCCAAAGCTTTTTGCTGCAATGTATCTGCTGAAACGCCTGCGAACGCTTACCAATTAGTATTAATGAGACACTCATTAAATCACGTATTATGCCACATTTTGACTATTATGACTTTCTTCTGACAAACATGACATCCAAATTACAACGTAAAACTTCAAGTAGCACAGAACGCATGCGTACGGTTTATTTTTTGATCTAAGAAAATACGACCATGTATCGCACTTTTTGACTCACTTCGCATGCTTACTCTAGACAAAAGACGGTTACTTCACTCTCACTTCTTCTCTATAAAATTTCAGCACGGTTCTCATGTAACACGTTCAAAGAGTAATTTCAATCCTGAAATTAAACTGAGCTCGTAGTTCAGCTCTGGCTCTGTGTACCACGTCACAGCACGACTTTTTCAGTAAATCTTCTACCACATAGCCATCCGAGCCTGGAATAAACTACCAGCGAGTCTAAAACATTCGAATACTCTTCCGTAAACTAAAACGAATTAAATACTTGGGCAAGGTATAACGACATATAGATTGGTATTAATGTCCTCTTCATCTTCCAGACGTTTCCCACTACCACACCCGGTCACCGCCCCTAAACTGCACTTTCCTCACTCTTAAATTCAAAATTCCACCCTATATACCTCACTATTCTATTTCATTTTTCACTCCTCACTCCATCTAAATTATTAACAACCCATATTTTCTGTGCATCCTAATTAAAACTGTTCAAATAAATATTTAAAAAAAAAAAGATTAGCCATTGCTCCAAATAAAATGCCAAAATACTTACAGCTATTTTTGTAATTCTCATCATTGTCAAGTATCTACAATATATAGGTCTTAATAATAATTACAATTGATGTTTATATCCTATTGTACTTACTGTTTCTTAATATCATCAATATTATATTATAAATTACTGGTACTATTAATCAGAGCCTATTGTGCTTCTGCTGTTACAAATGTTTGTATATTTATGTAAAGTGCTAATGTATACCAAACGTAACATTTCGTACTCTGCTTCTGGATAAATTTACTTTTCCACCTACTTCTTCCTCCTTTTCTTCTATTTCTTCCTTTCCCCTTCTTCACAGTCTTCCCCATTTATGTCATTCATGACCCTTTCCCCTAAACGCCTCATCTCTTCACCTTCACTACTATCCATACCATATTCTTCTATATGTTAACGGCCATAAGCCGCCATCCTGATTGAGGTTTTTCTGGGTTTACTCAATTGCTTAGGCGTACGCCGGATGGCTCTCTGTTTGCACTCCAGTCATAAATGACAGTTTGTCCCCTTTAGTCTCTCTCCTTTCTTCTTTCTCGTTCGTATTTTCTATCATTTTCATTTATGATTCCCTTCTCTCATTTCTCTTCTCTTCCACTTCTATATCATAATGCTGTTCGGCCCTGCCGCCATCCTGATTGAGGTTTCTGGTTTACTCAATCGCTTAAGGCGTTTGCCGGATGGTCCCTAGCTTTGTACTCCCAGACTAAATGTACAGATTTCTCCTCTTATATGTTACTACTCTGTATAAATGTAAATCAGTGGTTAGGCGGAAGAGCAGGCCCTATGGCCTGAGCCTGCCAATAATAAAGACACTTTATTATTATTATTATTATTATTATTATTATTATTATTATTATTATTATTATTATTATTATTATTATTATTTACCGACAAGCCATTATATACAAGGAGTGATATGAGAATAATACGGTCTGCAGCAAATACGAACGGTTACAAAACATCATTCAGTATTCTTTCTTCTTCTGTACCATTACATCGCATCCAGTTAATTGTTCTTCAAATTACATCTGTACATGACTTTAGTCTTCTTCCTCGCCTGTTCCTTTCGCCCATTGTCCCGACTGACTTAGTGCGCGCAGCACAACACGTTGTCTTGCAGGAAAATAAACAGGTGAACCATTTTGGGTAAGAATACACAAACGTGTTCTCCTCAATAGTTTTATGGCAGTTTTCTTGAGAAACGTTATTTTGATGCGTCAATTACTCGACAATTTTAGATGTTCCAACATAGAGACGTTCGTGCATCATAAAGCTTAGTCATATTATTGGTAAAAGAAGTGCTTAACATCAATGGAGAAAAAAACTAGCTAATTTAGATTCAAACGAAGAAAAATGTAATTTGTTTATTGATGAAATTGGGGAAAACGACGCCCTTGTATTAAATCGGAACGCAATAATATTCAGTCAAAACTATTTTCTTTGACAGACGTAGCACACACTGTTCCCAGATAGGCAAATAACTGAGTCTACTGATGTCACATTATCTCGTAAAGATCCAGATTTCAAAATCACATAACACTTTCTCAGAGTATCCGTGCCGATGAGGCAGTGATTAAATAAGTGAGTTTGTAAGTACTGTTCTGAGCTGGCCAACTAATAAGTCATGGGCAAGAAGCTGTACTCAATACAGCCTCTGTCTGGAGGAGAATTTAGCGAACGACTGCTCTAGCAGTAGTTTTCCGTAGTTTCTTCATCACACCGGACGAATGCCGAGCAGTTCAATTTAACAAACGGGCCGGGCCGAGAGTGATATTTCCTTCCTTGTCCTTGTCCAACTTCTCAGCCCGACATGGACACACCTATACGCACTACACTACCACATATGTTGGAGGACTCGTCAAGTGCTTAGAGCGTAGCCCAACAGTGGGAGATATCTGGAGAGGGAAACACCCACAAGTTGGCGTGTAGGTCGTAACCGGATCTCGCCATTGAGCTGTAGAAAAACACACCCGCATTGATAGCAGTCGACGCCCCCCGGAAACGCGAAATATTTAATCATTCTCGTCAAATGCAGTGTTCCTCCCCCTCTGGAGAACGCCGACTTCCACGTGACGTTTGCCTCCTTCTGGAGTCTCCCTCAGGGCCTCTGAGGGCAAAAAGATTCTTGGAAATAATATTTACATTTTTGGAATAGATTCGCACACAGGCTATGCTTTTGTGAAAATAACTTGCGAGAAGTAATATGTCTCCATGATCTCATAATCCCTGTCATTTATTTTGTAAATCGCAATCTTTATAAATAAATCCCTGAACATTAAATAAAATAAACAATATAGTGTAATTTCTGCCCCCGAAATGCCTTGCATTAAAAGTTTTTCAAGCGAAGTGAAATATGTAATTTAATGTTTCTATCAATGAATGTATTGATTGAAATGAAAACATTAATGAATTTATTCATTGCATGTTATTTCTATTACTGAGCAATCATCAGTAAATATTCATTGCATTACCTTAGTTATTTATAAATGCACCAAATTAAACATCAACCGAATTTTCTCAAACCGACCTTCCACACTCGTACAAATGCAAAATACGGTGGAAAGAACGAAAACAAGAACAAATGTTTTGTGTAAATTTGCCTCGACGTCATCTTTCTCGCAGGAAAAATAAAGCCAGTTTTTACTGTTTATTTATTATCCATATTTCCTTTCATTTTAATTTTGGCACTTCAGTGTAACTACATCGAATTTATTTGCATATCCTCTTTGCAAAAGTAATGTGTACTTACTTGAATAATATCTCCAAAGCTTCTCAACATACCTGAAACAAAATAGAAATTCATGATTTTTAGTCATTCATATTTATGTATACTTAGTAATTTAGTTATTTATATTCAATGATAAAAAGAATACACGAAATGGAAATGTATAGAACATAAATTATACTTCTTTATAAATGATACCTGCTTGCGTGGCTCAGGGCGTCAACTATTGTCACTACGGGAGGTTCTATGGTTGAGTCTCGAGGGTGGAGGAATTTTTGACACTATTTACATAGACTGAATTCAGCCAGTCTCGACGAGAATTCTTGCGGCCGGCTGCTCCGATGGGTAGTTTTCCGTGGTTTCTCCGATCAACACCAGGCGAATGCTAGAGCAGTAGCCTAACCAAAGGGGCACGGCCCGCGCGATCTTTCCTTTCCTTCCTTCTACTATCATCTTTCTTACACTTACATGCACTACACTACAACAAATGTAGAGAGAGACTATTCGGGAACTGAGAGCCTGTCCCGGCTGGGGTCGTGGCCGGCTGGTGAGAGATACCTGATGAGGAAAGTCTCGCTAGACGACGTGCAGGTAAGGTCAACGCCGGATCTCCACATCCAGCAGGGGAAGACCACAACCACCTCCAGCAATGAAATATGCTCCGAACTAAAAGGGACTAATGAACATAGTAGGTGCCACGCCCGGAAACTGCACTCAATCATCATTTATAAATTACACACATGAGAAAAGTAAGGTCAATAAATCCTACGTCTTGACAAACGCCCGCTTTATTACTTCTCTCTCAGTACTCTATGCAGTACAGCCCTGAAGAGGACCGCGATATGTTGGTCGAAACGTCGGCACCCCAGCCTTCGACGCGGCGTCACCCGGACAGACCAGATCATACTTCTCTCTCAATTTATTTTATCTTGAAAGTAGGGAGAGGGCGGTTTAATTCGCATTACACAAATTTAAAAACTATTCGTAATAAAGTGAAAAATCAATATTTTGAAAACAGCGAAGACAAAACTCGTCTTCGAATATTTTACCTAATAGTATTCTGTGATGAGGTTCATTACATTTTAAACAAAAATTAAATTGTCAAAAAGAGGGCTATTTGAAAACAATTGTAGGATGAATTCCCGTTAACTAAATTCTTTCTTTTCTTAATCATGTGTTCACATTGATTGGAGTTCCCATTCCTAATGCGAGCGTGCACAAAGTTTTGTAGCTTGCGCCACCTTGACTCTCTTCACGAAGTATTTCATTTTTTGTAGTAGCCGAGGGTATTAGTTCAACAAACATTAAGTTCAGAAAATTGTTTCCATTAAACTGTGCTGTTCAGAAATAACACTAGTCATATTAAATCGGTGTAAATTTACTCTATTTTTACAATGTGAAACATGGAAGGAATAAATATTTAACTTTTCCTTTTATTACTTTCATCTGAAACATTGTTTTTATTATTATTATTATTATTATTATTATTATTATTATTATTATTATTATTATTATTATTATTATTATTATTATTCGTCCAAACGGCTAATTATTCTTCCTCTTCACAACTAAAGATGTTATGAGTCGGTTGACTACAAAGTGTATTCCGGGTTGCATACCAGCTTCGTAAGGAGCTGGAATGGACTGTCGATGCCTCTACAATACTTTGCGCAAAATGAGGGCTGTTCTCAATAAAGCAATGTCTTGTACTTCCCAGTTTTTTGAATAAACTGGTAGTTCAATCAAGTTCTTACACAAAATCTTCGGAACAAAACCTGGAGCTCAGATAACTAATTATTTTTTTAATTTATTACTTATCGTTCGACATTTTTGTCTTTCGAGGGTTTGCGGAGAAACGGCTTTGAAAAGTTGAACTACTTTTATAGACGCTCGCGAGATCGCGCCAGATACTGAACCCTCATTGTCGGCGCTTCTGAGAATCGAATTCATTTGTTAATAGGACGCCACCAGTGTCAATTGTTGAAGAATTGTTCAGCCGAGCATTTTCACAAAAGATCGCCTCGTCACTTAAAAAGCGTAGTAGTAATTCATATCCTGTCTGCATTGAAAAAAATATATATTCCTGACTGTTGGTAGCGGGGGCTACCTTAAAGTTGTGCAGATTCTGTGGAAAGAGGGTTTGCCGGGGAAACCAGCTGAAATTGTATTGCGTATGAATCCCAACAGACTGCAATCTTCTGTTCGCCTAAGACAAGGTAACATTGACAACTTCTTCAATATCCAATAATTTGTACGCTGAGATAAACGAATAGATCTTAAATAATTGTATTTCAAAATTTTCCCGTGCTAGGAAGTTGTGGCCACGCTTTGTGGGCCACCCAATCCAGCACTCTGTGGCTCCCCCAAACCTTTGCTGAAGCTATTTGGCTGCCGCAACACTCCCTTTCAATTCGTTTTAAATAGGCATTACAAAACCCTCGCAAAGCCATTTGGAAGGTAAACATAATATGGTAAGTTGTCAAAAATATATTCAAAGCAATAAAATATGCAAGTAGTGCTATCCAGACTTCGCTCCGGACATACTAATTTAACACACGCACACCTGTTTCACAAACTACCTCGCCCTCTGTGACTCTTGTAAAGTTGAACTAACGGTATCTCATATTTTGAACGTTTGCCCTAAGTTCCAGGAAGAACGAGATGGCCTATCACCGAGCAACAATTAGAAGCAGTTATATATTCTAAGTCATATCAACAGGAAATAATAAGATTCTGCCAGAAGATTAATATATTCAATAAAATATAAGGGTAATGTAAAGTAAGCAATATAATGTAATGAAATGTAACGAAATATAATGTAATGTAAGTGCAATATGTAAAATACTGAAAAGTTGCTAAGAACCTTTGGTTGATGCGACTATAATAAATAAAAAAATGCAAAAACGGCATTCTCCGGGCTCTAGTTATAAGGAATTAATGCAAAGAAATTATCGTTATATTCATCTGTTTATTAAGTATTTCCTTTTTTAAATTCATCTCTTTTAGGTATTTAAATACATCTCAAAAACTCAAAAATACAATTTTTCAAATACAACATGTTTTTAAAATACGTATATCAAACACAAGTATTTAAATACACCCCAATCCAGAACATCCCGTACTACAAACAGCCATCAATTACCTTGGGGATGATCTTAATCTATTCACAGACTGGTTGGATCTTCGGAATACGAAAATCAACCAGAGTAAAACACAAGCAATTTTTTTCACTATGACAAATTAAACCTCACACACAATTAAAGATTAATAATATTCCTATCAAATGGATAGATAAATCCCTACCTGTTAAATATCTATGCGTACTTCTTGATACTAAACCCAAATGGAATAAACATTGCAATATGCAATCAATGAAAACGTAAGCAAAAATGGTGTAACTGTACCCACTAATTAATAAAAAATCTAATCTAAATATAGATACTGTAAAATTAATTTATACGTTTATTATACGCGGAATGCTTCCAATTTGGAGAAATACTGTCAAAACTAACCTGAATAATATACCTAAATAATGATAACCTGATTATCTTAATAACCTGGTTATCTTACTTATCTGAATAATGCCTCGCTTTTTTGGTCAAATTTAATGACTAGTCTCATCAGTGGGACATTTTGACGACTAACTGCATACTTTCCTATCACGACTATTGCATTGTTCTAGTAGGCTCCAATTTCCCTGAGACCTCTTTCTCCTTACGTACACGGCGCATAGAATCTATGAAGTACATCAGCTCGAGGGTGGACGACATGGTGCATTTTAATGTTTTCCGTTTTTTTTCGCATTGTAAGCAGTTTTCTATAGACAAAAACAGCTTCAATTTATTATAGACAACGTATCACATTTTGTTTTATTAATAGACTTCAATGCGACGTTTCGAAATCATCCCTTGATTTCTTCTTCAGGCTAATACAACATACAAACAATATGCAATAAGCTACAATCATTGCTTAAATTTATAATTAACCTCTAACAATAATATAAGTAAAACAACAAATCTTTGGGCAAAACTATGCCTTTGTCAACATAATAAAACATCCAAATAAACATTCATTAAAAACTACTTTTTAATGTGATGTGATGGGAAAAACTACATTTTTAGTAATTTTATATTATTGTTAGAGGTTAATTATAAATTTAAGCAATGATTGTAGCTTATTGCATATTGTTTGTATGTTGTATTAGCCTGAAGAAGAAATCAAGGGATGATTTCGAAACGTCGCATTGAAGTCTATTAATAAAACAAAATGTGATACGTTGTCTATAATAAATTGAAGCTGATTTTTCTATAAATCCTATATAAAAAAGACAACCTATACAACATATTAACATTAAGCATTTTTCTGTTTTTTCGTTATTAATTTTATTATTATTAAAGATTGATGTTCATTTGTACAATTGAGTAAATAAAAGCAATTAATAATTACTACGCTTATCTATTGAACCTCGCAGAATCAAACATCCTCTTGCGCACTTGACACATTGCTTGGAAACACCCGATCCAAGTCGGCGGCTGGGTCCCCGTCATCCACACCTTGAGTAACACCTCGTCCTAAGCGGGCGCCCTGCGGCAGCTGAGCGTTGTCTTGTTCACCTGGCTAGAGGGCCTCGGCTCGCCCGGCCCCAGCGCGGCGCGTCGCCGCGCAAAGAGCTTTCATTATACGCATTCCGCGCAGCCAGCGGAGAGGAAGCGCAGCCCCGCGCAGCCCTTGCGCGCAGCCGCTGACCCGGAAAGCGATGGCGCCCCCCCCCCCCCCCCCCCCCCCGCTTTTCCCCCCGCCCTCGCCTTCGCTCCGCTCCCGCCCCCGCCCCCCTCTCGCCATCATTTTCCATCCCCGCCCCGGCCCCCGCCTTGCCCCCCTGTCCTGCTCACGACCTGCTTCTGCCTCGCCCCCGCCCCGCCCCCTCTCCACCACCTGTTAAGAGGAAGCGCGAGGGCGAGTGGGCCCGAGTCATTGAAACGAGCGGCATTACCCAAGGCGGAGTGTTTGGGAAACTATTCGCTAATAAAAGTGTATATAAAATGAATGAATATTTACTCCACGCTCGCCTACTACTAAAAATACAGTGAGTGTAGCACTTTCAAATCCAGGAAGAAGGCGTTGCTCCTTCCCCCGCTGGACGTCCGAAGCCAGCGCCGACCTTCACGCCGGCTTCCTCGGTTTCTCCCTCCACGTGTCTCCTGACCCCACCCCGACCTAGACAAGCTCTACGCTCCTAACATGTCTAGCGATTACACTTGTTTCTTTTTAGCTTTCCTTGTTTTCACAGACATTAAAGTATACAAATTATTAATGTTCACACTATTTACACACTGCTTTCAAGTTTTTTACTTTCTCGCGCTTACTTCGTGAGAAGGAAATGTTATGTAATCGTACGCGAAGTTTTGGAAGAAAAACTCTTATTGCCGGGCTCTGGGAACGAGAAAGTGGATAAATCCTTGAACGAGAAAGTGGATAAATCCTTGAACGAGAAAGTGGATAAATCCTTGAACGAGAAAGTGCATATAATTGGCGGAAGTGTTAGGGTTGGTTTTAGGTTTAATAAAGGGCAGTATAACTGCATGTTTCCACATATGTGGAAAGTATCCTAGGCGAAGTTCAGCATTGAAAACAGATGTTATAGCTGCAATACTACGATATGGTACCTGCTTGAGAGTTACATTGGTGATGTTGTTATAGCCAGGTTTTTTTGTTTTTTGTTTTTCAGCTTTTGAATGAAATTAAACGGTTCTATTAGCGAAATAAATTTAATGGGATGTGGTACAGGGAAAGAGGTTGATTCAAATGATGTTCTATTTGTGTGTTAAAGTTTTGATATATTATTGGATTGGGCTTGAAAGTAAAAACTATTTGGTTTGCTTTAAGGAATTATTGATTATTTGAAAGAAGAGGGTTTTTTTGACTGTTTGCCAGAGTCGTCTGGTGTTTGGATGAAGTTGTTGCAAGTGTTTTTGATAGTTATTATGTTTGTGATTAGTGATCATGTTTTTGATTTGGTTGGTGAGTAGGTTAATAAGTGTTTTGTATTGTTCGTTTTTATTTGAGAGCCAATGATGTCGGATAATTGTTTTCCTTATGATTACCTTTAAGATACGATTTGGAAGAGTTTTTGTGTTGTGTTTTAATGATGTAATGTATGGAGTGGTGGAATATAAATGAGCATGTATGATAGTTTGAGTGATATTTGAGACTGTATTATTTAGATCTGTGCTATTTGATATATGCGTTGGAAAATTAAAATTTTGTTTATTAGTTCTTTAAAGTATTTCCAATTGGTTTTACCTTTAATTATCTTATTTAGTTGTGATATATTGTCTTCTTGTGTATCAATGGTAATTTTAACTCGAAGATGGTCTCAGTCTAGTTCTGGTACAACTGTCTGGTTGTTTGATAATAATTTTAGTTAGTACTAAATCTAGTATATCTGGTGTTAAATTACACACGGTAGCAACATATAACACAAAATAAGTTGCGTTCTGATCTTAACGTCAGTCAAATGTTCCCTCTACCACTACCACTGCGCTAGTCAAATAGGATCAAAGTGAAATTACGATCCAATTTATTTTAAATAATATTCCACATAAAATTACTAATAATAAAATAAATTAAAACTGATTAACATAATATTACATTAAATGCAATTTCTAGAACAATTCTCAACGATTAATGAAGTATCAATACTTAGTTTGTAAGCTTCTCTGTGATTGATCAAGAACCTGAATCATGAAATCTGCAAGGTACTGAGTATCATTATGCAACGGGTTGCAGCCATCAAATGACAGCATTATACAATGAGAGAAGAAAAATATTTTGAATGTATGTCGCGTGGGCGCCTCGCCGCCTGTGCGCACCCTGGGCCTTGTTAAGCCTGTTTTACACGGTCATTTTTGCATCATTTCCGTCGATACGGAGAAGACTGATGTAATTTGTACGAAAAATGATGCATGCTTCATTTTTCCGTACAGATTTCATCCAGTTTGACTACAGCGCCCCTAGTGTCACTTTATGGAACTTTCTTCGATTGCGTGAGTTCTCCGGCAGGGAGTATATATATCTGGTGCGTAGCGTGGGCACGTGTTGTTTGTGATATTGAGTCTTTGCGTTCAGTGATCCCTCTCGCAAATAAAACCACAATACCTCACACATCTTTCTACTCCTTACTCTGCGAATTCGTAACTATCTGATCATTCTTCCCGCTAATTTAATTTGTTTCTGTAAATGCGATGTTCAACTGTTAAACTTCCAGCGCTTTTTGCGGCGTTTGGAGGAAGTATTTTCATCACGATTACGTACAGACCAGGAATGACCGTGTAAAACGTTGGAATCACGTTCATCCAGTTTCGGTACGCATAGAACCGAACGTCCTTTTTCCATCCAGTTTCTGTACAGAAAAATGATGAAAAAAGGATGAAAAAGTGACCGTGTAAAACAGGCTTTAGGGGCGGCGGTGCCCAGGGACGCACACGGGGAAGAGCGCCTAGAATTTCCGCTCAGCCGTTGGAGCAGAATTCGCGGAAGCCCCCATGTGATCTTTCCACGATTCCTAGAACTAAAAAAGAAAATAGCGTCGCTCAGCCGACGGCCGGTGTTTGAATTTCATTGGCAAAAAGCCATTTTCGCGGAACGCTTAACACTTAACTGACCGATTTTCTTTTTTGAAAAAATATTTTTTCATGTTGAATATCTTCAAGAAACATTCATAAATGAGGCTAAAAATATATTTCGTTCAAAATATTTGTACGTTTTCGAGAAAACCCTGTGTCCATATTGACACGCTGGGCAGTTACATATTCATTTTTAACAAAATATGGTACATGTTTGAAAATGTAAATGGTAATAAAAATAACAATAAATTTTATAAAATTATAATGATTCAACACGTTTAAAGAAAAATAATAAACATTATAAAATAATTATTTGAAAAATTGGAATGAAGTGCTGTCATTCGGGAGTATGGTAACTTCAAAACATTCCAAACGTAAACCTATATCAAATTTTGCGCACTGCTGATAATGTGCTTGAATGATTCCTTCTGCATCTTCTCTTATTTTCTTATCACACTTATTTTTTATATACTATAATGCCTATAACTATCAAATATCGTATCCTCTGTAACACTTCCTTTATTTGTGATGAGAGGACTGGTTGATGATGATCGTGCACCTTTTATAAAATTTTATACTAGATACTTTTTATACTATATTACACTTTGTGAAACTGGAACAATTTTCCACCTAAAGTCAAACTTTGCCATTTTTTCGCAGTTATATATTTTCACTTGCCAAGCATTGTGTATTGATACGTCGATAAACCTTAACAATATAGCCCAGAACCATTTCTGGTTTCTAATGTTTATTTATTACTTTACAATTACATGCACAGCAACGTTCTCATCCATCCGGTCTACACTCCCCGATGTTTCTATTATTTGCAGCTATTGTGCGCGGTCGTTGAATTTGGATAACATTTTTTACCTTTGCTGAATATCTTTTAACTGAAAACAGGTTCAACATGCTGAAGGTATAGCAACAAGGGAGTTGTCAACCCACTTCACATCAGTAATTTCGACGTTTTTACGATTTAATGCACAAAATGTCCCTTGCATATACTGTTACTACATTACTTCCGCCTTCAAAACCAGAACCAGAACCTCTTGAACAGAATCTCTTGAACAGTAAAATCGGAATTGAATATACTTTACAGCCCTCTGACGGAAAAATAAAAATGAATGTATAGTTAACACGTTAATTTGGCAACAAGAATTGACCCCACATGTGCCCAGCGTGTCCCAGTGGACACGCTCAAATATTTTTGATTGTACAGAAAAACAATATCTCCAAAACGTTTTTTAAAAATATGTACTCGTATGTTAAAGTTTATAAATGTATTTCATGCAATTAAACTTTAATTAAAATAGAAACTGTCTACATCAACATCCGTGATTTTTCAGCACAAAATATTCTGGGCATTTCAGGAAGCAATTACAACAAACTCCCTTACAGCATACTATTCTAACAACAATGAGTATACAGTCCTGTCTGGACTTTGTTTTATAAGTCAAACGATTGCTAATTTCATTGTAATAACTATTAGCTCTATACAAAAGGATGAAATATTGCTAATGTGTGTGCATATGTACACGCGAAAATGCCGATGGCCAGCCGCTTGTCGCGAAAGAGGAGGGGGACTTTGAAGCTCCGGTAAACACGCGTGCTCGAGTCTGAGGGGCCCTTCTGGTGGACGCTTTGGGAGAGAGCTGGTGGTTCTGCACAATCTGTCCGTGACCGAGCGAGTCGCCATCATCGAGAACGACGTGTTTGCGAGGGTCATAGTTTTACATGGCGTGCCTACGCCGTCAGAGCAGTCCCTCGCCGGGGGACTAATCCGCCGGGGGATCTAATAAAGCGTAGATCGGATTGGAGTATGTGCCGGAACTCAACGGCTACATTGTAATTGACCGCCACACGAGTTTGTTTAACGTACGACGCGCAGCCGGTGGTCGGGCAGATCCTCACCTTCCGACGATCGCAATTCCGCGCGCTGAGCGAAAGGGAGCGCCAGCCGCCGTGCGAGGACGCCGTGGGGCTCCGTGTGTGGAGGATAAATGCCCCGTCCCCCGCGCGGGCCCCCACGCAACACCTTCGCCTGGACCGCTGCACGGCCTGGCCTCTACCTAGGAGAAGCCAACACAACTGTCCTTTCCTCGTCCGACAAGGAAGGGTGAAACTGTTGTGTCAGACGAACTGTTCGCCAGGTTAATTGTAAGGTTATTCTATGTAATCTTGTTTTTTTTTTATATTCACTCACTTCAGTAGTTTCCTGTTATGATTAAATTCTGTCCACGGAATTTTTTTTCTTTTAATTTAATTAATTCCCTCATCTTCCTTCCCTTCATGGCATTTATAGTAATAATGACAGGGCAAATGCGGTAAGTGGTATTTGCGTTCTTGCCCCACCGCCCACCTGCTGCCTACGCGGGCGGCTATTCAACGGAAGGAGATTGGCCTGGAGTGTTTCCAGGCGGGCGGTTGCGTTATAATATATGTTTCGTTTATGTTCATAAATTCTGGTTTTTAGCATTCGTTTGGACTGTCCTATGTAAGAAGTCGGACATTGTTTACATTCAATTTTATAAGTAATATTTTAACGGTATCTTTGTTACGTTTATCTTTTATTTTAGTCTCCACATTATTTTATTAGTTACTTTATCAACAACTTCTATGACAAATCTGTTTTTTGTAAATCTTCCTTAATTGTTTTGTTTATATGAAGGAAGTGTTAAAATTATGTTACAGGGATTCGGTAGTGCTCCAACGTGGGAGACGCATACACCGTGAGAGACTTCCTTCCAAAACTGCCCACTTTACAAAACGTATATTGGATTAGATCTGTTTCAACAAACCTAACATCAAATGAACATAAATTCTCCAAACATCATTAATACCTCATTCAATACCATCAATAATTGATCGAAGTTGTGTACTTTCAAAAACACGCAAACTTCATAAAATTAAGTTGCAGCTAGTGACAGTCGAAGACAGAAACTTGGTATTTCCCTCAAGCGCTGGGCAGTGCTTGGTGAAAAGAGCCCCCTGCATTCTCTGGTTGTTGCATGTGGTTGTTGGTGGTCTCTGGTTGCACGTGTGATCTGTGGTTGTTGTTGCATGGCCCTATGTTTAAGCACAGGGTCAAAGAGTAAGGGTAAAATTAGTAAGTAGTAAAATTCATTGTCGTCACTTATATTAAGGAAAACCTTAAGGAATTTCTTAAAACGTTTTTCAACTCATAGTCGCAACTTATAGGCGCACTTACGGTCACTCCTTAAAGCTACAAGGAAGGTGCAGCTATAAGTGAACCCTTTCTTGGGGTATTGAAAATTGTCATACAAATTTGAAAGAAATGGAAATGGATAACGATTTCCAACATTAAATGGAATCTTGCTACGTAGCAACAAGCGGTATTTGCGTGACATGCAAAACCCCTTTGGAAATGCACAACAACCACGAATTGAATAAAAGACATTGTTTTATCAAGAATGTTGTACACGTCATGGTATCATTGGTGGGTAAACCAGCTTTAAATAATAGAGGTTTACCGATTTCACCACTATTTAAAACACTTATGCATTGCAATTCTACGCAACATTATCTTTTCACGTAAGTTTTTTATTTATTTATTTGTTATTTAAGGTCGCATCAACATGTAGGTCATTAGCGACCACTATTGGAGTTAACAGTACAGTAACTATGAAGATGAAACGAAATAGTGATGATAAGAGGTGAAAGGACGAACCCAAAGACAACCATACCCGAGGCGGGACTTGAACCCGCGACCGTTCGGTCCGAGATCGCTAGATCGCACTCCTGTCTTAGCGATCTCGGTCACTGGGCCGGCAAACCGCTCTTACAAACTGTGATTTGAGGTTATGTGAAGAGTGATTAGTAACCTTATTAAATTATTTTAGATTTTGATGAAATTGGGTAGTCTTCATAATTATATACTAAAGGAATAGAAATTTGCATTCAAATATTATAATTTTTCAAAACTGCTAATATGAAAAATGTTTTTTATAAATTGCTTAAGCAGTGCCCGTTATTTCAGGGAGTTGGGTAACGAATTTGAAACAAATTGAAACGGGTAAAATAATACTCATTCGTTGGTGTCTTATTATTGAAATAATACAGTAATTGAGTAATATCCATATGTTGAAACTTAATTCTTTTAGTAGTACTATTTTCTGAATGTAAAACATCTGTGAAAGAGTTCTCAACTCATCAGACTTCCTTGTGACAGACAATTTGGTTAAAAGGTTCATCTGCTTAAGAGAATGTAAACGTATTTTCATTCATTTTTTAAAAGAACATTATTTCACTTCATCTATTTCAAATTCCATTAAAACATAAGATAAACATTTTATTTAGTTTAAACGTGCGTTTTTCTCACCTCAAACAAATCTTTACTGACTTAAATGTACTTTCCTGTATTGTATACATAATTTACTTACGTTTATTTTAATAGTTATATATTTGCTTAGCGATTTTACAGTTGGTGTGTGCAGATTTGAAGCACATCAGTCTTCAATGAGCAGAATTGTATCTGATGTTTCAGAAACCTTGTAGTGTTGCATTAAAAGATTTATAAAATTTCCATCCGGTCAAGAAGAACTGAATACATTAAAAGTAGGCATCTACAGAAAAGCCAACTTGTCAGGAGTAGAAGGCTTCATTGTTGGTCCACATATTACTATTAAAAAGTATGGCGAACAAAACGTTGAAGTTTTTAGAATTAGAAAAAATTATTTTCAGTAAATGTGCATATTGTTAGGGCTCCAAAAGAAGAAATTCTTGAAATAGTTGTGTGATGACCAGGTAGTGCTCATGGCAGCAGAATTGTTTGAAACAGAGCAATAAGAACAAAATTTCGTAAAGGTCAGGTTCAAGGACAGAGGATACCTACAGCGAAAGTATATTTTCACACCAGTTGTAAATCCAGTTACCAGACCTGAACACAATTATAACACTTCCCTATAAAGAACAATAAATGCTTTGAAAAAGCAATAAGAATATGGAAGAGAAGATGTCCCTGTATTTTGAGTTTCAAAATATAAGTTACGAAATACTATAAGAGTAATCATTGTCTGTGCAATTTTGCACATTAAAACCTTCACTCGTGATGTTTGCGAAATGGAGGGAGGAAAAAGCATTGTGGATGTTCCTGCAACATCACCATATGATAGTAATGATGATGCCAGATAATACTAGAGCAAATGAAATTAAGCAACGATTCATTACAAGGAACGTTACAGAGTAGCACTTCAATATGTGATACAATAATAATGAATAATGTTCATACAAAATAAAATATTTATTGCAGTTGTACAAAAATTCAAGTTCAAAACAATTAAAACATCGTTTCTTAACTCTACTTAATTCTGACAACCGTGCCTCCTTAAACAACCTTACAAAATCAATTTGTCCCTCGAGGAGACCAATTTTTAACTTTTGCTCTTCTTTTCGCCTAATTCTTTCTCTAACTAGAGAATGTTTGGTCCTGTTAGTTCTTAATTCAGCCTCTACCATGAAAAGCATCGCATTCCCCAATATTCTTTCTCTTCTAAAACTTATTTTCCAAACTTTCCTTTGAAGGCACACAACCCAACATTATCTCCGGACTCTCGTTTTGCGGCACGAGAACACTGTCCACTACTGAAAATGATCCATCCAGCAGTATATACCAAATTGGTATTTGAAATTTCTGCTAAATACACTGCCTCAGAGTCTATGGTATCCCCTAATTCAATGTCTATTCCGCAGGCGTCAAATTCCGAATCACAATCTATTGTTGTCTGGGATAGTGAACTTCCTCCAGTCTTCACTGCATTCCACTTTTCTGCAGCATACATCGTCTTCCTTTTATATTACCCCAAAACTTCTTTAAATTCTTTGCCTCTCTCTAAAATGAAGCATTAGTGTTAGAAAGTTATTGATCATTAAAGCATTAATAACAAAATCAAGATAATGCAAAATATTTCAAATTATACAGGAACGTTCTCGGATACAGCGTTAAATTCTTCGGCAATTTTGTCCCATACACCTGCCTTTTCTTTATTTGAAATGTTGTTATTCCTAGTTTTTTCTACTATATTTTTGTGTTTAAATACCAAATCTCAGAGAAGATTCTTTCCACGTCAAAAAACAACTTTCCGTTCGACAAATTTTCCAATACTGATTTGGAAAACAGTAAACACCACAGAACACTAAAGGATGTGGACCATCAAAGCCAATCACCTAAACTGAACTGCATGCACAACGACTGCGTAAGATATCCTACACTGTGGCTATCCCACCGGTGCTCGTGGACGCAAACTTATGACTCGTTCACGACCAGTTTGAATGAACGCGCAAGTAGGATTAAAGTGGCGGTGAAACAGCTAGTATGCTGTTGCCACACGAAAGGCTGCTAGCATCGTACTTATATGACTCCTTCTAAAAAGAAAACACTTACATCCTTCATTGATAAGTGCCAACTATGTATACGGCCATAAATGTAGTAAACGCAGTAATAGAGTGAAGAACATGTCATGGTACAATAACTTGCAGAGCACCAGACGCAGTAGAGAGCGGTAGTTGGACGCTCTTTGATTTCAAAATACATTTCATATACATAGATTGGTTGATAGTGATTCCGGGTGCGTCAACTACTAGCGTCATTAGTCCCGTAAGCGTTGTGCTTGTTTTCATCGGGAATTGGCTGTGTTCTTCTCCCGCTGCATGGCGACATCCGGGGCCGACCTACCGTCGCCGGCTTGCGAGGCTTTTCACAACCAGGTATCTCCCACCAGCAGAGCACCGCCCCAGCCGGGACAAGTTCCAAGCTGCCGACCGCTGCATGGCGACATCCGGGGCCGACGTAGGAAAGATGGTGCGCGGTCCGTGGCCCGTTTGTTAGGGTACTGCTCCGGCATTCGCCTGATGTTGATCTGAAACAACAACGGAAAACTACCGATCAGAGCAGCCGGCCGGTAGAATTCTCCTCGAGACAGCAACTGAATTCGACCTAGCGAACAAGCTAGTGTCGAAAATCCTGCCACCGTCGGGACTCGAACCTAGGACTGCAGGGATATCAGTTGATGGCCTTAGCCATCTCTCCCGGTGTATACATCAATTTTGCTGCTTTATCTTGAATATTGAATGTCATTAAAAATATTCCTAAGATATAATAAGGTAAACTGGGGGTGGTGCAACCTAAGCACAAGTCGCCACTGTTCAAAGCATATACGATCCCATTTACGTTTAGTAATTTAAAATCCAATTTGTCTAAATAAATGTGTAATGTAAAAATAGGGATTCTGAAAAAGCATTAAAGCACTCTTAACAAAATATGGCACTCGTTTCTGACCACTCTCAAGTAACTCCGTCACATCCTTCCCCTTCTTGTTGCTTAAATAACTATTATTTATTAAGATTAGTTATTTTATTTACATTCGTTTATAAAAGTTATTGTTTTATAAAATGCGTTAGGAATCATTTCTATTTTCGTTATTCCCTTTACTGACGAACAGTATCAGCTCTGTTAAAAATATCACAGATGGTTTCGGACGTCGGTGCTCCTACAAGTTTCACAAACACTTGGAACTGGAGTGAACCTGTATTACAATCCAATATGAGGAATTTAAATAATTTGTAGAAATGAAATTATGGCACGTATTTTGAAAATATTGAAATCACTTTTTTGGATACTCTTGGCCCTCTTGCTATTTTAATTAACAATATCTATATATTATTGATAAGTATCAGGTTATTGATAGGAATCAGATGGTATGTATTATTGGTAGATAATCAGATAACTCAAATTTAATGATTTCGATATATTTTGGAAACTCGTTTCAAAATAAGAGTTTTCTCAAACTTCACACATTCTATCAACATATTCACACATTATTTGACAGAACAGTTAATTGTGAAATTGTTTTTCAGCTCTTAATGCTATTAAATCAAAACAAGAAAGAATTGAAAGACTTCACTGAAAGGGATTTCGGTGTATCTTCTGATACTGAGGGAACTAATGTGTCCCTGTTAGTAGTTCGTCGACTCAGCCCAATTTACTCCCCTCCGCATGTAAACGCTGTCACAGTAATGGCTATTTTGGCAGCTTAGAAGACTGTCGTCGGAGTCGAGCAAAGGCGTCCAACTAAAGAGGTTGTAACCACACGGTCAGAGCCTGGCAATTGTGATGTTGGCACCTGTCTATGCGATCGTATTTAAGAAGTTGTTAAAGCTGTAAAGTTGCCCACACACAGCTGCAATCAGGTTCGTACGATACCTAGATGTGGAAAGTTGTAAAAGCGTGTATGTACTTTACTGGCACTAGTACATGTACGATGGCCAATGACGTAGATCTAAAATGTGTATATGGCATAACAAAGCTGAATGTTGCTGTAGAACTTCCTGACTCCTTAAAAAATATGTCACTATGGAGGATGTCTCGAGTAATTTCAGTTTAATGAAGGTGGTTCAATGAATACAATTTATATATTAAAACAAATTAAATGTTATTATTTGCCAAATAGTTATAATAGAACTTAATCATTACCTCTACCATTACCTCATCAGCTAATTTTACATATGCAAAATAATTTAGAAACGTAATACAATAACATTTTCGTGCAATCTTTCCCATTTTATAATTTAAACATACAGTTATTTAGAAAAGTATTTTCTACATCTACATTTAGTGCATTAAGTTCCTTTTCCCCACTCCCGCATTAAAATTTAGGCGAATGAACACATTACAAGCTAAATATGACATTTCTCCTTCGTCATGCTGCGTGGAATGTTCTCAATCCACGTGACACGTTACGCCTAGTAACACACAAGAGTGGAGAAAAATCGCAGAAGTGTGAAAAGTGTCCAATAAAGAGAGAAGAAGCAAATTTGCTTTTCAAATGTTTGTTTGAGCAGCAAGCAGCACGTCAGGACTGAGGTCAAGGCGAGAGCCGTCGCTTGGATACTTTAAGCCGCAACTCGAGGGCCTTTAAATTCTTTCCGCGCGTCTCACTTCACACCATACATATTCATCATTTCTGAATTTTGACAAGAGAAAGTTGTCTATTTTATTAGAAACACATTAAAACTCAGTGAATAGCTTAAAACCCTTACACCCCAGCTCGTCCTTGGGAGGTTTGTTTTAAACACGTTGAAACTCGCATTATGCAGATTTTGACGAGTTCTCTGCTGCTGAACTCGCACAGGAAGTTTCAAAATTCGCGCGAGCCATTTCCAAGAGCGCCAGTGGAGATGAAACTCATTCGAAGGATATTTGTTTAGAATTCTTTCATTGTTCGTCTTCATATTATATACATATATTTAATATCGAATCTTATTTATGTTATATCAAAATTCAATATAGAAGGAGTTTAATACACTTCAACCTTTCAATGTTTCTCGCACAAAAATGTATGAAAAAGTTTGCACGATTTTGATTGCATTGAAGTGATTTCTTCTCCGGGACTATTTTGTTTTACATTTAATTATAAAATCAAATCCCAGCACTATTCAAAGCCACTACGCTAACCCTGTGGCTACTTCTTTAAATATTCTCATATTTTAATCTTGTCGGTACGAAAACTATTTTCAAATTTGGGGTGAATTCGGATACGTTATTTAATCATGGGTCGTGATTCGTTCCGCACGCAAAATGGTTTGCGTAAACAATTATCAGATTAAATTAATTGAAGTGGTCGACGTAAAAAGGCCACATATGCAAAAGAAGCTGTTTTGAAAAAACAAGTGTTGAAAGTTTTGTTCGTGTGTATAAAGTTTATGCCTTTTGATGACGAGATAATAATAACTGAAATATAAAAAGTAGCTATTCAAGACACGTTATACGCATTAAAATGAAAGGTTGAACTCTTTACTTGTTTGAAAACAATAATTATTATGCACGTTTTACGCAGAACAAATTTAAGGTAATAAAATGGAATGGAAACGTCAAATAAATGGAATAAATATCTTAATACAAAGTGAGTACTTTCTTTTAGAAATATATTATGTCATTTTGTGCAACAAACTTATTGTTTGAAACCAAGAAAATTTGCTTGACATCAATACGTAGGGGAAAGAAAACGTCTCATTTTTTTAAATCTTCTTGTAAAAACTTAAAATTTTGAATAAAGTTAACATCCTCTTCAACTAGGAATCGGTATATATTACCGATGTTGCCGTTTTGATGTTCCTTGCTTTGCAACTATAAGCATTTTAAAATATTTTATAAGAAACAAATCTCATTCTAGCCGGCCCTGTGGCCGAGATCGCTAAGGCAGTAGTGTGGTAGTGATCTCGGACCGAAGGGTCGCGGGTTCGAGTCCCGCCTCGGGCATGGTTGTATTTGTGTTCGTCCTTTCCCTCTTTCCATCAATCACCATATCGTTTCATCCACATCGTTACCATACCGTTAACAGCAATAGTGGTCGCTAATGACCTTAGATGTTGAAGGACCTTAAATAAACCAATTAAAAATCTCATTCCTAATGTTGGATCGGTCTTGAAAATTCCTTACAGTGATAAATACCATAAATGAGGTAAACAGTTCCACAAAAACGCTCTCTCTCCTCCCCGTGAGCGGCTGCCGAGTGGTTCGTAGCGGAAGCAGGACCGCCCAGTGCAATTGGGGGGGGGGGGTTCTCGCCCCCGCGCTCACCAATCACAACCACTCCGCCTCACTTCTGTGAGCTCCTCTTAATAATAATAATAATAATAATAATAATAATAATAATAATGATAATTGAGAGGAGTATAGTCTATACGAATCTCTTCGCAATGGGGAAGACGTGACGTGTGGCGTGACATGTGAGTACCAAGGTTCGAAACTAGGCCCATTCTATGGAACGTCATGTATGACGACCTATTAAAATCGACCACCACAACATACCCAGCTGATTGGATATGCAGACGACACGCTGATTACTAGCCACAGTGAAAACACAGAACTGCTAGAGATGCACCTAAATGAGTCCTCTTCAGGTTAAAAGATGGATGACGCAAAGAGGCCTGCAAATGGCAGCTGAAAAGACAGAGGCAGTACTAGTAACGGACCGAAGAGCTATCCACCCCGCATCACTTTGGACGGAGTAAATATCGACGAAAAAGGCGACCCTGAATAAAAACCCGCGATGGAAGGTCTTTCAGGATCAACCATTACGGTGCAGGGGATCGGAGCCCCAGTACCGGCGGTCGGTGGTGAGCAAGCAGGCCACCGGGCGTCGTCACCAAGCAACTGCAATGCCAGAGACGTGGATCACTTGGCGTCCCTGTCAGATAATGCCACAGTGCATTTAACCCTTCGTTGGAAGGCGGAAGCTGCAGAGATCACCTCCTAGCAGCCCCCATATCTGGAGTACCTACAGAGCCGAAATTGCAGAGATCACTCTAAGTCCCTACGACAAGTGGTGTACCCACAGGAGTTAAGGACAGAGACGTGGACTTGGCGCCTCGGTCAGACAATACAAGTGCGATTAACTCCGGGAGGTGCGTGAAGCTGATCTCCTGCAGAGGAGAGCGTGGTGATACCCCAAGAGCTATGGGATACTGCTGAGAAGTGGGCGGCCATGGAGATGTTGCATGGGGCACAGACGAAGTTAGTCGAGGACCTGGCAACTGCCTTAAGTGTGGTAAGTGGCAAAATGCTCCGAAATAACCCACAGCCGGTAAAGGATGCAATGATGAAAGCCTTGCATGACATCGACTCGATGAAATACAAATGCAAGGCCATTGCGGAGGAAAGAGCAGAGTTCCTGGATCGACTACAAGAGTGCTCAACTACGAAAATAGGAAAGCACTATGCGGAGACTCGCCAGGGAAGAAAAGGGCAAGAAGAGAGAAGCCCCCAGCCCCCCGGCGGAAACCACCAGACTGGATAAGAGGAAGGTGACAGTAGTGACGGAAGGAGAGGTAACGGCGGACAATGCCGTGAAAGAGAAGAATATAGAAGTAGTGGAAACAGAGGCCACGGTGAACAACGGCGAACAGACATGGTTGTTCGCAAAGTCGACCAAAAAGAAAGAAAGCAAAAGCAACAGAGTCGGAAGGCTCAAGAACCGCCCGGTATACAGAACCAGGCGATTAAAGTAGTGGCTAAAGATGGTGAATCCTACGCGGATATCATCAAAAATGAAGAAGTCGGTAGACCCTAAGGCACACGCGGCAGAGATCCTGAAGATCCGCAGGACGAAAAGGAAGGAGCTGCTAATCGTCTTCCGAAGACCGGTGATATTGACTCCTTGAACAAGGCAGTAGTGGAGGCAGTAGGCACGCAAGCCACAGTAAAGCGCTGGTGCCAAAGCGGCTTATCAAAATAAGGGACATCGACGAGACTGTAGTAGTCGAAGAGGTTGTCGAGGCGGTTGCCCAGGTGATAAAAGCAGAGACTCAGGAAATCGCTGGCTCCTGTAGAATGCGGAGGGGATACGGTAGTGTGCAAACAGCGACACTACTGCTACCAGCTGAACAAGCCCAAGAGCTTTTAAAAATGGAAAAGCTCAAAATTGGGTGGGTTAACTGCCAGATTAGCGAAGAGAGGCAGATAATAAGATGCTTCAGATGTCTTGATTTCGGGCACATATCAACCTCCTGCAAGGGCCCCGACAGAAGAAACATTTGTTACAAATGTGGCAAAGCAGGACACAATGCAAAAGATTGCAGGGGGAAAACCCAGTGCATTCTCTGCAAAGACAGAACAAAAGCGACGACCATGCCCTGGGAGGCAGTAGATGTGAGTCGTTTGCTGCGGCATGTAAAAAAGACAAACGCGCCAGATATGCTCCGATTGTTACAAATTAATCTAGGCAGAAGCAGACAGGCACGCGACTTGGCACTGCAGGTAGCTGCCGAAAAGAAGATAGACCTGATATTATTTTGTAACGCTCCGATTGTTTCGTACAGAAGTACAAGGAGACGAAATACGGTTCGTCTGGGTAGAGTTAGTAACATAAGAATATACAGTTGCTACTTTCTCCGAACGATACCATCGACAAATTTATAGCCGAAATGTACGAACTAGACACTAGTCTACAGACAGCCAAATCAAAGATATTACTTGCGGCGACTTCAACGGTAAATCTCCGAATGGGGTGAGATACGCCCCGATAGAAGAGGAGCTATTGTTAGTGAATTGCGGCAAGGAATGATCTTATCATTCTAAACTCGGGGCTGGGAGAACCTTCCAACGAGGGAACGCCTCCTCCATTCTAGACCTGACAATATGCTCAACTAGCCTCGCTAGATATGCAAAGAGCTGGGAAATATTAGAGGAGGAAACTCTAAGTGACCACCTATATATAGTGTCCTCAGTTGAAACAGAGCGGGTACAAAACGACAAGCGACCACCCAGGAACAAAAACGACCACCCTGAATCCTAAGAAAATGGATGTAGACAAGGCAAAACGTCCTGAAGAATCCAAGTTGTTGAATAGCCTGACTGACAAAAAGCAGAAACACTCGACGAAATTACAAAACAACAATCGAGACAGTAGTAGCTGCATGCGATGCCTCGATGCCTAGACGTCGTGGCCCTAGACGCAAACAGCAGGTCTATTGGTGGACACAGGAAATAGCAGCAATACGTAAGAGATGCATCAAGGCGAGAAGGCAAGCGACGAGAGCTAAGACGAATCCTACATTTAAAGAGCATTACAAGACGACTCGCAAACCCTCAAGAAAGAGATTAAAAAGTAAGGTCATATGTTGGAAGAGGCTCATCGAAGAGGTCGAAAGTGACTCGTGGGCATGGCCTACAAAACTGTGACCAAGAAGCTTAGAATGGAGGGGAGGACGCCTGACTGAGCGATCCAGACTGGGTGAGGAAAGTCATAAGTGACCTATTCCCATTAGAGAGTGCGGGACAAGACAAAGACCGAGCGTCTTCTTTTGACGAGGGAGTCCTGTTTACGACGGACGAACTACGGAGGGCTGCAAATAGCCTAAAATGTGGAAAGCTCCGGGATTCGATGGGATTCGAGCGAAATGCTCAAGATTGTTGCAGAGCAACATCCTGACTGTCTACTCTCCGTGTTTAACTCATGTCTCAGGAACGGAATA
The DNA here is from genome assembly GCA_964035755.1 of Teleogryllus oceanicus. NCBI lineage: Eukaryota > Metazoa > Arthropoda > Insecta > Orthoptera > Gryllidae > Teleogryllus > Teleogryllus oceanicus. Next base: position 81,188,668 of record CAXIVR010000012.1, read on the forward strand.
TTCCTCAGAAGATGGAAGAGGCAGAAACTCATCCTCCTCCGGAAGGGTAATAAACCGCTCGACAAGACCTCGTCTTTTAGACCGCTTTGCCTCCTGGACACCATGGGAAAGTTACTAGAGGGACTAATTATATCAAGGCTGAGGTATACCTATCAGACCATCCCCAAACAGTATGGCTTCCGGAAGGGCGGACGACAACTGACGCCATTCTCGAAGTGGTCAGGATTGCGGAACAGGCCAAAAGGGGTGACGGAAGAAGAAAGGATTCTGTGCTCTGTGGCCATAGACATCAGGAACGCGTTCAATAGCGCCAGATGGAAGGACATCATGGAGGCTCTGATAGATAAGAAAGTCCCTGAATACCTTCTGAGAATGGTTGAAGACTATCTCATGAGAGGAGTATAGTCTATACGAATCTCTTCGCAATGGGGAAGACGTGACGTGTGGCGTGACAGTGGAGTACCATAGGTTCGAAACTAGGCCCATTCTTATGGAACGTCATGTATGACGACCTATTAAAATCGACTACCACAACATACCCAGCTGATTGATATGCAGACGACACGCTGATTACTAGCCACAGTGAAAACACAGAACTGCTAGAGATGCACCTAAATGAGTTCTCTTCAGGGTTAAAAGATGGATGACGCAAAGAGGCCTGCAAATGGCAGCTGAAAAGACAGAGGCAGTACTAGTAACGGACCGAAGAGCTATCCAATTCCCGCATCACTTTGACGGAGTAAATATCCCCTGAAACGCCAAATTACATACTTAGGTGTCGAAATAGACCATAGGCTGAGCTTCGGGCCCCACATCAGCAAAAAGGCAGACAAGGCAGCAGCTACTGGAGCCAACCTCTCCAGAATTATGCCAAATATAGGAGGACCAAAAGAAGCGAAGAGACGTATGATTGCCAGCGTAGCCCACTCACAAATGCTTTATGCGGCTCCGGTGTGGGCTGACAAACTAGGTAAAGCAAGCGTGGGACTGAGTACGCGCAAGTGCAGCGGAGATTGGGGCTGAGAATAGTGTCAGCTTATCGCACAGTATCCGACAGCGCAGTAGGAGTACTGGCCAGAATACCCCATTGATATGTTGGCTAGAGAAAGAAAAGCGGTGTATGACGAAGCGAAAAGTCTGCTGACTCCAGCGGGAAACAACCGGCGAGTAGGACGAAAGAAGACATTAAGAAGAGCGCCCGAACATCACTACTGGCGGAATGGCAGGACAGGTGGGATGGGGATCCAAAGGAAGGTGGACACACCTCTTGATACCGCATATCGAACCATGGTTCAATAGAATGCACGGAGAAGTAAACTTCTACCTCACACAAGTGCTCACAGGTCATGGTTGTTTTAAATCCTACCTATTTAGATTTAAAGAGCATATGACTCAAAATGTGAATTCTGTGGTTACGAGGATGATGACGCCATGCACACAATTTGCATGCGTAGCATGGGACACATGGAGAAGAAGATTGAACGAGTATTTGGGGGCAGACATTTATCCATCAAACATAGTTCGGCTTATGCTTCAATCGGAGGAAAGGTGGACAACAATACAAGAGTTCTTGACCCTTGTGATGAAAAGGAAAGAAGAGCGACCCTGAACGTAAAATGAAGTAAAGGCTCAGCCACGTGCCTGCTCTTCCATGAAGTAATGTCTCAGACGATTCCGTGGAGAGGCGCATGGGCATAAGAAGAGAGGTTTTTTTAGTGGGTATACCACTGAGAATGGGAGTCCACACACCAGGGATTATACCATCTGAATCCCTGAAGGTGCATAATGCATTTTTCCTCTCAAAATAATAATAATAATAATAATGATAATGATAATAATAATAATAATAATAATAATAATAATAATAATAATAATAATAATAATAATAATGCCTTTATTGATATGGCGAGGCTCGGGCCATCAGGCCGCTCTTCCGCCTAACCACATGTCAGATGCATACAAAGAGATGTAATATTAATACAAAAATGTAAAATATATTGAAGATTGTAAGTAGTTAGTAGACACCAAGTATAATTTAAGTGCGGCTTTTAAAAGATAAATGAAATATTAAATTGACACAGAAATGTGGCAAATTTTGCTTGAAATATTATAAATTAATAGACGGACTTTAAAAATAATTTGAGTTGAATAACATTGCTCCATTGCGTGCTACGCGGCAGCCTGGTATTCACCCCGAGCGACTGCAATATTTTAATACAGAAACACATCTTACCCTTCCCTCTTTCCCCGGTGGCGCGACCGGCATCATTTCTGCCCCTCAAGTAGCTCCTCCCGTTTGAGATAACGAGGAGAAAAATCTTCGAGGGAGGGAGGGGGACGTCTGAGCCAAAGTCAATGATACGAGTCGCTTCTCTTAGACTCCAGGATTGATGAAGCGTCCCCCCGTGGTTGTACACTGGGGTGGTCCTTATTTTGTGACGTTTTAATTTGAGTTCGCACCCCCCCCCACTTTTTCCCTTTTATCACAACAAATAATTTAAGACCTCGTTTGTTTAAATGAGAAGTTGGCAACCGTGCCTCATCGCCGCTGAAGTGGGAAGTAACGCCTGTGCAGGCAACAACTTGCTCATTCACGTTGCACTCCGCCCTGCGAGGGTCACACTCAGGTCCAGACGCTGTCCGGGTGAACTGCGAGTGTAATTTTGGCTTCTAATTTGAGAAGTTGCGATCGAAACATTTATTTCATTGGCAGTGAGTGTCACCAAATACAGGACGTAAACTATCACCATGCCCGCAAGAACTATCCGTGCTGTTTTATAATTTACGTCAGGCAAAACTGTCCCTGTGAAAGTGCAAATTTAGGAGTGCGAGAATGCCTCATTTTTTGGGAAAAGGCCAGGATTCCTATAAGAGCGACCCCTCATTGTGTAGAAAAAGGTATAAAGATATACTCTTACTGGCGCAATCTTCAATTCAAAAATTTCAAACGTTAGTCCGACTCGCCGAAAGAATATGAACGTATGTTTATTTCAGACTTAAATAATTTATTTGACATTGCTCTCGCGAATGCATTAGAAATTATAAAAATTGAAGATAATAAAACATTCTTACAGAGACAAAAAGGAGTCGTGAAGAAGGGGATGTCTTGACAGAGACAAAAAGGAGTTGAGGAGAAGGGGATGACAATGACAGAACTATTATATCAAATATGTAGCTCTTTACCCCAGACCCCTTAAATATCTAAGTTGCACAGACTACTTTCAATAGACGCTCATAACAAAACAGAGAAAACAATAAAATATTAAAGGATTACAAAAAACACTCGAACTTTTTTACTTATTAATGATGGTTCTTGTAAAATTAAATTTACACGTTGAAGCAAATGAGTAACCCTGCATTTGTTATATTACTTATTTCAGTCGGTTGTTGAGAGAACACTAGGTTTTAAAGTGCCTTATATTAAAATAAATACATATATAAAATACGTATACATAAATACATTTACTTATTTTATAATTTTATAAAGTGCATTCCTAATATATAGTCCTTAAAACAATGACTAAGATTTTTACTCCAGTCTCTGCAATAACATTTGAGTTAATCAAGGATGTAATTGCTCGCCGTAGTTACGTATAATAGAATTCATGATATATATTACTAAATGTATCATTTGGAGATATCGGAATTTCAACGGCAATTATCATGTGCAGCTAATCATGGTTATTACGCTAGTAGTTACGTATTGATAATATATCATTAAGATTACTGTGCCGTCTGTTCGTGCGCCTGGGAGTGGCAAAATGGTTCGTCTATTCGTCACGCGTGGCTTTGAGAGCCAGTGGGCGCGTCTTAGAGGTCTCATCAGGTCGAAAGCGACTCGGTTTGACATGGAAAGCCGATCTGCCCCAGGCGCTCGCTCTGTCGACGCAATTGCTGCACAAATGTGCTCCTCACAGCCCTCTTCTCATCAAGCCCCCATCACCCACCACTTGGCCCTGACAGCGGTTCTCACAGCAGAACACCGCATTTACCTTCGCACAACACCACATGAAGACACATTCCTTTCCATTGCAAACTACCTTTCAGCCCCACTCAGAGCTGTTTCGATGTTGAAGAGTGTTCACGGCCACGCGAAAAATATGACGTGTTGGTTTGTGCATCGTATTTTTTTTTTCAATTTCATGATTATAATTTCAAACAAATAGTTTTAACGTAATCAATTAGTTTTACGCGTTTGAGCATGACAGGCAACTTGACAATGACAATAATAATTAATTTAATGCTTTCTTAAATCACAAGGTAAATAAATATTAATATTACATTTAACTTGACGAATGAGACATAAACAAATAGTACAATAAAAAAAAATACAGGTTTCAAAAATAGTCGCTTTATTTAAATTATTTTTTGCTCCTTAAAATGTACGTCCTCTATAACTACTACAAAAGGCATCTTGGTGATGTTCGTTCTGAACCCCGAATTCCTGCAGTGAACACACAAATGCTGTCCTGACACAATCACGTCATGCTCCATTTTCTCGTAGCAACACCTGTTTCGAAGATGTTTATCACTCTTCTTATTTTACGAAGGTCGCGATTTTCTCCTATCTATCAACTCATTTCCACCTACATCTATGAACATTTCCTCTATTTTCAAATGTCACTGTTGCTCCACCACAGCTTTCAATAATAATATTTCTTCGCTCTCATGTCTGCCTCTAGGTCAATTGTTGCAATTTCCTTTCTCCTCTCAGCTCTCGACTCTTTCCTCACACACATATATATAGATAGATAGATAGATAGATAGATAGATAGATAGATAGATAGATAGATAGATAGATAGATAGATATCCTTTGAATTACTTAGGTTTCTGCTTCTTTCCTCAGAAAACTACTACAAAGATCCTCAACAAAAATCAAATCGATCAAAGATCGAGTCCCTTTTTCCGGTTCATTTTCTCTATCATCCTCAGTTTTAATCACGACCGTCTTTTGTCTGTCTCTGTCTGTCTCCTCTCTCTCTCCTCTCTCTCTCTCTCTCTCTCTCTCTCTCTCTCTCTGCTCTATCCTCTGTTTCTCTGTCCTCTGCCTCTCTGTCTTTCTGTCTCTTTCTCTCTGCTTCTCTATCTCTCTGCCTCTGTCTCTCTATCATCCTCAGTTTTAATCACGACCGTCTCTCTATGTCTGTCTGTCTCTCTATCTCTCTCTCTCTCTCTCTCATCTCTCTCTTTCCTCTGCCTCTCTATCTCTCTGCCTCTTATCTCTCTGCTTCTCTATCTCTCTGCTTCTCTATCTCTCTGCTTCTCTATCTCTCTGCTTCTCTATCTCTCTGCTTCTCTATCTCTCTGCTTCTCTATCTCTCTGCTTCTCTATCTCTCTGCTCTGATTCTAAGGATTGCCGTAGCACTAGAGGTACTCCCAACACCGAAACAACATAGTCATGGATTTAATGTCGCACACGAGAGTAAACATGCATAAAATGGCTGTAAAAGGATTGCATTTTAATATTTATAGACTTTATACCATATCCATTCTCTGGGTTGCTATTAAATAGGCAACCATTACTACACTAGTGTACGAAGGAATGTATACGATCACCATTCACCTCTTGCAAGTATGGAAGGAAGCATTTGTAGTTGCCTCTGTGGAATTACTCATTGTAGATTGCAGTCACGTCCGGTCATAATTCCTGTTCAGGCATCGCTTATCTCCCCATTTAGATCGTGAACGCTGACCTTTCGCGATTCAAATGACTCGACGCAACGGTCAGTCCGCGACATCTGAGCCCTTCCAGCCCTCAGTCTCGCTGGAAGGGGCTTCTCCCATTGGCGGGCACCGTTGCTCTCCTTATTCTCATTTACTTACTTCGCGGAGAACCCACTTTATGATCGCATCATAGCTAATCTCTCACACACACACACACACACACACACACACACACACACACACACACCATCTCGGTCATAGTCCATCCTTCATCATCCGCTCATCCTTCACGTCTCACTCCAATTTGCTTTTCTCCAACAACATAAGATGTCTTACCACTCGGCAGCAACTCTCGCCTCAAACTTCTCCGCCTTGCCACTTACCTTACTCTTGCCTACTTCTCCGCCTTCATTTCAGCAAGGCTCCTCCTTCCCTCAACACCGATCCAGTACTCCCCCCCGCTTCTTGGAACCTCTCCGCCCGCAGCGCCCACGGCGCTTCCAGCCAGCTCCTCGCCGCGCAAATTAGCTTCGTTTGCCCCCGCGATGCGCCTATTTCGGTTCGCCGCCGGGACGCGATCTGCTCGGAATCTCATTAGCGTCCAGGCGGAGCCCTGGCCCCGCCCCTGACACCCGCCCCTGGCCCCGCCCCTGGCCCCGCCCTGGCCCCGCCCTGGCCCCCGCCCTGGTACCCACCACTGGCCCCGCCCTGGCCCCCGCCTCTGACGCCTGCCTCTCGACCCTAGCACCCGCCCTAGCACCCGCCCCTAGCACCGCCCTAGCACCCGCCCCTAGCACCGCCCTAGCACCGCCCCTAGCACCCGCCCCAGCACCGCCCCTAGCACCCGCCCTAACCCCGCCCTAACCCCGCCTAACCCCGCCCTAACCCCGCCCCTAACCCCGCCCCTAACCCGCCCTGACGCTCGCCTCCGCCTCTGGCCCCCTGGCCACCGCCCTTGGCCCGCCCCTGGCCCCGCCCTGGCCCCACCCCTGGCCCCGCCCCTGCCCCGCCTCTGGCTCCGACCCTGGCCCCGCCCTGGCCCCGTCCCTGGCCCCGCCCTGGCCCCGCCCCTGACACCCGCCCTGGCCCCGCCCCTGGCCCCGCCCCTGGCCCCGCCCTGGCTCCCGCCCTGGCCCCGCCTCTGACGCCTGCCTCCGACCCTAGCACCGCCCTAGCACCCGCCCCTAGCACCCGCCCTAACCCCGCCCCTAACCCCGCCCCTAACCCCGCCCTAACCCCGCCCTAACCCCGCCCTAACCCCGCCCTAACCCCGCCCTGACGCTCGCCTCCGCCTCTGGCCCTCCTGGCCACCGCCCTTGGCCCCGCCCTAGCACCCGCCCCTAGCCGCGCCCCTAACCCCGCCCTAACCCCCGCCCTGACGCTCGCCTCTACCTCTGGCCCCCTCCTGGCCACCGCCCTGGCCCCGCCCTGACACCCGCCCTGGCCCCGCTGCTGGTCTCCGCCGCTGGTCTCCGCCCTGGTCTCCGCCCTGGTCTCCGCCCTGGTCTCCGCCCTGGTCTCCCCTGGTCTCCGCCCCTGGTCTCCGCCCTGGTCTCCGCCCCTGGTCTCCGCCGCTGGTCTCCGCCCTGGTCTCCGCCCCTGGTCTCCGCCCTGGTCTCCGCCCCTGGTCTCCGCCGCTGGTCTCCGCCGCTGGTCTCCGCCGCTGGTCTCCGCCGCTGGTCTCCGCCCCTGGTCTCCGCCCCTGGTCTCCGCCCTGGTCTCCGCCGCTGGTCTCCGCCGCTGGTCTCCGCCGCTGGTCTCCGCCGCTGGTCTCCGCCGCTGGTCTCCGCCGCTGGTCTCCGCCGCTGGTCTCCGCCGCTGGTCTCCGCCGCTGGTCTCCGCCGCTGGTCTCCGCCGCTGGTCTCCGCCGCTGGTCTCCGCCGCTGGTCTCCGCCGCTGGTCTCCGCCGCTGGTCTCCGCCGCTGGTCTCCGCCGCTGGTCTCCGCCGCTGGTCTCCGCCGCTGGTCTCCGCCGCTGGTCTCGCGCTGGCCGCCGCTGGTCTCCGCCGCTGGTCCCGCCGCTGGTCCCCGCCGCTGGTCTCCGCCACTGGTCCCCACCACGCACCGAGCAGTTGCCTCCGACGCACAGTGGATCGGAAACCCCTCAGACGCAGTCACAGCGTCTGTTTTGTGGTTTGGAATCCAGTATTACAATAAGCCCAATGTAATTTGTTATACAGACTGATTCAATTAACAACGGACAAATAGCTGGAGTGGATAAAGGAGCGTGAAGGGAACGTGTTTTGCTTTCCCTGAGCGACGTCGATGCAAAATTATTGATTTTTTGTTCGCAAAATCGACTCCCCATATTTGTACGTTATTCATCAGTTCTTTTGGTATAAATTTAAAAAGAAACCTTCATAAAACGATTTTATTCCATTTTTACATTAAATTTGTCGACGTTCATGTGAATGAGAAGATATTTCTGAGCCCACTTATGACACCATTTGTTTTTCACCTAAAGATGCACTGCCCTTCAAACACTTTTGTAGCAAAGTGGTACATGTAATTGTTTTCACTTGAAAGATAAAATTTTAGGACCTTATTTGAAATACTTTTTTAAACAAAATATAGCATGTACTTGCAAAGCTTCCTTATTTCAATCTCTATCAAAGAACGCATTACTTATGTCATAGAATAAGCACACGGTTGTTGCGGCAACTATAGCAGAAGAATATGCTACGCGAACAGAATGGAAGTTTCTACCTTATAACTGAAGCAAAGGTAAAGATAAGCATTCACATAATACAATAATCATTTTAATCATTTTTTATCATTCTGTTGTATCATAATAAATATTGTTCTTCTCTCCTAAATAAACTACAACCAGATGTCCATCAAGGCAAGAAAGAAGAGATGAAATCGTGCATTCATTCTATTAGCCTTTCCCTTTTAGCCATAACTAGAGAACGGGTGAAATTGGGTAGAATCTCTCTTTGCGTATTATTTTCCACAAACCCCATTACATTTTCTAACTTCACAATGTACAGCAATTAAATATTTTCTGGATATTTTTGTCGTAAAAAACCTGTTTTCAACGAAACATCAACTGCCAGAACGTACAATTGTTCATTTTAATTTTTGAGGTGGTATTACTGAAGGTACAAGATATTTGAACCAGCTTATTTCGGAACTAACAGTGTGCAGAATGTATTATGTATACTTCTAGTTCCCGTAGGTAAAGTAATACTTCACTAAAATGTGAACGGCAAATCTGAGAATTAAGATAAGCAAGAATTACAAACAAATATTATTAGATAAGGACTTACAACTCTTTGCATTCAATAAGTACACACAAGTAAACCGAATATTTTGGATTTGCATGCACGTTCATATCGACGTATAAACGAATCATCTCATACAACCCAATTTATTCTAAACACACTATTACAAACTCTTTTGTTTTGCGACGGTGCAGCTACTCCAACCGGGCATTTTTTTTTCGAAATACTGAACTGTGATATTGTGATTCTGCTACATGAACGCAACCTAACGGAGTAGCGAAAACAACTCTTAACAGCCGATGCCCGTTAGGGATTTAAAAGTCTGCCAACCTTCGAGAAAAATCCCCACAGATGAATTGTAGCTACATTTCTCCTTACACATTTATTCAAAGAGTAGGTATTTCTAGTTAATATGATTTTTTATCAAAATGTTATTTCAGAAAGTATTTAACCACCCACGACTGATAACAAATAACTGACTCACCTGGTTACATATCTCGACTGTCGAATCTGTTACAAACTTCAACAGCGCCTGTCATTTGAGAGTGTTCGGCCTAATGATATTAATAACTAGGGAACGGAATTTATTGAAATAAAAAATGCAAAATATGTACATTAATATGTACTAATATTTCCAAAACATGTAAGAAAAAATAGAAAATATGTAAAATAAAAATTCATTTTTGTGTGTAAAATTGTCCTCTACAAGCCTTTTCTGAGTACAAAATATCGCCCATCAGTCCTTAATAAGGATTCGGAGTGCGAATTACCTCTACAGAAGTAATTGTATACTAGACTTCACCACACACAAGAATTTTATTCAAAATATAAATTACGTATATAATATACATTACAATGTTTACGAGGATTCGTGTTCAAGTGAATAGTAGTACCCTGTGGCCAGTGATGGATCCCAGGGAGAGGAGTGGGTTCCCCCACCACCACCAAATCGAACAACAGAGTAAGATTATTTTCTGTTAAAAAATATTTGTTAGTTTTCAATCGAGTGACGAATGGACAGTTTGAAACATGAGTAAGCACGTGGTTGAGATTACTTTTGTTCACAAAAATCCGCTCGTCCTTGGCAGCGAGTACACAGTAAGGGGGAGGGATAAGTTTGACGGCAAGGTAATCATAGAAGCGCAGCCGCGTTACATTTGATTTGCAAGATGATTCCGTAACATACATTACAAACGCGCATCTGAAATGTTTCGTTTCGATGTACAAATATATTAAAATGTAACGAAATATATAGTAATAGGTAAAGTATGTAAAAATATGTAAAATAAAGCTACTATAGTAATAGGTAAAGTATGTAAAAATATGTAAAATAAAGATAGTTCTAATTCATTCAGAATGTCTTGTAAACTCTAAAATAATTATTGAACGCTGGTATCTAGTTCCTGTAAAAATATGTCATTACATGGAAATCCTTGCTCTATTAATAACTATTTCTGGTCGGGCTGAATGTTTTGCGCCTCGAGGAAACGCCTCTCGTTGAATAAAAAGCCCTCACCGCTGATGAGACTCCGCGGTCCAGCGTCTGCGTACGTAGTACATCTCGACTGCGCCAAAGCCCACCCTACTCCACTGCACAACTGTATCTGCACCTAATGCACGATGCGTCTCCGAGCAGTCAACGGAACACGTTACATTTTAACCCGTTTACGCCCAACATGATTTTGTGCGCACAGCGCTCGCCCATTGTCGCGTCTGTGCGCGCACAGCGACGGAGCTCTCTGGTAGGTCGCATTTGCAACTTTGAGTGCAAAACCATTGTTATTAACTAATACAAATTATCTACTGAAGAAAAAATTCCCAAAAGCATATTAAAGATAAGAAAAATAACTTTAAATCAATTGTTCCATTTTTGGAAAAATTGAGCTCTAATGGGTTAACTGCCTTATGTGGGATTTCTCATTGCATGTTTATTGGGTAAAGGTGGTCACCCTTTACTTCCTACACGATCTAGAAGTTTCTTATATTTATCCTGAAATATCCTGTAGTTTCTTGATATGTTCATGTAAAAAATATTCACTTCGAAACTTGAATTTTCGAAAACTACGACGAATTGTTTATTTCTAAACTACTACGTATTGGTTTTTTTTTGTGTGTGTGTGTTTCCGGGCGTGGTCATTAGTCCCGTTAGTGTTTGCATGTTTTTTCTCGGGAGATGGCGGTGATCTTCCCCCGCTGGATGGCGCGATCCGGCGCCGACCTACCGTCGGCTAGTGGGGTTTCCCTCCTAACCAGGACTCTCCCACCAGCGGGGCACCTCCCCAGCCCGGACAAGCTCTAAGCTCCCGACCGGTCTCCCGGAATATGTTGTAGTGTAGTGCACGTTAGTGTAAGTGTGTGTGTAAGGAGGAGAGGATAGGACAAGGAAGAGGAAGGACAGATCGCGCGCGGTCCGTGGCCCGTTTGGTAGGGTACTGCTCCGGCATTCGCCTGGTGTTGATCGGAGAAACCACGGAAAACTACCGATCAGAGCAGCCGGCCGGTAGAATTCTCCTCCAGACAGCAGCTGAATTCGACCTAACTGAAAAGCTCCGCCGTGGAAACCGGACCTCCCGGTCAAGGCGCTGCAATGACATCAGTTGCACTGAGCTATCGCTCCCGGTCTACTTCGAATTGTTTATTTTGATTTTTGAGTTGTGCTGCTGAGCGCAGAGAGCGCGGGCGCCTGCCTCGTGGCCGGCGCGGCGCCCCGGAGAGTGGCCCCTCGTTCGCTAAAAAGCCCTCGCCCCCGATAAGACTCGCCCTCGCGCGGTCGCAGCGCGTATTAACATGCAGTGCTCCTGTTCTATTCCCTTTGTCGGCGGCGAAATATCGCCTACGGTGCTCGCGTTTGCGGTGGCTATTGCGAACCGCAAACAAATCGTTCCATATCCTTTGTGACGACCCCTGTCAATTTCCAGCTGATGTCAGCCCTTCGCACATTGTCAGATGAAACCACAGATTGGACTGCAGCTGCATTGTAATAGACAACCGATGTTTGGTGATGTATCAGAAGGTGTCTTTTATGGGTCTAAAAAGCAGATATAATGTATTTTTGCTGTTATTTTATTTTTCTGTCGTTTCTTTTTTCATTAAAATGAGCATCGAAAAGAATACTTTTGCATAATATGGACAAGGGGTGATATATCATATACGGCCTGGTAATACTGCGGACGGTCTTGTAAAATTATAATGTGAAAATTTCTGTCTTACTTAAATATAAGCTATCACTTGAAAAACTCGTCAACAAAAGAGGCGTGTGAAATACATATTTTTTTTTTTGAATTTTAAAAGTTTAAATGAATATAGCTTTCTGTTCTGGAGTACAGTGTGTTCATATAATCAATGTATTCAAGTATATCAAAAACATCCGATGCATATTTAAGCCGTAAAGAACATTAATAGTTTATAATAATGCGAACCGGCGGGGCCGGTAGCCGCTTTTGCCTGGTGCTGTCATTGTGGCGTTGTCAAAGCAACAATTGCCCTTGGTTTCGTTTGGCATATTTCGTTCGCATCACAGCAATTAAGAGATGTCAAATACAAATGGATCAAGTAGATCAATAATAATTACAGGGTAAAAAAAATTGTAATATTCTCCAACCTACTCACTTTAACGTTAATATTAGCGGCGTCGATGGTGTAGCGGTTAGCGTATCGGACTACTATACCCAAGTTTGCGGGTTCAAACCCGATCGAAGCCGTGGATTTTTAAGAGCGAAAAAATCCTTCGTACACCTTCCTTCGGAGGGGAAATAAAGCCGGCTGTCCAATGTTAGTACATTTACTGCATGTAAAAGAGCCTCAAGCCTAAATGACGCCTCTAAGCTAAATTCAAATCGCTGCTTCGTCGCCCAAGTTATTCATTCATTCTCCCATGATTGGTGAAAGGAGCGTAGGGAAATTTGCGTGGTCAGAATGAAGAGCAGGCCTCATGGCCTGAGTCTCGCTACGTAAAACAAGGCAAATTCAATTCAATATTACTTACTCTCTTTTTCTTAGCATGTAATGCTAAACGCTTCATTCGATTTCACATTTAATATCTAGTGTTGCTCATAATAACACAAACATTATCGTACTAGTCAGTTTTTTTTTATTTCTTTGGTCTGGACTAGCTTTTCGGTTTTTCGGACATTTGTTTAAAAATTAAATTTTAATTTTTAAATTTTCGGTATACGCATTGTAAATCCAAAATATTATTTTTAGAATATTAAAAAAGAGTAAAGAGTAAAAAGTTTGAAGCTGTTTTTAAGAAACTGTCGTCTAAATGTTTCTGTCAATGCGAAATTTGAAGCTATTTTTTATAGAAAACTATTGAGATTTCGAATAACATCATTGGAAGTAATTTAAAACACTTTCATTCACAATGCAACAAGTGATGCTAAAACATCACGTTCTTTCTCGTCCTACTAATGGTTATGTAATACTATTTTTCTACTCCCATTGTATGATGCTGTAATTTGATGCCTGCAAACACGTTGCATAATGATACTCATTACGAAACAGATTTATATTCTTGACTTACAAACAAATTATACTTCATTAATCGTTGAGAATCGTTCTTGTAAATGTTTTGTTCGATTGTGTACATTGAAATTGCATTTAATATTATATTATGTTTATCAGTTTTAATTTCTTTTATTTTCAGTAATATTTACGAGGAATGTAACTTAAATCAATTGGATCGTAATTTCACTTTGACCCTATTTGACTAGCGCAGTGGTAGTTTGTAGAGGCAACATTTGACTGACGTTAAGATCATAACGCAAGTTATTTTGTGTTATAGTTGCTGGTGTGTGTGCTTAAAAACCGGCCAATTCTTTAGTATGAAATATCTAGTAAAGCAGAAGAGGATTTGGCACCTCCAGAAATAAGAGAAAAAGCGAAAATGGTGATCTCGTAATTATTGCCGCAACTTTTATACTCTCTCGCATCCGGACTGGTAAACCAAAACCACTTGCGGCAAGTAGGGTAGCTGTCCGCTAGGTGGCCTTGGCTGAATCCTGCATGTCCACTGCACGAAACGATTCAATGTAAAAGTTTAACTCATAAAAGTTACTTTAAGTCGTTGAAAAAGTACGGTATGAAACTCGATGTAATGGGTATTAATACACTTGTGTGAAGTTTACGATACTCGAGTATTAATACCCATCATTAAATCATCATCAATAATCATCGTTTCATAATGATCTATTACACAACAAATTCTCTCCCATCAAAACATCTCACTCATAATTTTTGTAAAATTCATTACAAATCGTAGAACATTTGATAAAACTAAATACTTTCAAGCAAATATCAACTCACATTTGACAATTACAACTGTTTTTCATACAGCGCACAGTGGGACAAGAGGGCCTCATTTCTGGCATTAATTCGAGTAACACCTGTAACCCATAGTATTGCATATCACTGTAAAGAGAAATTCACGTTGAAAGAAATGGTGTAACTTCCAATTCGATTCCTCTTCATCCGGCAAAAAAATAGTCGATTTTCTAGGAATACGCATTGTAAGTAAAAACAACAAATAACGTTACATTACGTTTTATTGAGGGGGGAGCAAAAAATGAAAGATTTACATAAATTAAAATCAAATAGAAATATGGTGAAATTATATTAAATCATGAAAAATCATCATCATCGCTATCAATAGTATGAACTGTGTCATCGCAATCATCATCCGCGCGGGCCTCATAATTTTCAGAATGAACAATGTATTTGGGTGGATGAACCAATAGTTCCTGAACTTCTTTTGGGAGACTTTGCACATTTTTCGTAGGTAATTTTCTCTTGTTGGTGATAAGTGGATCTGATCTTAAGAGCAGTAAATTTAAAACATCACTATTAGTTTTTTCACGGGAACATTTTCGAGAGAAGTGCTCTCTGTTTTTCTTAAAATCTTTGTTGAGTGCTTCTTGAGCTTCCTCTGTTAATTGTTCAATTGGAAGCAAGGCTGACGAGACAATCTCAGGTCCATGAATAAAATACTTGTGCAGTGTAGGTGACATGTTGTACCATGGATATTTTTAACAAAATACCGAGAATTATGAGCAAATGCCCGAAACTTTTCAACATGAATTTCACTGACAATTGATATGACAATCATAATGATTGCATCATTTTAATTAAATTTACATCAATGCGTGTAATTTTAGCAGATAGTTCAGGGTTCTGAAAGAACCGTCTAGCAGTATTTCCGGTATTTGTATTACCGGATCCTGGTTTTGCTGACCCACAATCAAACCACTGCGTTCTCGAATCCTCTCTGAATACGAGCTTTATTTTCAGCCACAGTGTTTTTATCATTCCCTCGCGCTTGCCACTTCTTAATAGGTAACTTATAAGCCAAATGCAATAGGCACTCAAACATGCGTATCCACCTATGTAGGATTGACAAACCAAATTTCAAATTTTCTTTCTTAATTGTCCTCTCAATGATTTTATTCACATTATTGAGATTTTTTGAAGTGTCATTACATCTGTAACATTTTTGGCGTTGAAGTAGTTTCAGTCAGCGCATTACATATTTTTCCATCAATCATGACAAATATCATATTGTGATCAACGTGTATTCTCTCTCTCTAAACATTACCTTGCTTGTTTGAATATTTTGATTTCATCGTCAACTCGATTTTTTCCTTAATACATACTTCCTTCGATTCCTTTATAAAGTGTTTGTGAACAGGTCTACAATATATTGTCGATGCAGGTCGCAGATTTTGCCAAACAATCTTTTCACTACAAACCAGACGAAGCGGAACAATACTTGTAATGAAAACAGAAGAATTATCAGCATCATTATTTTGAAATACCTGCTTGTAAGATATGTGTTCCGGAGAGCCCTCAAATCCCCATTTAGAAATCAGAGTGAGTTGATGAAGTACTGCATTTGGGAGTGATTCAATTACAGATTCCAGTGACATTAGAAGGCGCTTCACAGTGCGATCAAGCAAAGCTTGCAGTGAAATGAGAGCAAAATTTTCGGTAATGTGCATACTTGTAGGGTAATAGAGTTTTTTCGCATCCTGAACTATTTTATATGACGGAAATGTTTCTGGAGCACTTGTCCTTATGATGTGATATTGATGTCTAATCAATTTAGCTTCCACCAAAACTGATAGAGCATCTTCGCGAGTCATTTGTTTTGGTTCCAATGATTTTCTGTAAGCTGCTTTGTATTTCTGGGCACGCGTCGAACTTGAAGTCATTTCCATCAGTAATTTCGAAGCGTGCGGCTGTCCTTCAGCTCTCATGTTCATTTGTGTGGCGAGTGTTAAAATATTAGATGGTGTAGTATTCCGCAAATCTTTAGTTTTTTGTCGCTTTGTTCGCACAGAACTGGATTCAAAAGAAATTTCCGGCGCCCACGTCTCTTCAGTGAATACTGGTTAAATGAAACGAAACTTTCAAGCCATTCCTCATTATTTTTATCAAATTTTTCACGTATTCTTCAAGCCTTCATCCATCGCAACGTGAATTGGGACTTGAGATGACTTTCGTTTTGCTTTATATCACTAATATTTCGTGAACGACACTTTGTTCTTGTCTTCGGTTTTTCAGTCAAGAAATTAAATTTTTTGTCTGTTTCTCTCTCAGAGCTCTACATAAAATCCAAAAGTTATTTTCTCTTGATATGAACAGTATTCGAACTCTTGCCTGCAAAAAAAATTATTCACATAGTACACAGTTCATTTCCGGTATTTTACGTGCAGACACTTCCGTAAAAAATCATTCCGGTGAAGAAAGTAGCAAAAAAAAACAGCTGTATAATATATTTGGAACATTACTGAATAGCAAGAAACAAAGATCAAGGCTTGATCACCTTTGACACATAATTAAAAAGTTAAGTGTTTCACAAAATAAGACGTACGTTTGAAATGTTAAAAGCTATTTCTTTATAGTTTTATTTCTATTAATATTAAGTCCTAGATTTTGTGTTTGTCAAATACTAAATAACATTAAATACCTGAACTTGAAGCTTCCATTTCAAAAAGTTGGTTTTCTTCACACACACACTGACTGAAAAACACCACGAACCTAGAGATAAATTCTCACTAATGAAAAGCACGTCCGATCGTCACTACAACACTGCATGAACTGAAAGCTCTACGGTGAAGACGGACAGCCCAAGCGGTGTGACATGCTAGGACATGTTCGTCCAGGTTCTCCTTTGCACGAAACCATAAGAAATTTTCACCCTAAATAATTTTGTTTTTTTTAATTTCTGCCAGGTTTTGCTGTCATTTGCCCCATAGTGCAGCAAAATCATGCCCAAACGTAATGTTGCATTATGCTGCGTAATCATGCAATTAAAGGTAATTCACTGAAATTCAGCTACTGCCTCGCGGCTCGGAATGCCAGTGTTGCATACCAATCTGATATTCCCTGAAGGCTGGCAATTTTTCTTTCACATATTTAAAATAGGTTTTTAATAATTTCTTGAATATTACTTTTAAAACGAATAACAAAATTTCGAATGTAAGAAACGAACAAAAAAATATGAAATCATATTCAAATTTTAAATTACCTAGCATCCAGCTGTCTGGAAACACCTCTATTACGTTCACGAAGCGCAGGAAATTCGGAGCGGACGACCATGATAGACATTACATTACACAAAAAATTTTTCATGATTAAAGCATTTAAATTCAAATGTAAAGCCGTTTTTGAAAAAAACTTGTTACCAATGTTTATTAAATTATTTTTATTTCATTGGATATTACGCGAACATTAGTTACACTTTGAAAAACTATTTTTTAATTTGTTTATAATATTTAAAGATCTCAGGAACAAATTGTTTTCAGAAAATGTCATCAAAAGCGTAGGCCTTGATAGTGGAGAGGGACATAAAGTTTCTAAATTTTGACATTTTGTAAACTCTAGAGGTAACAGTAAAAATTGTGTCTGTTCCGTTTTTAAACGCGTATTCATTTGGAAAGAAATTTAATCTCAATGTTTTTGGAGCTTCATGTTAAGCATTTCGTAAATGAAAATATGTTTCAAATCACGACATGAAACAATTTGAGCAGATTTATTTTGGTGGGAACCCTGCTTATGGTCTATTAACAAGCGTTATGCAGAGACTGACAGACAAATGTTTTGGCATAAATCAGTTTTTCACTATTTTTTAGGACTTACAAAACGTTGATTATATCTTCACAACGTAAAAGAGAAAGTAATTTACTGCAATTTGGGGGAAGAATTATGCATTTTTTTGGTATCAGCGACTCACAAAACGATGTTTTTGGTCGTAAAATCGTCATTTTTCTGCTGCAGTATTACAATTCGTAAAAATAAAGAACATTCATATTTTTAATTGGAAAGAGAGCTTCAATATTATTCACGTTTTCCCGTGAGAAATAAGTAATAACTGTATGACTTAAAAATAATCAGTATTACTTAAAAATTAACTTACTTCAACCATTTTTAATACATTATTTTTCCATTGGATGACAGATCCATTTTTATAAAAGAGTTTTGAAGTGTTGATTGCTTTGTACCATACGTTTAATAGCACCGTTTGTTAATTCATTTTTCTCTTTTGTGAATTTTGTAGAAGTTACCAATTACACCGCAAAACACCCAAACTACAACCAATTAAAATTTAAAAACAGATGAACATGTACCATCGTAACCTCCTTCGCAATCCCTATGTAAAACTCTTTTTAAGTTTCTCATCACAACACACAACGTCACACAACGAATGATAAAAAAAATGACTAGAAATAAAGTCTCACAAAGTGAAGTATCACCATCAGACACGCACAGTGCAAAAATGAAACATGCAAACAAGAGGAGCGTATGGAGAGAGAAGAGAGGGAGAGAGAGGAGGAGAGAGAGGAGAGAGAGAGAGGAGAGAGAGAGAGAGAGAGAGAGAGAGGAGTGAGAGAGAGAGGGAGAGAGAGGAGAGAGAGAGAGAGAGAAGAGAGAGAGGGAGGGGGGAGTGGCTTTCCGGCGAGACACAGAAGGTGACCCGCCAACGCCCATCCCGCTCAGCGGCCACCGCGGGTAGAGCGCTACGCGTGACCGCCCACGCCGTAAAACAGGAGTTGAGCTCCGCCGTAAATCTTTACTTCCCTTGGACGCGAAATGCGTCGGGATAATTGCGCTCCACTTCTGCGAGGCAACTGCGTTCGGGCTAGGGCCACGTCCACGATGCACCTGCGCGGGGTCGGGGGGCGTTTGAAGGCCTGCGCTGAATGAGGCACGCGCTCGAACGCGTAACATATTTCCATTTTTTTTTCTCATTTTTCAATTGTTTCAATTCATTACAATTTTTGAGTTCAATTCACTTACCAAATGAAGTATCCAAATTAAACACACCAGGGTTCTCAAAACAAATTTATTGACAAAACCGGGTACAATGCCGTAGTGCCGAATAACCAGAAGAACTTGCAGAGTGAGCGTAGCCGTGTCGTCGTAATCCAGAAGATATACCAAAGAAGAGCCGAGTCACCAAATAGCCGAAGGGAAGTCCAAAGACGAAGCGCTGCGTTCGTCGTCTTACAATCTGCACAATACACCACTGTCTCGCCGGATCCTCACTCTACCACGGTCGCTCGCTAACTGCCTCAGCGTTGCGCCGAGGCGTTCTTATAGCGACCGTGGGCCGTAGGCCCGCTGACTGGCAGCGTAGTAGGGGCGGGGTCGAGTTTATCCCCGCCCGCTCCGGCGTGACGGCCGCGTTCGGCCGGGCACGGCTGGCCCGCGCTGGCTGCTTCCCACTGCCGCCAGGAGCGGTAACGCCCTGCTGACGACATAGTGGGGCGGCACTTTTGGTTAAGTGCGGTCGGTCACGACACCAAACAACTCCTTTTATTCATTAATTCCCATTTCCCCGACCCCCTTCCTGCAATGCTCCATTATTACAAATCATTTCTTTATCAACACACCAGTTAATTCTACTCATTCAATTCAGGTAGGCTTATGCGCGATGGCACTGCAATCTGAGCTTTGTCAAAGAGGAATTGTGTTAGTATGTGACTGTGATTGTCATGATTCCGCAAATATCCCCAAATAAATTCTAAGATTCATTTACTAATTAACTATTATTACGACTTTCAAAAGAGAAATATTAATCCAAATATAACTTGCATTACAGTTTGAACTCTACATATAGACGAGTGATCAAAAAGTTCCCAGACTTATTTTTTAGACCTTTATTTATGAAATATAAGTTATTGGGTATTGTTCCCTTAGAAATACTCTCCTTGGGAAGTATACATGTTTCTCACCGACGTTTCCACTGCAGAAATGACCTTGAGAACACATAATCTGGAATTCTGTTCAACTTCTTCAGCGAATTTTCTTGAATTTTATCAATTGAGTCGAATCTCTCATCTTTTAAGGATTTCTTAAGTTTCTGAAACAGGAAGGAGTCCGCAGGGGCGTGGAGAGTACAGAGGCTGGTTATGATGGACATGCTGTTTTTGTGCAATAATCGCGAATGAGCAACGCAGAGTGCGCAGATGCGTTGGCATGCTGCACCACCCACTCGCAACTTCACCACAGATCCAGTCTCTTCCTGCTCATGGCCTCGCGCAAATTTTTCAGGGTTTGAAGATAAGAAAAACGATTCACTGTTTGACCTGGTGGAATACATAGCACATAATACCCTTCTTGTCAAAAAACTGTGAGCATGAACTTAATCTTTGACCAAACTTGAACTTTATTAGGCTTAGAGATGATGATGTCTACCATTTTTTGTTTCCAAATAGTACCCACAAAATTGCGTTTCTTCACCCGCAATTATACTTTAACCTTTTCTAGACGTTCGTGACAAACCTGTATTCTGTGTTGTTTTTGCTCTTCTTCAACAGTGTCGAGACAAACTTTGCCGCAACTCGGCCCATGTGCACATTTTTCAGTTAAATTGCTTGACATGAACCAAAGAAAATTCTGCATTCCTTGGCCATTTCACAAATGGTTAGCCCACGATTTGATCGCAGGATAATGTTCACTTTGGCAATATTTCCGTCGTCAGTGGAAGTTGATGGCCTTCCCCGAACGAAAATTGTCTTTTGATGATGTCCAACCTTGAATCCTCTTGTACCACACATGAAACCATGATCGACTCAGGCATTCATCCTTGAAAGCCACTTGCAATATTTCAATAGTTTCCGTAGATTTTTTTACCAAAGTTCACGCAACATTTTTCACAAATACCTTGTTTTTCTCTCATTCATTTCACAAGTAATGTAAAATTGCCGAACACAAAACACTTGCTTCAATGAAACAGCTTAACTTTATAACAACGAAGATTATCTAAGATCTGATTGTTCTATTGCTCTACTCAGAAATTCATCCTAAACAATGCTGCCAAATTCACCATTCTATATAGCCTCATTGTCACGAAATTCCAAATAAATAAGGGTGATCAATAATCCTGGAACGTATTGATCACCCTTCGTGGGATTAAAAAAACAGTGAAAGTGATTGGAAAAAAGAAATGTTCTAATTTGACTCCCACTCCCAGAATTTGCTTACAAAAATAAAAATATGTGATGTAAAATGCGTGTTTAGATACTAATTGTGTCATGTATTTTCTGACCTTGATTAATAAATATCAATGGTCCACGCATTGACGAATATGGTTAGTCAGGTGTATCCCTAACATTTTTGTACAAACAATTAAACGTAGCAAATAGAAAATTGGGTATTCGTGTAATTAATTAACCGGTTTTATCTTCTTTAACCCTACGTTAGTTACAGTACGTATAAACCAATTACAATTTTCTCCTTTATACAAACATTTTGTAGATTTCAGTCCGTCAGTCTTCTGTTATTTTTGTTAATAAAGATGAAAACTAGCCTACCCGTGCGAGAAGTCTCGCATGTGAAACCCCACCCCCTCTACTCTTTTTTCATTTCTATATTAAGCCTGTAATATATCTTTTGCCTCAAGACCCTCTTATTTACCGTCACACCGATCAGAGAGGTACACACGTGTATTTCTTCAAATAATTAGTTTTATTTCACATACAGTTGCAGATACTACATGCTCAGAACAGGTGGAGTAGAATCGAGAAGCTTCAAACAAGTAAAAATGTAATAGAATGTTTATGATCTCATCCTGTAGCACACGGTGTAAGGAATGTTTCTTTGAGGCCTTTGGCCTCAATATTTTAGTTTTTAAGATCCTAAAACGCTTCGTTTAGGAGTTATTTAACAATATAGATTCAAAAATCCGACCGAGTGCGGGTTAAATTTGACATGAATATTTAGATGCGCTTTTTAAACAAATGCTTCATATTTTTCAAGTCAAAGAGCAATTCGTCACGTCTCTATGAAGTGTTCTCTTTCTTTAGAGACTACATTTATAAAGTTAGAACAATTCTTATTTATACCAAAACCACGATTAGTAGAAAACACTGACAGCGAAGGGCTAAGCTATTTCATAAACTTTTTGCTAAAGAAACTTAATTACAAATCAAATAAAAATTTGTTGCTTTGATACCGTGTCTATTTAATGCACTATTTTAAAAGTGCATACAAAGAAAAAGTGTGCTGAAAGACCTCATTTAAAGCGAAAAATGGAAGAATCCCGACGAGAGCGATCTCTGATAAACGGGTTGAAGCAGACGGAATGGGGACGAAATGGACGTCAAAAAGTTTATGAGAGTTGGCAGACCTGCTAGGAAAACGGGAAGATTGTACCACTTTTACCACGACTTTTTAATTAACTCCCTTCGCCCGTCATTTTCTATAGTGATAATTTAATATTCATTAAGACACTATTAGCAGAGTTAATAAGACGTCTATATTTGGCAATTATTATTCAAAGTCACTTAAACTAAGCTTAAAGAAGACGGTTATTAACGAAAAAAATTGCTAAAGGAGTTTCATTATTGTCGCATTATCCGGACAACGAACTGTGGTATTACAAAGTGAAAGCGGACACAATCATTCTTCAAATTTCAAATGTTTATCAACTAACAATAAAATATCTGTAGTTTGTTTCAGAACTATCTGTTTTCTACCCAGTTCAACGACCACTCCCTGAATTTTTCTTCTGCGCTAACTGAAATTCAACACTTAACAAATATTTTACAAATATTTCCCCTTTGTGCTTATCACTGTTGCTGTCACTGCGATTTATCATTGAGGAAATATCTTTTGAAAAACAAAATAATATATAATGAAAATGAATTGCAATTGAAAAAACCAACGACAAACCTGTACTATTTTCTTAATTAATGCACTTTCTTAATAACGTAATTTTTATTTATCAAATGCTACGCAGCTCAACTGGTACTTGTAAAAGAAAGATTGTAAGGGATGGAAAGTAGAAAGAAATACTCTGCAGTGAACATTTGTGATACAGTAATACGCAAATAAGAAAATTATTAAATTATAAAAATATCAGTGTTATTATAAGAAATAAAAAGTATCGTTTATTAATAATTTTTCTGTGGTTCGTCTGCAACGATCGTTTGACGCCTCTTGGCCTGGCAATCCCAGCGCTGAGGTCTGCTAGCAATTCCCTAAACCGGAAGCCATGAATTAGTTTTTGGGAGCGCTGACGAACGTAATCAACAGTGCACGTGCCGTCTCAGTGAACAGGATTTGCCAGAGGCAGACGGAGATAATGCAGTTGGCGCATGCGCGGCAGGCGAAGCAGGTGCCGTTGATGTTGATTGACCTGCTGCTGCTGAGGCCAGCGTACGACGCGCAGTCAACCCGACCTGTGGTGGATGCGGTACCTAGCACGCGTGTTCCCTACTGAAGGTAATAGCGGAGTGATCATCATGAGGTTGGGTGTCAAAACGAAGCATATGTAAATACTTCAAGAAGATTGAACATTTCGGAAAATATTAATATTAATCATAAAAATAACAATTTTACTGAGTTTTAGTATCTTAATTGTTTAACATATTTTTGTATTGCGTTCCTAATCATATTTAAAAAAATATCATAAGAAATTATAGATGCCACGCAATCCAACCATCTAGAAATAACTAGATCTACTTTCTTCAGTTCGCAATTTGCTCAGTTTTATTATTCAAAGATGAAGACAATAACATTGTGCATGCTACTAACACAACCCAGCGGACATCCTGCTCTGTCTGTCTGTCTGTCTGTCTGTCTGTCTCTCTCTCTCTCTCTCCTCTCTCTTTTCTCTCTCTATTCTCTCTTTCTCTTTTCATCTTCTATCCCCTTTTGCCCCTCTATTTTGCTCTCTCTATATTGCCCTCTTTCCCTTTTCTCTCGCTCTCTCTCCTCTATTTCCCCTCTTTCCCTCTCTTATCGTCTCTATCTCTTTCTCTTTCCTTCTCTCCCTTGTTTCCTCTTTCTTTCTCCCCCTCTCTCCTCTTTCTCCTCACTCCATTCCGCGCCGTCCTCTCGTCCAGTCCTGCCCGGCCGCGTCACGATGTCACTCACGCCCAGCAACAATGAAGTCCAGGTGGATTGGTAATTGCATTCACCTGAATGAAATGATGAATGCATTGATTTAAACTGAATGAGATGTATCAACTTTCATGAAGATCGATCAAATAGTGTCAGTATGTGTGTGTGTGTGTGTGTGTGTGTGTGTGTTTATGCGTGTGTGTTCAGGAGGAAACAACGAAAATTCTATAATAAGCTCATAAGGCAATTTTAAAAATATTTTGTCTAATTCTTCGATATTTCAAATGTCTGAGCCGTAATAAGCACTCAAAAGTTGATTTGAAATAATACTTTATTTGAAAAAATTTGCATTTCAGAAACATAAACACTGCAGAAACATGATAATGTTTTATTATTTAGAAAAGAAATGAATATATTTGTTCACGAAGAAAAATTAACACAAGTAAAAAGCACCCAAATTACACAACTTACTTGCTTATGTTTCATTTAGGACGTTTCCGTCTTTTGAAGAAATAAAATTTGCAAACTGGTGCAAATATTAGTTGATTAGAAATGTGATTTCATATAAGTAATAATGGGGATTAGAGGGGTTTTTTAATCCAGTTTATCTAGCTAACCTCGAATTTCTCGTCCAGCAGAACAACCTACTCATACAGTACGAAACGCAACATCTGTTTGCAGATACCATAACAAGGATGATTCATAGATTAATTGATGATTCCGGGCTTGTTAACTGCCATGGTAATTAGTCCCGTACGTGTAGTGCATGTTTTGTCGCTGGAGGAGGCGGTGATCTTTCCCCGCTGGATGGCGAGGTCCGGGGCCGGTCTACGTCGGCTTGTGGGATTTTCCACAACCAACCGCTTGCATTCTCCTCCAGACAGTCCTGAATTCGACCTAGCTGAAAAGCTAGTGTCGAAAATCTAGTGTCGAAAATCCTGCCGCCGTCAGGACTCGAACCTAGGACCTCCCGGTCAGAGGCGCTGCACTGACATCAGTTGATGCACTGAGCTACCACTCCCGGTATCAACGATGACGTTAGTGAGGGTGATCGTAGATAAGCATGGTATGGCGGGTCTGGGCGGCTAGTTGATGCAGAGGCAGTGGGGGCGGGGCAGGGAAAAGCGAGGTAGTGTGGAGCTGAGCCGGAGGAAAGGGCTGAGGGAGGTCGGGCGGGACGGGAAGGTGTGAGACGTTTGAGGTGAGGGCGGTGCAGTTGAGAGTGAGACAGCTGTAATGAGATAAGCCCAAATGTCCAAGGGAAAAATAGATACAAGTATAGGGAACAATAACTAATTTCAAGACATTAGAACCCGCCAATGACAATATAGGCATGGGATAGCGCATTTACAAAGAGAACATGTGGTAGCCATTTTGGTTTTGATAAAAATAAAACGCCTATATTTCAACACGAATTTTAGGACTCAGGAATGTTCCGGGGTTGAATAGATAGTGAATACTGGACATTGGATACTCGTAATAGAAAATAAACACATAATTTCAGCAATGACTGGATTTAATTTTTTTTTTTAAATTTCCGTCATAAGAAGTTGAGGAAGGAGAAGTTGAGGAATGGTGACACGTGTGAATACAGGTATAGGTGTCAGGACAGAATAAGTGATTGTAGGCAGATTAAGGTCAATGATAAAATCAGTTATAGAAAGTTAAAGAGAAGTGAAAACGAAATTGTTTTTCTTCAAGAACTTTGATTTCGTGAAAAGCTATTTAGTAGCGTAAGGCACGCCTGGAGACGGAATTCGGATTCGATAGCAAAGGCTTGCTGACGATATTTGAAGCACGGAGGGTGACGCTCGTAGGAAATATTCTGATAGGAGATATAAAAATATCAGGTGTTCAAATACTGTATGTAGCAGGATAAATTTTATGTTCAGTTTATTTGTGTGTGAGTGTGATGGGTATATTTTAAGTAATAGTATTTCTTTTTACGGAAACAGCGTTTAGTCAACGCTAGCGTAAAATTAGTCGAAATAGAATTGTTCATCATCAGACATTCGTGAAAGTAATCAATTGTAAGCATTTAATAATTTTATAAGTATCACGGTTAAGATATTCATATTAGAGGGCGACACTTTTTAATTCTGACATCAAGAAACAAGAACAGAAGATATCCGGTGGACTCCAAGAGTCTTTGTGGGAAAACTTCTCTTCATCGCCATCGCACTCTACAACTTCTCCGCGAATTGTAAGCGCCGCGGAAAACGTCGACCAAACAAATTTAACAATTCTTTGCAAAGAGAATGTCGGTTATACATCAGAAGTTTTCAGATAATACAATCTGTACGAGATGGGCCGTCAATTCACGTAAGTATTGATTAATCATGTAAGAAATTTGGAGTCGATAATTCGTAAAAATTAAAATAAAAATTAAATTGTTTAAAGTTAGAAATTTTTTAAACATAAATAAGAAATGTTTTCAAAAGGGCTTGCAGAGCGTCTGAATGTTTATAAAAATAAATATTAAACACGTTCAAAATAGTCTCCAACTCGGAGCACACAAACAGAACGTTTCAAAATGGCATGCTCGACGTGGGGCTGCTTACCTCAATAACGATAGAACGTTTCAATATCTGTAGATATGAAATATTACATCTATGTCTACTAGATCATTGTGATTAATAAATGCCGTGACAGTACAAGGTATTTCAGCTAGTTTATCAATATAGTTCTGAAGCACATGCGATTTATTTTTTAAAGTTTGAGTAAGTTTTTCAAAGTTATTGTGTCACCTATAAAAATTTCATATAAGAAAATAATCAATCGGCAAACTCCAATACTTGAAGATAATTTTCACAAAATGCTTTTTATGTTCAAGAGGTGTCGATTTATGTTCTATAAATTATTCGTTTCTGCCATTCTAGAAGCATTTTATACCTTTTTCGGACTGTTTATGTGCTAGGCAATAAAAAGGACATAAACGTTTGTGAGGCGAACTCAGAAACAAGACGCAAGAAGGATTTCGTGGACGGGGACAAAACGGACACGGAAACGCAGAAGGGACCGGAATCGGACTTCAGTGACACGAAAGGAGAGAAAGAAAAAAGAACGCATGTGCAGCTGCAGCGGACGCGACAGGGAGATAAGGCGCGAAGGAAGAGACATCGCAAAACGGAGGTAAACAAAAGACCACGCCAAAAGTTTTACCAAACGTCGAATTTTCTGCTAGAGTCTGAAATTCTTACCATGCGCCAACGGTGGATTTACTAGCTATGAAAGTTGATTCGTTCAGTACTGAAATCGGAAAACACCGAGAATCTGCGAAATAATATTAGCTGTCATATATTAAATCTTATAAACACGTTCTTATTATCTATTCCGCATCACGAAATAACGCGTTTTTGCATTGGCTCAATCTATATTGCACTTTTGTATTATAATCAACTTCCTACGATACTTAAAACTCTCCTATTTTTCAATGTAGCTTTCACGATCATAACATCCTTTATAAATTAGTTTCATTGAATTACAAGTACTATATTACAACTTTTAATAATGATATATAATATAATTCGTAGAACTGCAAGACCGACCTTCATAGCGTTCTCTATTCTATGATAATGTAATTCTTTCATATTGTTTCCGTTGCAATATTAATATTTATTATTTTAGTATTATTATTATTATTATTATTAAATAGTGAAATGACTTGTGCTGTTGAAATGAATGATTGAAACCAAAAAGACAACAATCGGCGTCTGAGTTTGGGTAGATGGAGAAGGAAACATTGGAGGGGTGAAATTTGTTAAGTTGTTTATACAACTTAATAGTTATTCAATATTTTCCTAGTTTTTACGAAATATTTGGACGAAAAAATGCCTTTTTGATGGTGTAGATATAATTACTTCCTTGCAAATTCTAAACAAAACGCGAATTCAAATTGCAACCCGAAAACAAAACAAAATGTCAGAAAACCATTATTTAGGACGCCTAGCCAAACATTTGTAACAATTCAAAAATATTCCCAAAACTAATGACTTGATCATTCTCGTTGATTTGTGTTTTCTGTGTTTATTTTTTGAATATAAAAATTCGCCAAAAAGAAGTTGGTGTGGACAAGCATGTTCACGAAACACTCGCGAGCGAGCGAACATTCGTCGACGTCAGAAACTGGCTTCTAAATCGCAGGGATGGTCCAAGGTTTATGGGGGGAATCAGGTGCAGAAAGGACTGTACTCTCGGGGCAGGCGTTGAATTGAGTTGAGAACAGGCTGGCCAGAGAGCTGGAAAAACGATGATGTGGCTGGAAGGAAGAGTGATGGGGCAGAGCAAAGATAACGATCAAAAGGAGGCGGTAGATGTGGACACGGTAAACTACATTGAAGCAGGAATTTAAACAACGGTTTCCATACGAACGCGAAACGCGAAAGAAATGATTATTTCAAGTTTTCGGGTGAGTCCACCGTTACGGTCATTATTCCCATATGCGTAGCGCATGTTTTTATCCCGGGAGGTCACAGTGTTCTTCCCTCGCTGGATGGTGATACCTGCTGCCGACCTGCACGTCGGATTGTGGGGATTTTCTCCATCCAGGCATTTCCCATCTGCGAGGTATCGCTTTAGTCGGAACAAGCTCTAACCTACAGACAAGGGTGAAATATCTAGGTTGTAGGCGTGGCATGTTTAGGAGTTTACGTTTAGGAAAGAATCTTGTCTACAGCATTCCTTTCCGATATTCGCTAACTGTACATATTCCAAAAGCAATTCCTCTGGAAACAATCGATTCAGAAACTTCAGCATCCTCTTTATAAATTCGTTTGACATCAGCTTATCTCTTTATCTTTCATAGATTTCCATCCACCGAAAATTCACTATCAATCTACGGACATAGAATGCCATCTTTCAAAACAATATAGAGACTATCCCTGAAACCATATGTTATGAAGAGTGACTTTCCTTTCAACCAGCGTCCTAACCATCTCTACAAAGTTGATATAACTTCAGCATAAATCTGTATTAAATTTCACATCGCCATTGTTTTAAAAATACGACAAATCATAAAATGCCTCCATGCACATTTGTGTTTTCAATTAAAAGAGACGCCTGCGCTTGCAACACGTACCATATTTTAGAGCCTTAGAATTGATCTAATAAACACGGACCCAATTCACACAGTTCCACTGCTTTTTTCTCTGTTAATTTTTCTTTCTGATCAAATATATTCATTTATTTTGTAAATAATAAACAATTTACATGTTTCGGAGTGTTTATATGCTTCTACCTGGTAATTTTAAGTATTATACGGATTGGAAATTTGAAAAGAGGCGTTACCGCTATACTCCACGTAGTGCATCACCAGCTACGTCGCTGCTTTGGATAATAACGCATTACGAACGCTACGAGATAGTAGTTAATTATTGAGTACTTCGTCATTCATATTAATTTAATTTTGTATTAAAAGTCGACTTTTTTGTGGTTTTGTTCAATAGTTCCAAAACGTTGCTATAGCAGAATATTATGCAACTTACCACCAGTATCGCTAAGTGAGGCGTTTGCTTCGGGGTTAAGAAAAGCGAGGTGAGGCGAGGCGAGACGAGCAGTGAATGCATGGGGTTGGGCGTGGAGGAAGGGAGTGAAGGAAGGCGATAAGGAAACGTCAGCCGGCAGCGAGGTGGCGGCGTCAACGGGGGGGCGCCCGGGGCGTGGCGCCCGGGAGGGCTCAGCCCAAGGCGGCACGAGCGCGGGGGCGGGGCGGGGCGCGGCGGTGCGGTGCGGTGCGGTGCGGGGCGGGGCGTGGCGTGGCGGGGCGGGGCGGGCGGGGGGGCGGATCGGGGCGCGGCGGTGCGGGGCGGGGCGGGGCGCGGCGGCACGAGCGCGGTGGCGGGGCGGGGGACTCGGCGGCGCGACCCGCAGAAAATTTTACAGCTCCAACGTCCTCAAAAGTTCAAAAGCAAAACCAAAAAGGGGAAAGGGTACCAATCATTTTACAAGCTCACGTTGGCGTTGGTGTAACATCTCCTCAACTGTTTCCGGTATTCTTGTCGCTAGTTAAAAGTGCTCGCGTGCTAATGAAAACTAATTTTTAACTGTGGTTTAACTGTTTTTTACTTTTATTACTAACTAACGGAGCCGGCAATATTTCGCTATTGCAGTGTATTACACTTCATATGCTACTGGTAAAATGATTGTTAATCAAGTTTTACGCTACGCTCAGCGAAAATTTTAATAGATGACTTTCTCGCGAGTATGGGTTTGTTCTGTCCTGTTTGGACAGGGTTGTCAAGCATCCTATTGTTAAAACTTTCTCCCTCATGTTTGGGCATGCATTCGCTAAGACACTGTGTTGAAGAAATTTGATTTCATTATCCGAGATAACGTTCAAGTAATAATTCCGGCCGATATTTCACTATCGCAGGGGCAGACTATGCAGCGAAGACGCGCTTAGTACTTGAGAGTGCAGCGGGTTGCGTGGAGCTTCTGTTCAGGGGCGCTTGAGTATACGTCCATAAACGTATAAAATCGTGGTCAACAATTCCCCATTTTGTGTCTATGTGCGACAGATATACGCACATTCCGATTGTGCTATACCTATATTCTTCGCATAAGTGCAAGCAAAAAGTTTACAAAGTTTTGCAATCGGATGAACGGTACATCAGCGTATAAACTAGTGAGCTTGCTCGTGGCATATAGCGACGTCGCTAGCCTTTCACCACTGAGGTCCGGGTTCGATTCCCGTCGAATGTCATGTCAAATTTGTTCCAATAAATTCACAAGGGCTAGTCCAACATGGCTGCTTCATAAGGGCTAGTCCAACCCTTGTGGTGTCCTAAGCCCTGCCTCTATCCTTATTCCTTCCCAATTCTGGCCGCTGGGTAGTGATCAGGAGGCGCGTACGCGGAGATGCTACCTGGCGGTCCTCTTGACAACTGATTGCGACCTGACGTGACATGATAAACTAAAAAAGTTAATGAATGATTACTTTCGTGCCAAATGTTAATAGAGGATTACTCCCCAGCGCAAAGCGCTCAACGCCCTTTAAGGGAACGCGTTGCGTTGATTTAAAGACGCAACATTTTTTTTAAAAAAGTACGAACAATAATTGATTTTTATATATTTGATATCCATTCTTGGAATCATTGAAATATATTAAAGAACTTTAATACAAATTGAATTAAATATTGGCAATATATCTTATCAACACATCAACAATTCGTACTGCGCATCTGGATGGACGAGTGATTAGCTTATTGGCCTCTAAAGGCACGGTTTCGATTCCAGTTGAGATGAATGAGTATATCGAAGGGCAGAAAACCCACAGTATTCTTGTCAGGCTTGTAGCACGTGAAAAAAGTATGGTTGGTGCCGGCAAAATTAAAGCCCTTCGAAAATTTCCTGCCCTACCGAGATCGCACGTTCTTCCCACCAGAGAGCCCGGACATAGTTAACTGACACCAATATCCGGCGGGGAGTCACACATAGGCGTTTAAGTGGACGCCTATAGGACGTGCCTGTTCAGAAAAGATCCCTTAGACCCGCGCCGGGAGTAGACATCAAAGAAAGCATGGGTGGAATACACGGGTGTGGAATTATGAACAATGGCTGCGTCCTCACATAATATTCCATTCTATAAATTAAATAAATGAAGAAATTTATATATATATATATATATATATATATATATATATATATATATATACATATATAATTCCTGTGCATTAATATATCAACTGTCTTCGGCGTTTCTTGACGTGCATATCCCTGGCATGGTGTATAACCATCTGTTCATTAATCTCCATAGCTTCACCCGTTTACAAACAGCTGCTTATCACAACCTTCAGTTGGCTTACCCCTTGCCCACCTCCTCTTCCTTTAATTTTTTTGGCACGATACCCCGAGGGCCTTAGCCGCCCGCCACTGCGAGCGCGGGTGAGGAGCGCAGCGGTGGCGCGCGGAGCGGCGGGGCGCGCAAGCTCGTCCTAATGAAGCCGGCCGCCCCGATCCATCACCTGGCCAGGCGCCTCAGCCTCAGCCGCCGCCGCCGCCCATTACATAAATGAGCCTCCCCGCGACCCACGCGCGACCTCTGCGCTCTCGCCCCGCGGACGTCACGCGGACCACGCCGCCGCGCGCGCCGCCCCGGCCGGACACTGCGACGCCACGCCCCGACCAGCTTCTTTTTATTTTCAACACGCAGCTAAAACGAATTCGAAAACGGATCGCTTGTAGAATGCAATGTGCAGTGTCTAAAAGTTGTGCGTATCAAGGTAATTTGGTCAAGTTAGCTTAGCAAGAAAATCGCCGATTTGATACGACCAATTCTACCGATTTTACTTGCGCATTTCCAAGTTGACGGCGAGGCTCCGGACTTCGTCCTCCGTCCCCGCCATTAACATAAAACAGTTGTGACTTCTAGACTAGAGCATTTCGACGACGTTCCACTTAGCAAAAACACTTGTGAGTCCAGTGAACTAAAAAATCTCAAGCATTTTCTACCAAAATAAAGAAAGAACGTATCTCGCCTCTCTTCCCCAATGTAACTACTACTACAAAAGTAAATCTATTTAAATTCGCACATTCCAGTGCTGTTTCCATATGCTTTGTACGCGTCAAGGTGGTTGCATTAAATTAGCTTATCAATAATATCGCCTAAGCAATTCTACCGATTTTACTCGCT
Organism: Teleogryllus oceanicus; assembly: GCA_964035755.1. Taxonomy (NCBI): domain Eukaryota; kingdom Metazoa; phylum Arthropoda; class Insecta; order Orthoptera; family Gryllidae; genus Teleogryllus; species Teleogryllus oceanicus. The sequence goes on from CAXIVR010000012.1 coordinate 81,221,531, forward strand.
TCTCTTGGGCATTTCCAAGTTGACGGTGAAGGTCCGAGCTTCGTCCTCCGTCTCCCACCATTAACATAAAACAGTTGCGACTTCAGAAAATTCAAAATTTTCAACTCATTTTACACCAAAATGTAGAGTGACGTATCTTACTTTCCTAATATGTCCAACTAAAGTATTTCTATGTAAATATACACATTTGACCCATGTTCCATTTATTCACTTTCTTTACGTGTTTGTCAAAAAATTCTTATTGTCAACCTATGGCCCGTATGGCCAGGATTGAAACTATCGCGAGCTCTCCCTCACTTTTCTGTTAGGCGACGATTTCGCTTGTGATTCCAATCGGAAAGAGAGGAGAACAAGTCGGAGCAGTGGTAGGTATTCATGAACTTGGTTCAAATATTAGTTTAGTTTCCAGTCGCTAAAGAGTTACATGTCCGGAAAAGGGCATGGAGACGCTGGAAAATGAATAGTTGTTTTAGCGTTAGACAATGTTATTCTAAAAATGTAAACTGTACTAAGATTTTTTTAATTTAAAATTAATTTTCTCTTATCGTATTCCTGAATATTAGAAAATATCTATTGATTGGTTAATCAAGGTATAATTAAATTTGCTGACTTAATTAAAATAATTAATGATATAATCATCGTTTGGCTTTTGAGTTGGTTCTTCTAAGCAGAAGAGTCTAAATTAATTGGAAAAAGTCATTTTATGGCCATCAATTAAAATGTAATTATGTTGATTGTCTTAGTTTAATTTTAAACTTCCTTTCATAAAATCATTATACAAAGATTGTTCTTAAATATAATAAACTCTTGACAAATGCACAAACATATTTCTTGTTAAGTGCCACTACCCGCATTCATTCAATGTTGTATATTGTACATATTGTTTCTTTACTAAAGTCATAAAACATAACCTTTAACGCATATACCGACATGAGTAAAGTGGTCTAGCATAACAGTAGCTTTAAAAATAAGTTCTCTATTGAAGAGTGTGCCCAGAAAACGTGAAAATCGCGCAGGAACAACTTAGTAAGCATGAAACTCATTTCGCAGAAGATTGGACTCTCTCCGCAGGCGATTTTTGTCAACTTTTCTCACTGAATTTATAAATCCCATTCCGCTGAAGTTTTTTAGGGAACACGCCAAGAACACTTAATTCGAAAATATATCTTACGACTTGATTTATTAACGTTTGCAAATTACTTGTTATGAAAATGGTAGAGTAAGTAGTTGTGAAGTATAAGAATTTTTGTTAAGACAAGTCACCTTGAAGTGTGGCCGGTAGCATCAACAGCTCGATTCCCCACCCCCATTCCGCTTTTCCAATCTTCCTAGTCTGAAAGCATCTGAAGGCTGTGTAATTTCTTGGAATTCAAAAGTCAACCCTTTTTTACATCCCTTCTCTCTCTTTTCCTGTTCGACCGCTGATTTTTAGTAACACCTTGGTGTTCTTGGTAACACCAAATCTGAAAGGGATCACAGACCACCAGACAATATAGTAATTAAAAAATAAAATTAAAATAAACACATATTGGCAATTATGATAAACTTCAACTCTCGAGTTATTAATTAAATTATAATAGGGATTCCTTCAAATATAATCAGCTTACACAAAGTCTATTGTGTACATTTTGCGAGTATGTATGCACTTTGTTATCGTCTGAAATATGGTGAAATATTGCGGAATAACATTCGTATAGGGCTCAAACAATGAGACTGCACAAAAAATATTATGAAAAATAAGCGAAACCCATCATCCGTCCAGAAGTTGTAGAGCGCACATGTGACTATCGTGTATCAATAAGTTGTACTGACGGAACGTGGATCATCATAATTGTGGGTAAATTACTTAAATGAAGTTTATAAAATAATTTTGAATTTTTATCTTATTCGTAAAAATGTAAGCAAAATAGCAAAGATGACCCCTACGTACGCACTATGACAGACGGAGGCGAACAAGAGTATTCACTCATATGTATAGATATTTTATTTCAGAGACATTTTTTGTATAGTCCGATGCGTAATTTTCTCGAGAAAATTTATGTTTTCCCTATAGTGATGTATCAGTTTAATAATAACTCTGGCGAGGCCGGGGACAATCGAGGTACAGAGACCAGGCCGTTACACCGCGCCCGCACGAGCTACTTGCCCGCCTGGGGAGCCCGGCGCTCCAACGGGCACGGGCAACTTCCCCTGACTCCGCACTCATTTCCCTTCTAATCCTCAGAGCTACCAGAGACTCTCTACATCAGACACGTCACACCGCGCCCGCACGAGCTACTTGCCCGCCTGGGGAGCCCGGCGCTCCTACGGGCACGGGCAACTTCCCCTGACTCCGCACTCATTTCCCCTTCTAATCCTCAGAGCTACCAGAGACTCTCTACATCAGACACGTCACACCGCGCCCGCACGAGCTACTTGCCGCTGGGGGCCCGGCTCCTACGGGCACGGGCACTTCCCCTGACTCCGCACTCATTTCCCCTTATCTCACACTCGACCCTTATTTGCTTCATACGAAAATGTGTTTGCTAGATTTTTCTATCAAATAACCGAGAATTAAATTATGTTTATATTATTCACTACTTATTACTATTTGATATTTATTTTCTTACTAAATTCTTCCTTATATGGTTTTACACGAATTTCTCTTTCACTAATCGTTAACTTTATCGTTAATAAAGCCTTTATATTATTTTTCTCAGTATCACTAATTTCTCGTAATTTCCCAGTAATTTTCTAAAGAAGAGACTGAAGAAGAGGCTCATTTGAAATTGCCAATTTTAATTCGCTTCAATTCAATTCATGGAATTAAGAGTTTCTTCAATTGAACTCATTTTGCGACAATTTAATTCTCCTCCATTTGATGCAAGTTTACACGATTCTTATGGTATGATTTCTTTCAATTGAATCCTATCCAATGCAATGCCGACAGCCGAGCCTAGAAGCCGTGCACCAGGAAGCGTGCCATATTTGCCGGTAGGAAGATGGCTCGGTGCTCTGCTTGTGGACTGCGAGGTGGGTGTCAGGCGATTACAACGGGGGAAGGAGGTGCTTTACTTGTTCGGCGTTCTTGCGGCTTCTCGAGCACAGCCAGCTGCGAATGACGTCACGCACTTGGACTTCGCCGCCGGCCTGGTATCAGGAAACTCAACGCAGACTCAAGATCCACATTTGCTCTTACCGTGAAACGAGACCCCCAATTCCTCTCTCGTATTGTCACGCTTTGTAGAGACCTTAAGGGCCCTAAACCTATTCGAAGCGAGTAATCCATGTAAATTAGGATAATTATACTGTTTTTTTAAGAATAACACTGGAGAAAAAATAGTTTTTTTAATTTTGTTTTAACCAAATATATTACACAATTGTGTTTCATTTCGTGGTGATGCTAGTAACTGCCTTCAGGTACAATATCTATATGATACTATAGTTTTAATGAAATCTATCTATTCCATCTGCCAACATCGATTGACGGCAAAAGTCCGTTCGTCCGTCCGTCCGTCCGTCCGTCTATGGCTCTTAAACCGGTCAGCCGATTTCCTCCAAAATTGATATTCCCCGATCGATTTAAATGCTCAAGCCTCTCCGAGTTTGAAAAGGAAAATTACAATTTTTTGTCGGTGTCTTCATAGAACTACAATAATGAAGATGGAGATTTTTTCAAAATGAAATCTGTTCTTTAAAGACTGATCTCGAAATAAGGTCATGTTCGATTTTTAGAAAATATGAAAATGTTATTAATTTTGCGAGAAATACAAGCAATTTAATTTTTTTAGATTTTTCTGGCAATCTATAAGCAATTTAAAAATGTTTAAAAATTACCTTAATTTGAAACCAAAGTTACTGTCAGCAGCTCTAACTTTTCTTTCAAAGTATGTATGTATCAAAGAAGGCTAAAAATGTGTGTGCTAGTCTCATATTCTGCAAACACTATATTTTCGAAAATTGCACAATGTTAACATTTCACAACTACAAAATTGAAGACTGATTTTTTATTTAAAAATCTGTTCTAAAAACTCAGCTCACTGAAAAAGATCATATTCAACTTTATGAAAAATGAGTGGTTTTTGCGAAATTTGTGCTTGAAATGTATGCAATTTCTAAAAAAACAACACTTTTTCAAAAATCGCTCCAAATTTTTTTCTTGGATTTTTTTAAACGTACAGAATAAGGAAAGCTTAAAACGATGACGTAGGTCTCATTATCGCTGAACGCTCTGAGTTTTCGAAAATTACAAATGTCGAAATAATGTCAGAAAGTATGGGCTGTTGTAGTTCCACTAGTTTTTATTTCAATTCGACCAGCACTAATTTATGATATAAAATGCAATCATTTTCTATAAATGTATATTTATTCAAAATAAATAATCTGCTATGCTCTTTGAATGCATACTTCTATACTTGAATATTATAGATTCTACGAAAATAGATGTAAAGCAGTATAACCGGAAATACAAAAGAATAATGTTCGATGGGCACTTTGCATTCATTAGTAAATATCATTATGAAGCTTGTGCTAATCCAATGGATAAAATCTCAAAGTAAATCTCATTAATAAAATGTTCACTAAAGGTAATTTAATTTGCTAGTGAAGTAAATTTGGCTCGCTGATTAAATTGCGAATAGGGATACAGAATCGCATAGTATTTGTATATCATTGTTCAATATCGAATGCTATTGCAGTTAATTAGATATTCATGCATGTTTTCTCGAGAGTTCAATAAATAAATTTTGTTTTTTAAAAGTTCGTTCATAATTACTTTCATTTTTTTACATCTTCCTAAAATACAGATAAAATATTTAATAATTACATCTTTCCCCAGGCTTGTCATCTCCATGATTAGTCCAATTAAAAGTATTTTCTCAAAGCGATATAAACTTAATCTCCATAATTAACAAAATTTAATAAATTGTTAAACTAAATTCAAATATGACCTAAAACGCCTTAAAATGTGTTTCAATATTCATGCACAGTTCTCTTTTGATATTTTCAAATTCTCAGCTACGTACCTCTATTTATTAGCAAGAGAGCCCGGTTGCTAGGAAAACATCAACTATTTTTGCGTGCCCGAGTACATTCATGGGTAAATGCGCCATTAAAAATCCATCAGTCATCTGTGCTCCTCCCTTTGAGCTGTAGAAGGCCGACGGCGCTTCAAATGCCCTGAAGTCCCTAAGTGAGTGTGTTGCCCGGTTGAATGGCGGCCTCCGCATTTGCATGCGTCCGCGCGGGGGCTGTAGCCCTGTGGGGCGCCTGGCCCCCGAGGCAGGGCCGCCAACATTCTGATAACACCTTGCGTGAAAGCGTGTCTCTGCGGACGGAATCTGGCAATTTCACCCACGCGTAACTATTGCCTCGGGTTGTGCTCTTTATCGGAGACATCGTTTAATGTCGGAAGTGGACAGTCCGCCTCAGAAAGTAAGTAACGTTGTGCAATGTAAATTAGACGCAAATAATGTTTTTCAAAATTTACGCGTGAGTGAGCTTTAACATCAAACTAGTTCTTTTTACGTCCCTTTCTATTCTCACAATATTCTCTACGTTTTTCTCTCTGTCAGACTGGTGTAAAGAACGCACAATTGTGAGCGTGTGTGTGTGTGTGTGTGTGTTTGTGAACCATCAATAATCACTCAACTGAACAATCGGAAAAGTGTGTGACAGATAGAAGGCACTACACAGCTCTACTTATAATTTTCGTCATCCACACATTGTAAAGACAGCGTTGGTGGGGTGTGGGTAAATTCTAAAGAAAGGTGGCGTAGTTTCGAGTTCAGAGAGCTGAACAATCCACCGGAAAGTCAGATTATCGTCATAAAACAGCTTAAACTTTATATATGTTAGTAAAAGCAATGAATTCGAGATACGGAAGTAATAGATTGGGTATAACTTTTCATTACATTTAGAAACCTAAGGAGAAAGCAGGTTTTTGCTAACTTTAGAATACTAGCCTTGAAACTTCGTCTAGAAATTTAATATTTTTATTACCAGTGACACACTTATGACTAGGAGAATTTACTCACTTCACAAATGTCTCAAATCAATTTCTACGAGGAAAAGGTTGTAAATTCGACGATTAGTATTTACGATATGTTTGAACAACGTTATTAATACTTCGTAAATACTCATAAACATTGAAACTCTCTTATTAAACTTATCTTTTAGTGTAATGCTTAAAAACTGTATTAGGAGATTAGCTCTGAGGCCCCGCTTTGCCGGGGCTCCTAAAACTAATTTGTGAGTCAGTTTTATTCACATATTTCAGGACATTCGCTTACTGTAAGAAAATGAATTCAATAGCAATATTGAAATGATGCAAATATTAACGTCCAAAGAGTAAATATTACTCCTTTAGGAGATGGTTTCTCGACATTCTACTCTAAGGATGCCATCTATAAAAACATTTTTTGTATTCCAGCATTTTACGGCACAAATGACGACGTATTAGATTTTACTACTTATTACATATTATTGCGTCATCACACATTCAGCCAATCGCAGGGAGAGAATTGGGAGGAGGTAGAGGTAAAAGGGACAACCGACCACCGTTTTCTCGTACAGGTGTCAAATACCCGAGACGTCACAAGAAAGTTGTTTCGCAAAATTAAGTTTGATTGTCTATTGAAATTTATAATGCTGTTGTTAAAAAAATAGCGTATGTAACTCGTTTATAATGTTGCTTTATAAACTAATTGCATAAACTACTGTTTTGAGACAGTAAATTATAATCTACACTAGTAATCTAGGATTAAATAAGATTTCTGCAAAATTACGAAGAAAATCATTAACACTTAACCCGACATGGAAGATGAACAGCATTAACATAACACTGAATTTGGGCACTACTATAAAATGAAGATACCTACCCTTCAGATATTATTCAAGTTGTGAAATGTTTTGATGAAGTAAATTTCAAAATGGTAACGGTAAAATTGTCTTTACCGGGGCTATGAGATGGGGCTCAATTGGAAGCTGCAATCGCTGCAAGTGTGAATGTTGTGTTTTGAAAACACACCAATATTGATGAAGATAATGATTTTTAAATAAAATTTCATTATAATTTAAGAAAATGTCTGTCATAACGTTTCGAAGTTCTTGTAATTGAAACATTTGACTGTTTCGGGCTTCGACAATTTTATAAATTTAAATTTCACTATTACTTTTCTAAAGTGCTCTTACAATTTATTTGAATTTGAAGTCTGTGCAAATATTGTTTTTGTTCTTGAAAAATTTGATGTCTTTCATTATTTAGCACGATTAATAAATGTGGACTCTGAATCTGAAGTTCTTCACGTTACTGTATTTATGAGTACATGTGCTTTAAATAATGTCAAATAAAGTTTCTCGAAATCTCAATCTGTTTAATATGACATAAAGTTCATTTTGACGTATTCTGTTGTTTTTTCAAAAATTACACAAATGTAATTTTTCATCAAATTTTTCCAATGGATAGTGCTAATTGCGGTGTTTAATATGACGCAAAATTCATTTTGGTGTATTCTGTTGTTTTTTAAAAAATTACACAAATGTAATTTTTTTAATATCTTCAGCCGTTAATATGCACATTTCCATCATTGATAATTTTCATTTGTAGTGAAGTGCTTCAAAGACTTTAAATGAAGTTTTTCGAAAACTCAATAGATTCCTTTGAAAACAGAGCTTAAATTTTTTTAAAAAAAAAATTTCTTTATGACGACGTTTAACTTTTTTAATATTCGTAAATAATATTTCGATTCTACTATTAAGAAACAGAAAAGTTGAAAAAAATTACTTTGGGCGACGATAGATGGCCTCTGACCAGAGAATGAAACACAAATTTCGCATTTATCTGTGTCATTTTGTAGCACCTTTAGTTCTATCTTAGAACAGTGTAACTTCTACTGAAGAAAATTGAGATTTCCAGGAATATGTGAAGAGAAATCGTAAATGACTTGTTCTGCTGAAAGAGGAAACGGTCTCTTTTCGACTGCATAACGGTGGATCTAAGTTTATGTCCTGAAATCAATAGTAATGTAGTTCTAAAAAGGTTTAAATAACATGTGTGTCTTTAGTTGTTGAAGGTTTTCCGGTTTGCAACTAAAATTTATTCACCTTCAGTTTCTACTGTTAGTTAGAGCGAGGTATTTCATAGCGACCTTCTTAGTGTTTTAGTTGAGGAAGACTTAATTGAGAAAGACAAATTTTACTCAATGCTTTTTAAATATACAGTAAACCCTCGTTAACATGAATTGCAAGGGACCGAAATGATCGGAGTTCATTTTATATAAATTCGTGTTATCCGAGTACTATAAGGTCCATATTACCCTTGACGGTACCAAAGTTTCCTTCGAATTGCAGCGAAATTTGTGTTACGCGAGTTCGTGCTAACGAGGGTTTACTGAATTTAATAATAATAATAATAATAATAATAATAATAATAATAATAATAATTTTCTTTGGTATTATACTTATTTTTCCTTGCACTGCATATAGAGAGAAAAACTTGTATCTAAACACTAAAGTGGTTCAGGCCAACGCCGATGGGCAATCGGCCTACATGTGATGTCGTTGGCTTGTGCCGAGGCCTTCTGTAGAAGCTGTGTTGAAGCATCTCCATTTTTGTTTCAAATGTTCCTGCAGTTATCATGCTACCTAGTATTACCAAGGAGAGAACGTTCTCTAACAATTTAAAGCTCTTTTTTAGCTGGTACTCTGAGGAGGAAGGTGAGACTAAGAAAAATAGGAGGAAAAGGAAGAGGAAAAAGTAGAAGGGAAAGAGAAGAAAGGGAAATAAGAGAAAGAAGAAATAGATTGATAAAAGAAAAAAAGATCTGTCTTAGCCCGACGCGTTATGAACTTACGTAACGAATTCTGTATTCTGCTCGTCCTTTTTCCTGATTTATGAAGCTCCAGTAGAGCGGTAGTCTAAAACAACATACCTAAATACTATCAAAAGTTAATCACTATTATCTGACTGCTGATGGCAAATTTGAGAAATTTTCATACGAAATATGTAATCATTTTAATGAAATATGATTGTAGGCGGGAAAAAATTAAAACTAAGAATTTTCACTAGAACGTAAGTAAATGTTATTGGTTCTTGAGAGCTGGGCACTTTACTGCTTCCCCAGGTCTTGGGTTCATTGCGATTCCCTGCTCCTGGACGGCGGCGGCAACGGCTTCTCGAGGACGGGCACCGTCCGCCTGTGCGAGCGCCGCCAAGGAGTGTCTGATGTAAAATCCAGGACACACGACCAACTTGATGGAATCGTCAATACGGCGAGCGGCCAGGCGGCTATACGAGTCCCCGCGGCGCACTCCAACGCTGCCTTCCCCGCGCCCACCGCCCCGCGCCCAACGCCCGCGCCCGGAGCCACGCGCCCAACGTCCTAAGACCCACGTCCCGCGCCCACCGCCCGCGCGCCCTGCCCTCGCACCCTCCCGCCCCGCCCCGCCCCGCGCCGCCGCGCGCGCCTAGACCCACGCGCCACGCCCACCGCCCCCGCGCCGACCGCTCCGCTGCCGCCCGCCACCGCCTTCTCAGACTTCGGCTTTGCGCTGCACTTGCTCCCGCGACCGCTATCGCCCACGGCGTCGCCTTTCCCCACCCGCTCTCGATCCCCGTCTCCCCCCTACCTTCGACCTCGCCATCCGTCCCGCGTTCCCCTCTGCTTTCGTCCCCGCCTGCGCCCGCCTTCACCTATCCCCCCAGCCCTCGCCCTCGCCTCCCGCCTTCGGCCACCCCCAAGGCTTTGTCTCCGTATTCGATTCCCCTCTCGCTCTTCACTTCGTACTGGCCTTCGTCCCGCATTTTCACTTCTGACCGGGAGCGGTAGCTCAGTGCATCAACTGATGTCACTGCAGCGCCCCTGACCCGGAAGTCCTAGGTTCGAGTCCTGACAGCGGCAGGATTTTCGATACTAGCTTTTCAGCTAGGTCGAATTCAGTCGCTGTCTGGAGGAGAATTCTAGCGGCCGGCTGCTCTGATCGGTAGTTTTCCCTAGTTTCTCCGATCAACACCAGGCGAATGCCGGAGCAGTACCCTACCGAACGGGCCACGGACCGCGCGCGATCTGTCCTTCCCATTCCTTGTCCTATCCTCTCCTCTTACACACACACTTACACTAACATGCACTACACTACCACATATTACGGGAGACCGGTCGGGAGCTTAGAGATTGTCCCAGCTGAGGCGCTGCCCTGCTGGTGGGAGAGTCCTAGTTAGGGGGAAACCCCACTAGCCGACGGTAGGTCGGCGCCGGATCTCGCCATCCAGCGGGGGAAGACCACTGCCATCTCCCGAGAAAAAAGCATGCACTATACTAACGGGACTAATGACCAAAGCAGTTGACGCGCCTGGACACACGAAAAAAACAAACCAAACCAACTGAGTCACCTCAGCCGGTTGAATATTTTCGGCCAATAACTAATCCACACAACCTCCGTTAGAATTTCCGAATTTTATCGCCTCCCAAATCATTTAACGGTTTGTATCTGTCCTATTACGGTTCATGGTAATATTCTCTGAACTCATTAAACGGTAGAGAGTTAATTTACTGTCCCACGAGAGAAAAATGAACGTAGATTTGTTCACGCGAAGATATTCAAGGAGCGTCCAAAGAATAGCGAATTTCCGTTTGGTGACAGACGGAATTTGTGAGAGGATGAGCGGATGCATAGTATAACTTAAGTTCTAAGGAAGGGGGTTTAGGACCTTGACAAACTCTGGGGAGAATGTGTTGAATGCAGCAGGGATGAGATGAGCAAAGTGATGACTTATGACGAAGTGCGCACCGCGTTATGATCTGTAAAATATGTTAGTGATAAAATGTGCAGGGATTTAGTTGCGTGGGTGTCTAAACGTGAATGTCGGACCACGAGCGCGGACACAAGTCAGGTAACGGAGGAATGTCGGCAGACAGTCGAGTTCTTTTAAGTACGATCATAAATTACGACGATTAATTTCAGCAAGAGCTCATTGGAAGGGGTTTGCAATGACTCAGAATGACTGGCCGACAAACGATTATTTATTTCATGATCTATTATTGCATTGGTGTTGTTATATATTACGTAGTGTTATATACTTTCTGGCGACGTTATCTTATGGCGAAAGGGCTAAAGGCTAATTGAGGGGTGAGAAGGTGACTATGTCTGTGGTGAGATTAGGAATGGGTAGAAATGTTGATCGGAGAAACCACGGAAAACTACCGATCAGAGCAGCCGGCCGCTAGAATTCTCCTCCAGACAGCAGCTGAATTCGACCTAGCTGAAAAGCTAGAGTCGAAAATCCTTCCGCCGTCAGGACTCCAACCTAGGACCTACATTACTATGACCTACCTATACTTCCCCATGAATTCGACCTAGCTGAGAAGCTAGTGTCGAAAATCGCATCTGAATATTCACGTCAAATGCAGTCTGCAACATTCGGGCAGCATTGTTAAAAACTTAAATAACTCCTAAACGAAACGTTCTAGGGCCTTAAAACCTGGAATGTTGAGGCCGAAGGCCTCAAACACACGTTTCTTGGACCATAATCTACACGATGAGAGACATTCTATTGGAATTCTATTACATTTTGCTGGTCCCATTTCTCAATATTTAAACTCTCTAATATTTTTCTATCAATGAAAGCGAAATGCTGTCAAGCAAGGTTATCTAATTATTTCAAATGTTATTTTCAAGGATTTGCGGTGTTTTTTTTTTTCAGAAAATCTGTCAATAACATTGAATAATCCTTTATTCAAAATTTATTTCAAACATCAATTTTGTAATGTTATTTTTATTTAATGTTATTAAAAAACATTGCAGGTTACCTTGATCATTTTTTCAACAAATAAATACGTTTCGGTAAAAAAGTTCCCCCTTTAATATGAAATTGGAAGGATAGAGAAGAGGGTGGAGTTTAAAATGCGAGGATTCTTGCTCGGGTACGCTAGCTTTTATAAAAGGCGTTAATTCCATCCGAAAATGATTAGAAAATCCGTTTTTTCAAAAAATTGTATATGACTTTTTTTAGATTAATTTCTTTAGAACAGATTTGTTCAGAACAAAAATTTCTATCTTCACTTTTGTAATGTTGAAATGTTATATTTTCGCAATTTTCGAAAATACTGAGAAATGCCGGAAATGAGAGTAACCCATTTTTTTACCGTCCTTGAAAAAAATTGAATGTTTGCAATTTTTTCTGCACGTTCTCTCTAGCATTCACCTTTGCGTAAGTTTAATCCAAAAATTTGGAGCCTTTTTTAAAGAAATTGGAAATCTTTTTCAGGCTTCATGTAAAGTAACCTCAAAAATGAAAATTTCCGTTTTAAATTCAGGGTATCTCGAGTTCTTTAAATTGATCCAGGAATATCAATGTTGGAGAAAATCGGCTGAATGGTTTAGGCGATAGCGTCGACTACAGACGGGTGGACAGACGGACATTTTGCTATTAATCGAATTTTCGGTACCAAGGATCCAAAAAAACTTTAAATTCTTTCTATACAATATGTTAGAGGAAATAATTCATTGTATATATCAACAAGATTAATCAACTATTTCGTTTCTAGAACCAGAGAATAAGAGTTTTTCCGTTGAAAATTCTTCGTTTTCCGGCGCACGATTACAATACATTCTCTTCTTACGAAGTAAGGGAGTAAAGTACGTAGGAGTAGCAGTAGCAGTAGGGGTAGGAGTAGTAGCAGTAGCAGCAGCAGTAGCAGTACTTAGATCGCGTGCGTTCCTTGCTGTTTCCCCGAAGAGGATATTCAAAGCAGCTGGATGCCAGCCTGTGAATTATGAGGTGATATGATGATGAGAGATGATCGTGGATTTTGGAACCATCACAGCATACGCCTGTGTGACCGAGGGATCCACGAAAACCTCGGTAAAGATGATCGACCCGGGATCGAGCCCGGCCTTCTTCCTGCCAAGTCAACGCGTCACGCCCTGAGCCACAACCAGCTCAGGGAGGCTCAGAGAGGAGCGCGTTGTGTTGGATTGGTTGCTTGGTTGCTTGGTTGGTTCCGGGCATGACAACTGCTTTGGTCATTAGTCCCGTAAGTTTAATGCATGTTTTTTTCCTCGGGAGATGGTGGTGTTCTTTCCCCGCTGGATATCGAGATCCGGCGCCGCCCTACCATCAGCTAGCGGGGTTTCTCCCACACCAGGACTCTCCCACCAGCTGGGCACCGCCCCAGCCGGGACAAGCTCTAAGCTCCCGACCAGTCTCCCGGAATATGTGGTAATGTAGTGCATGTTAGAGTGTAAGGAGAGAGGATAGGACAAGGAAGAGGAAGGAAAGATCGCGCGCGGTCAGTGGCTCGTTTGGTAGGGAACTATTCCGGCATTCACCTGGTGTTGATCAGAGAAACCACGGAAAACTACCGATGAGAGCAGCCGGCCGCTAGAATTCTCCTCCAGACATCGTCTGAATTGGACCTAGCTCACAAGCTAGTGTCGAAAATTCTCGAACGTAGGACCTCCCGGCCAGAGGCGCTGCAGCGACATCAGTTGATGCCCTGAGCGACCGCCCCCGGTCGTTGCGTTGGAGCGGCCGCGGGGGGCGGGGCGGGCGCGGGGCCGCAGCACCGGGCGATTAACCGCCAGGGCCCGCAAAAAACAACAAACAAAGGAGAATGTGCAGGAGAAGATGTTTAGGAGGCGGAATACTGGCCAAGAATGAAAAGCGAGAAAAAAATCAGTGACTTGAATTATTCAATAAAGTGCCAACATTTAGCCGTGAGCTACTGAAAAAAAATTCGAATACTATATTTAATGTTCAAAATTAAAAGCGTCTTAGTCATTTTAATGTTCCGTATTTTCTTTGAGTCAGTTACATTTGGAATATGTACTAAAATTTTATAAAATATGAGAACTTATAACAAAATTGGAAGAATTTTTTGAAAAAATAATTCCACTTATTAATTTCACAATACAATACCCGAACCGCATATTCTTTTCCTAATCCGCAAACACTATTTCTGCCTCCATTTACTTTTTGGCCGACCGCAAAAGTGGTGGCCGGGGAGGCCGCGTGTCTCGCCGTGAGCAACGCTTCCCAGACGGCGCGCCGCGGCGGGCGTCCCAGCGGGGAGAGCGCGCACGCTCCAGCCTCGCGGCCGGCCACGTCCCTCTGCGCCGTAATAAACCCGTAATTTGATATATTAGCCGTTCCAGCTGTTATGAAAAAATGAGCGTTGTAAATGCAGCTCGTAAACGGAATTTGCGGCGGGCAGCGCGAGGCACTTGTTGCTGCCTGTCGTCGCATGCATAATGCGCGCCCTGGCTTCCCTCTGGGAGGCAGGCAGGTAGCGGCTGCACTTCTCCTGTTTCATCACGTGACGTCGCGGCGAATTCCAAGTGCCTTCAGAATGCATTGTGGCACTTCAACATGCATTTCCGGCTGGATTGGGTCTCTGTCAGCAGGATGATGGTTCCCAGGATGGTCTCTGACAGCAGGATGATGGAAGTTTAGCTCGTGTAATTGCGATTACCTTACATGAAGCGATATTTGTGTGTGTGTGTGTGTGATCTACAACTGAAGGTCATTGATTGATCAGTGATTCCAGGCGCGTCTATTACTAAGGTTATTAATCTATAAGGAATGTTTTCATCGTGAGAGAAGTTGCTGGATGGCGAGGTCCCCACTTGTTTGCGAGATCCTGATTCGACGTACGTCGGCTCCAGGGGTTTTTCCTCAACCAGGTATCTCCCACCAGCGGGACTCCGCCCCTGCTACACCAATATCTAAATTCCTGCCTGGTCTCCCGATATGTGTTAAAGTGTAGTGCATGTGAGTGCGTGTGTGTAAGGGGTGAGAAAGAGATAAGGAAGAGAAGGGTAAGATCGCGGGCAGTCCGTGGCCTATTTGTTACGGTACTGCTCCAGCATTCGCCTGGTGATAATCGGAGGAACCACGGAAAACTACTGATCAGAACAGCCGCTCGCTAGAATTCTCTTCCAAACAGCGGCCTGAACTCAATCTAGCTGTCTAGCTAGTGTCGAAAATCTGAAGCATCATTGAGATTTGGCTATATGTCATAACTCTCCGATAGTTCTTATGTATTTCACGTTTTAGTTGCCTGTCTTTTTATTATAATCCTACATACTTGACCCTTTTCAAATATGCCTGATGTTAATTGATAGAAATGTAATAAAAATAATAGCGATGATGGAGCAATAGTAGAATGGAAGACACGGAAAATAGGAGAACCCCTAGAAATCCTGGAGCAAAACTACTCTGTTCACTATCACTTTCACAAGGCTCGCAAGGATATCTCGCAGTGAAAGGAAAGCGGTGTGCTCTCTATACCAATACCCACCCCTTGTAATTTCCTATAAAAGCGATAATGTATAGAGCTGCAGTGCCTGGGTGAAAATGATTGGTTTTTAGTTGACCGTTTGCTGTCATAGTAAGTAGCAAATGCACTTTTAGTTATATGGTGAACAGTGTTAAAATCAAGTTGAAATGTCCTCCGGTAGTGAAATATTACATAGACTTTGGAAGCGATAGGGAAAACAATATCCCGTTCGGTTTACTGTTCTCTGCCGGTACACTGTTTACAAAATGAAAGCTACAAAGTGAAATGTCTAAAACATACGACTATTCTCAACGACAAATATTTTATAATTGACTGAAGGGTTTCTATTATTGAAGAATTTTACTTTATTTGAGAAATAATTTCTCAATTGAAATGTCTTAATTTGTCCCAAATTGATAAATCTTATGGGAGTGTAAAAAAAGTAACAGCCGAAATATATCTTAAAAAGCAAAGTGTTAAATTCGAATAGCTATTGTTAAAACGACATGGTAGCACAAAGTTTAGTATTATTATTACTACCCATGGTAGCACAATTATTACTATCCTAATGAACGGGTCATTGACCGCGCGTGATCTTTCCTTTCGCTTCCTAGTCCACTCCTCTCCCCCTTGCTTGCATAGAATGTAGTACATTCGCACTTGTCGGGAGGCAAGACTAAAACTTAAAACCCAACACTCCCCATGCTGGACACTCGGATTTTCATGAAATTTGGCGGCTGGTAGAACACCATGCAAAACCCACATATCAAAATTTGGAAATGATATGGAGTATTAGAAATAGTGTTTTAAAGGCTTTTTTTCATCAAGACCTTACGTGACCTCCGAGCTTCCCACAGCGACAGAAACGTATGCGACGTCTGACAAACGGTGTCAGTTTTCTAGAGCGTTCTTTCTTTCATGACTGATGGCAAAGACCACATCTGTTGGTCTCTTTCTAGTTTGCACTGCAGAGTGATACGCTTCTTAATACCTCTACTGAGTCAGTTGTAAAGATATCATAAACCAATGCGATTATTAAGGAAACTGAAAAATTCATTGATTGATTGTTTCGTGTTTCCGGTCGCGTCAACTGCTTTGGTCATTAGTCCCGTTAGTGTAGTTTATGTTTTTCTCGGGAGATGGTGGTGATCTTCCCCCGCTGGATGGTGAGATCGGGCGCCGACCTACCGTCGGCTAGTAGGGGTTCCCCTAACCAGGACTCTCCCACCAGCGGGGCACCGCCCCAGCCGGGACAAGCTCCAAGCTCCCGCCCGATCTCCCGGAATGTGTGGTAGTGTAGTGCATGTTAGAGTAAGTATGTGTGTAAGGGGAGAGGATAGGACAAGGAAAAGGATAGTAACATCGTGCGCGGTCCGTGGTCCGTTTGGTAGGGTACTGCTCCGGCATTCGACAGGTGTTGATCGGAGAAACTACGGAAAACTACCGATCAGAGCAGCCGGCCGCTAGAATTCTCCTCCCGACAGCGAATGAATTCTACGTTGCTCACAAAACTGAAACAGAAACATACACTGCATTTGATGATATTATTGCTACATTCTATGTTTCGCCACCTTTTGACAAAAATTGTATTGCTAATCGAAAAGTGAAATGTAAGTATTTATTTATTTGTCGTATTTCGAGGTAACATTTTCAAGGACTCATATCTTAGCAATAATTGTATTTTGATTATTTAAGCATTTGTTCGGCCTCTTCGTCTGTCCGAACTCGCCATGTAAACACCGGTTTTTGTCATCCATCCTGCCCTCCGAGACAATTGACACCCCATAGACAGATAGGCTGAGAGCTGCGGGTCGGTGCTCGAGAAAGAGCCTCAGGAGCGCAGGTGCGCGGCGATTTCCGCGCTTGGACAGGCAGTGCCGTCAAGAAAGGCCTCAATACTAATTGTCGCGAAACAACACTTGCAATGCTTCATAGTACTTAAAAAATTGTACGTGGGAATTTTGAAAGGTGCTGGACACGCTGGTAAAATTTTATGTCAGTCCGAGTGTCCAGCATGGTGTTGCGTGTTAGAGCTTGCCTCGGCTTGGACGATGCCTCGCTGGGGGAGATAATCCCCCACAAGCCGACGGACCGGCACCGGAACTCACCATCCAGCGCGGAAGGAAAACCGTCATATTCTGAAATAAACATTTACTACACTAAAGGAACTAATGACCTTAGTAGTTGACGTCAACGGAAACATCAATCTCACAACCCATTATTTTTGCGCAAGTTTTTCTCGTTTGAGATTATTTTTAAGCAAAATGTTATAATATTTTATAGTGTAAAAAAATAACGTAACAAACTCAATTAACATATCAAATAACAAACTCAATTAACGTAACGTATATCAATTAATATATCAGTGACGAAGTTTAGCCTCGTTCTTGTGATATTTCTCAGGACGGACGTCACTTCTTGTTTCCCTTTGTAAACCTGCGTCGAAACTAGCGACAGCTGTTTCTCCTCCACCCACAGTTCTCTGCAACCTGCTTCAACAGTTCATAATTTTTCCCTGCCATTAAATCCGTCGGTGTGTCATTATTTCTTCCTGCCTTCCCCTTTCTTCTACATTTATCACAGTGATCTCTTTCTATAAACATGTCTTATCCAACAAATGTTGAATGTGTGCTGTTTTACTTAACCTTATACTTTTCGTGAAGCAATTTAATTCCACGACTACGTTCCTCAACCCACTTCGTATTGAGCAAGGCCTTCGAGGCTCGAGGCGCCTGAGCGCCAGTGAGGTTTACCTACAGCAAAAAAGCAAAACGATTGCGACAGCTCATTTGAAAAATTCCATAACAAATGGAAAATAACTCGTAAATATCAGCTTACTTGAGAAAATGACGTTTTTTATTCTACTCGGAAGATAACAATTCCCTTACAGGTAAGAACGTCTACTTAAAAAGATCCAATGGCGATGAAGTTCAAATAAATAATGACATAGTAGAAATGTATACTAAAATACGTCGCTAAAAAATTTCTCTCAAATTGATATAGAGAAGAAAAAGTTTTTAAATGCACTTCTTGAAAGAAAGTGACAAAAGTATTTATGTGGTTGTCATGTTAAGTTATTTCTCTGCGTATACAGAAAGATATTTTTAGAAAGGGTCAAATATTAATGAGCAAAGATTTTGTGAAGATATCTTCAGTAATCCAGAGAATAAAAGGCCGATAAGGAAACCGTATTTTTTTCAAATCCAAGTTGGTCTCCTGAAGCGCCCTTAAAATGAATGAAAAATACCAAAAATAATCTGTGTTGGTTGTGGGCATTTACAATTTAGTGAATGTTTATGTAGAGTGGACATTTTTCTCCAAAAGACTGTTGAACCAAGGAATCTCTAAGGCAAGCGTTTAGCGACTGTGTTTCTGCACTTCGTTTCTCTCGGCTCACAATGCGCTCCGTTAAACGCTCGTAAACATATTCGTAAGCCACCGTCAGAGATGTTGAGAGCACATTTCTATATTCAATCAGAATTCAATAAGAATATCAAATTAGTGTTTCTTGGTTATATTATTCTGGTTTATTAAAATACAGACCCACATGCGTGAGAACCGGCAGATTGAACAGGGTACCGCACGAGCTGTTTTGTTGATGTGACAGAATGTTCACTTTATGGAAAATACATTCCGCAGCGAAGATCACTGAATGTTCATTCGTCAAGTCTTGCGATGTCTTTGTGAAACTGATTGTGCCGTTTATGGCGGCTTATCGATAAATCAATGGACAGTAGTGTGAAGCCAAAAATGAGCAAATGCCCCAAATGTTCTTGTAGTGCTTATTTCCAGCGAGTTCATGATCCAATCCATCTTTAGGAACAGTCTCTGCGTTATTGACACTCCAAATCTTACCAGTCTGCAATCCAGTTAGTACTGAAATGTTCCGGAGATTAAGATGGGCGAAATATGATTACATCATCTCAGAATATCGAGGCCTACTAATTAAGAAGCGACAGTTCACTACAGTGCCTGGCCCTTGCTGATGCCTGAATGCAGAGTAATTTAACACCATTCAACTTAATTGAACCGTTTTTCTCTTCAAACACAGTCCAAGACTATTTTTACTGCCATCGCACACTAATCCACAAAAAATATCAAATGCGTTTCTCAGTCCTTCAAATCCCGTTGAGTCATCATATGCAGGATCAGAAATATGACGAAAGGTAAAAGGTCGCATGAGACATGTTTTCGGCGAGCTAAAGCAGAATTGTCGGGATGAAAGCGAGGATCAAAGCAGCGGAGCTCCCACTCTCAATGGCTCCATTCGTTCAATCTAATTAGCAGGTGACAAAAATACGCCCCAGCAAACTCGCAAGCTTATTTGAATGGCCGAGGTGGATGTTCTCGCTTCAACGGAATAATTTGTTGTCTAACTCATCCCGCTCGTTGGAATTCAATCATAACCGTGAAATACATATTTTGAAATGTTATTTAGAAAGTTTTTCCATAATATCTCTAGGACTCATGGTTCGTCAATAGTTTTAATAATGTCGCTACACGTTTTTCATATTGAATCAAATTATAATGAAAAAAAATTTATAAATAAGAAAGGTTTAAAATGTGTCTGAATGGTTGGATGGTGGTGAAAAACGCTAGCCCACGTATTTGATCAAAAACGGCCATCAGGGGAACGAGAAATTCGATAGGTACAGTTGTGGAATTAAAAATTGACCGCGGTCGTCTGCGGCCAGCACTCGCAGGGCTTGGGCAGCCCTTGTCATGACGAAACCTCGCAGGCGGAGCCTCACAAACAACCGCTGCAGCGGATCCGAATGGGGGAAAATACTATTTGGACCAGAACACAGTTCAATATTAAAATAGTGGTGATTTTCCTCTCATGCAGTTTGTGTTTAGATCCACACTGTCTATTAAAGATGCAGTTAATGCACTATTCCGCATTCTGCGGAGAGAAACAGAGTTCAAGTACAAATTAAATATATTGGTAGACATTAGAGGGGCGTTTGATACCGCCTCGTTCATTCCTGTGGCGAGAACTAAAAACTTTTCAGATTCCAGATCTTTGTAACTCTATCAGTAGTTGTAGGCTCTATAATTAGTTGTAGGAAAACTTTTAAAAAAATTGAATTTTTGAAATTCTCGAAAAAGCGGGGTTTGAAACGATAATTTGACCTGCACCATCCTCTTAGGCGCCTTTTACGATATACGAGCTCAATATTTAATCGAAAACTGCGGAGGCTCTTTTGGAAAAATAATGTTTTAATGAAATTTAAAATTGCCTCTATTTCGTTGAAACTTACGCAAATTTAATCATTTTTTTAAAATTGTTCATGACCTTATTTTAAAATATGTCAAGAAGAACATATTTCATTGAGAAAAAATATATTTTTTAATATTTAAGTTGTAGGAAGACACCGACAAAATGGTTAACTTTTGCATTTTTCGAAAAATCAGAGGTTTCAACGAAAATCAGACCTGCACCATTCTGTTAAACACATATTACGCTATCCGACAACAAATTTTAACCAAAATATGGTGCTATTTTTTGAAAATTGGGACATTTTCAAAATTTCGTTTAAGAGAATGGTGCAAGTCTCATTTTCGTTGAAATCCCTTATTTTTCGAAAATTGCAAAAATTCAATTTTTTTCGATGTCTTCCTATAACTAAAATATTTAAGATTTTTAAAATATTAAATATTTTTTTCTTAATGAAATAAAAATTTTCAAATAATTCATGTTTAATTTTTTAAAATATGAATATTTATTGTGTAATTTTGCGTGAAAATTTAAAAAACCTTAAACAATTTTTTCTCAAAAATACACCAGTTTTTTCTTTATTTTTTCTTGTGTACAGCAAAATAAAAATATATGTACAGCGATATAAAATGATGGTCCCAATTTCATTTGGGCGCACTCTGTATTTTCGAAATTTGCAAACAAAATATTAACATCGCAAAAGTGCAATATTGATGATAGAGAGTTCTTGTTACATTAAATTATTTTAAAAAATAAGTTCTTTAAAACATGTCATGTACAATTGTTTTAAAATATGAGTTTAGAGTAATATAATTTTTGATATTCCATTTTTGAAATCCCGCGCTTTCTTTGACGAGCTGTCAATATGAAATTCTTCTAAGTTCTTCTCTTTGTAGGACATGGAACCATTACCAGACTGTTTCATTTATTTATTTAACGTCAAAAACAGTTAAAAACTGTGTGTGACGTACTATGGGGAGAAATTAATTCTGTGAACCTTATCGTCAATCCTGCGATTCTTACCCTAACCCAAATACTTAACATGTTGAATTGTTGAAAACGAGCGTGTCTTCTTCAATTTATAATGAGAATTTTCTTAGGTGTGAAAACGTTTGGAGTATTTTGCATTATATGTTCAGGTAAGAAGTAACGTGTAATTCGTGTTAAAACCAGCATTTGGAGGATATTACAATTCTATCGTATTTAACAATTACTATTGTATATTGATCTGGGCTTTGAGGGCTTTCAAGCTGTTTTGCAAATGAAAACTATCCGTTTTAAATGTTCCGTTTGAAAATTATCAAATTTTATCTTATTACCATGCGGTACTTCATTTTGGGAATACTTTAGAAGAGATTATAAAGCCCAACCAGTGGCACCGGGAGCGGTAGCTCAGAGCATCAACTGATGTCACTGCAGCGCCTCTGATCGGGAGGTCCTAGTTCACACTCCCCACGGCGGCAGAATTTCCGACACTAGCTTTTCAGCTAGGTCGAATTCAGTCGCTGCCTGGAGGAGAATTCTCGCGGCCGGCTGCTCTGATCGGTAGTTTTCCGTGGTTTCTCCGATCAACACTAGGCGAATGCTGGAGCAGTTCCCTACCAAAACGGGCCACGGACCGCGCGCGATCTTTCCTTCTTCTTCCTTCTCCTATCCTCTCCCCCTTATACACACACTTACACTAACATGCACTACACTACCACATATTTCGGGAGGCGGGTCGGGTGCTTAGAGCTTGTCCCGGCTGGGGCTGTGCCCCGCTGGTGGGACAGTCCTGGTTAGGGGGAAACCTCACTAGCCGACGGTAGGTCCGGCGGCGGATCTCGCCATTCAGCGGGGGAAGATCACCGCCATCTCCCAAGAAAAACATGCACTACACTAACGGGACTAATGACCAAAGCAGTTGACGCGCCCGGAAACACGAAAAAACCAAACCAAACCCAACCAGTGGCAGTAATTAATATACCGTATGCGATGTAAATTTTATCTAAAGCACCATGTTCCATATTCCAAGGTCGCTCCCTCCCCCTCCCCGTCTCAGCGCGGAGAGCGACCACACACGCGCGTCGGGCTGGGAGGCGGATCAGCTTCCGGTGAGGGGCGTAGAGTGTCGCTGGTGGCGCGTGCAACGGGAGCCTCTGGAAGCTGACGTGGGGGATGGGGGTGGGGGCGGAAAGCGCCACTCGGCTAACGAGCGCAGCTCTTTGTGAAACAGGAGCGCAGCGGCGGGCGCTCGCAGCTCGCGGGGCCACAGCGGCGCCGCCGCGCCTCCACCTTCCGCATGCGCAATAGCCCTGTGTATGCAGCGGGGAAGCGAGAGGCGGCGACACCGCGGCGGGCAACCGTCATCTGCGGTCGGAACGGGTTGCCTGGCTCTACTCCGTCCGCTGCAATAGTTATGGATAACGACCGAAATATGACTAATGATGGAAAAGCTCATGTTAATGAAATATGACTAATGGTGGAAAATCTCATGTTAATGAAATATGACTAATGGTGGAAAAGCTCATGTTAATGAAATATGACTAATGGTGGAAAATCTCATGTTAATGAAATATGACTAATGGTGGAAAAGCTCATGTTGTTAATGAAATATGACTAATGCTGGAAAATCTCATGTTAATGAAATATGACTAATGGTGGAAAATCTCATGTTAATGAAATATGACTAATTGGAAAAGCTCATGTTAATGAAATATGACTAATGTGGAAAATCTCATGTTAATGAAATATGACTAATGGTGGAAAAGCTCATGTTAATGAAATATGACTAATGGTGGAAAAGCTCATGTTAATGAAATATGACTAATGGTGGAAAATCTCTTTAATGAAATATGACTGGTGGAAAAGCTCATGTTAATAAATATGACTAATGTGGAAAACTCATGTTAATGAAATATGACTAATGGTGGAAAATCTCATGTTAATGAAATATGACTAATGGTGGAAAATCTCATGTTAATGAAATATGACTAATGGTGGAAAATCTCATGTTAATGAAATATGACTAATGGTGGAAAATCTCATGTTAATGAAATACGACTAATGGTGGAAAATCTCATGTTAATGAAATATGACTAATGGTGGAAAAGCTCATGTTAATGAAATATGACTAATGGTGGAAAAGCTCATGTTGATGAAATATGACTAATGATGGAAAAGCTCATGTTAATGAAATATGACTAATGGTGGAAAATCTCATGTTAATGAAATATGACTAATGGTGGAAAAGCTCATGTTAATGAAATATGACTAATGGTGGAAAAGCTCATGTTAATGAAATATGACTAATGGTGGAAAAGCTCATGTTAATGAAATATGACTAATGGTGGAAAAGCTCATGTTAATGAAATATGACTAATGATGGAAAAGCTCATGTTAATGAAATATGACTTAATGAAATATGACTATGGTGGAAAAGCTCATGTTAATGAAATATGACTAATGTGGAAAAGCTCATGTTAATGAAATATGACTAATGGTGGGAAAGCTCATGTTAATGAAATATGACTAATGGTGGAAAAGCTCATGTTAATGAAATATGACTAATGGTGGAAAATTTCGTGTCGAATGTCCAGGAAAATCTCACATTAGGCAGACGTCGTGGCTATCAATGGCCAGACGACGGCAAGCTATATCAATGAGAAGGAACAAATCTTTTCGAAGTTCATCAAGCGATATCGACCGGAGAGTTCTGGCTAAAGTAACCTGATTGTTTCAGTGCGGGATGTCTTACGTGTTTTCAAAAGTATTTTTGCTTATAAATGCGACGGAAATTACACTTTGCACACACTCGCACAGGTTGTTTTGTGTAAATACATGTGTGTAGCCCAAAGCTTGAAGTATCCTTGCCAACAGTGCAGTGCGAAGAGAGACATCGACTGTGATATAGTGAAGTCTGACTAGGTTCGGTGGTTTTGTTTAAATAGAAATTGACAACTAACACAGTGGAATACTAAAATACACATCTTGACTCTCACTAGCCTTAGAAACTTTCCATCAGCAGTCTGATATCTGATACATTGTCTGCAATTTTTCATCGCCGTAACGTACATCACCTTTCTAGTTACCTCGTGTTGGTTAATGTCAACTTCATTCGAGTTAAGTCCGAAGTTTGCTTCCAATCTGTTCCTAATTCGAATTTCATCCTCTCATTTTGGATGATGGTAAACATTAACCGGCTAATTCAGTAATTAGCTAGACTAACATTTTATCTGTGTCGTACACACTTTTTTTTTCAGCCTGGGTGATGAAAACTTTCTCTGGGGCACACTCAGGCAATGCAAAGTACGGAATGTTTATGAATGAACCGAAGCCGTTCAGTCTGCAAGCTACTTGACAATGGCAACAAGTTTATTAAAGGAGCAACGCGGAATGGACTGTGGATATACGATATATTTCGTACAAGGAAAGTGAGCTTCGTGATCTGGGCTGTCCGGATGACGCCGCGTCGGAGGCTGAGGTGCCGACGTTTCGACCGACATATCGCGGTCCTCTTCAGGGCTGTACTGCTCATATATATGTCGATCGAAACCCCAGCCTTCGACGCGGCGTCACCCAGACAGCCCAGATCATGACTCTGACCGCGGAAGCCTCCGACACCAAAGTGATCTTCCCGCTCTCAAGAATTTCAGTATTTGCACGCAAGGAAAAGTGAAGTTCGATATGTTACAAAAAGGATCATGACATCAGGTGTAAATTAGCAACAATGAATCGTCGAATTGTAAGATTATATATGCCTTTCTGTAAGCGCATAATTAAAAAAATATCCACGCGGATATTAATAGATACACACATATATTATTGCAAATTTTTTTTTTTTATATAATTTAATTTTAATTGTTCATTTTTATATATCCTTTACAAATATACAATCTTTGTTCATTCTAGTAGCTTTTCTGCCCTTAAATAAAAAAGAAAATTCATTCTCCACCGCGGTTTACTCCTCAGTGTCATGGCCGCCTTGATTTTATATTGAGTATCACATTTTCTAACGCGTCGGCCTACCCAAATAAATGCTTTTACAGATAGGTGACTTCTGGATCAAGCGGCTGCTCCTGCCCTCCGCCCAAGCAAGTAATAACTCCGCCCCCCGGATCAGCCTCTTATTGCTCGACAGTCTTAGCGACATACAGAATGCGTCACGTAACTTTAGCACCTCCTGTAATTTTTCAACGGTTGAAGTTCTTGCACAGTAGTTTTCACGAAGGAATGGGGCTAATTGATGCATGTACTCGTTTCGATTTTATCACTTGTATTTTAAGAGATATTCAGGTAACTTTGTGTTTTTCAAACGAAGTTATACATTTTTTAATCTATCATGGCGTAATGGGCCAATGACATACATATTGCCATATGAAAGACAAGCATTTTTTGAGTAATTTTTATTTTTGCGACCTTGTTTAAGGTTTGTTTTTTTCAAATGAAACAGTTCGCCAGCCATAATCGCGCAGCGCTCTCCCTTGTAGCGCGTGCGCGGGGAGTGGCGATATTCGTTAAATATGAGTTTCAAATATTCAAAATTACTCAAGAAAATGCTTGTCTAATGTATGGCGATATGCATACCATTGGCTTCGTCTTTTTACGCTCGTCATGATAGCCTAAAAAATATGTAAAGTTCCATTTGAAAACTAGGGCTACAGAATGGCACAGACTTTCTCGTGGTAAAGTTTTCTAATTTCCTTAGTGTGGACTGACTTTACGGACTTGCCCTATCCTTTTGCTAGCTGCCATCTATCGTCGCCTAAAATAAATTTTTTTTTTACGTTTTCTCAACTTTTCGCTTACTTAATAGTGGAACAGAAATATTACTTCACGAATATTAAAGAAACGCAAAACATCTTCCTAAATAGCTATTTTCATTGAAAAATTGGAAGCCGTTTTCAAAAACTGCCAAGCATTATGTAAATGCGAAGTTTGAAGCTTCTTTTCACAGGAATCTATTGAGTTTTCGAAAAAATTCTTTTAAAATCATTTGAAGCACTTCCACTCACAAATGTAATAATGTATACAAATCTATGGAAATTCATATTAACGGCGTGAGAGATATTTCAAAAACATTACATTTGTGTATAAAAAATTTGGAATTTTTAAAATTTTTTAAAAGGAATAAACTTTATTTGACATTACTTAACGCGAATGTACTCATAAATACAATAACGTAAAGAAATCGCCTCTAATGTCCATTACCGACGTGAGGGACAGGTCAAAAATATTACATTTTTGTAATTTTTGAAAAATTAATCCGTTTTTAAGAAAATCTTGTTTTTGTATTTTGTTAAAATTTCAAATATTTCACGTTCTATTGCACTAAAACTAAGAAAATTTTCAAAATAATGTACATGACATTTATGATACTATTTCTGGACAACAAATTTCGTTTAAACGAAAAATCTCTTATCTTCAATTTTATAGTTGTAGGAAGACGCCGGAAAAATTCTAACTTTTGCAATTTTCGAAAATTTAGAGTTAACCTTGAAAATAGGACACATGCCACCTTTATAAGCGTAATTTACTCTATTCTTTCAAGAAATTTTAAGAAAACATTTGTAGCCGTTTTTGAGAAAATTCTGAAAATGTCCGGGGGGCTTCATATAAAGTACCCCCAAATATTAAAGAATGTTTTTCAAACTCTGAAAGTTTTAACTAGAGCCAGATCGACAGGACTTTCTTCAATTTGGAAAAGATTGTACACATGGTTTAGGCGCTAGCAGTGTTCACAGACGGACGGACAGACAGATGGACGGATGTTTTGAAAAAAAAAACACTTTTTCGGTATCTGGGGACCCCAGAACACGTATTTCCTCGAAATCGATTTTGCGCAGCATTACATAACTTTCTCTATACTACGTATATTACTCCGTATATACATATGTATACGAGAAAGTGAAAATAAAGTTACCTCAAAATCTCAAAAAATACAAATGACAAAAGAAATAATACGTGTATTAATTAGCCCTATTCCCTCATACATTCCCATAAAAACGGCTTTGTAAAACTTCAAACGTTCACAGACTTGCGCTGACTTGCGTCAAATGAAAGTAGTTTTGCAAAAATCGCCTCATGATCCCTACTTTATACTCCCGTCCATTCAAGGACACGAGCTGGAAAGAGAGGGGGATGACGCTCTCATACAGTCGAGAACTTCGTTACGTTTAAATTTGTGGAATTGAAGCTTCCGAATGGACGACAGCAACCCCCTCTCCTTAGAGCTCGTTACTTTGAAGGGACACTGTGTTTAAAGCGGAGTATATATTTGTTAAAAATGTTTCCAAACACCAATACAAAGTAAAGTGGCTACAACAGCACATTATTTCTCGCATTAAATTAATTTTGTGGAAAAATCCCAGAGTGAAGAAAAAGAGACCCGCGCCATTCTTTCAAGCGTCCCTTCTTCTCTCCGTGGAAAGAAAATTGTATAAAAAATTTGGAGCTGTTTTTGAGTATTTTTTGCTATAAATTGCACTGTAATTACGCGAAAAATACTCGTTTCTTCAAAGCATTGGACATGACTTTTTTAAAAGAGCTGAGATTTTACAACACACTTTGTGTAAGGCAAAAATCCCTATTTCAATTTTGTAGTTTTGAAATGGTATTTCATCTTTCTGGGCTGTCCGGGTGACGCGGCGTCACCGGACAGTCAGATCATGACTCTGGCCGCGGAAGCCTACGATATCATTTAAGTATTTCATCTATTTATGATTTTATTTTATTGCCAAAATAGTGTTATTTTCGGAGTCGAACGCTAACATTCTGAACTCTTTGACTGATTGAATTTTTGTGCAAGAAAGGTATTGTCAAGAAAATGGCAATTTTGGGCTCGATTTAACAATTTTGACTACAATTAAAGATATTAGTGCCTACAGAAAAAATCAAGAAATGGTCATCTAGAATTTTGTGCACAAGTTGTATTAAATAATTTTAATTTTAATTAGAAAGTTATTTAACTCTTATGTAGAGAATAAGAAGATTTATTTTGAACAATTATTAAGTTCAAAAGAACTAGTATTTCACCGTCAAAGAGCCGTATAATAATATAATAGTTGCCTCCACCATTATTAACATATTTAAATTCTAGTTGTTACACTTGGAACCTCCTAACACAATTGGAATTTCGGTAAGTTTGTAGTCACTGAAGTTTCATAAAATGTAAAAAGAACTTATATAAATCTTACTGAGACGTCCGACTGCTCCAGTCTTTTTTTTCGTTATCATCTTCATTATACCTTATGTGCCAAGACGTTCCATTACACGATTTCCAATCTCCTAATTGCCATTCAATATGTCCGTGCTCAAAACAATGAATTTTGTTATTGAGGTTCATTGTCATTTCATTTCAACTTTCATTCAAACTTGGGCAGACTGGTAAACGCAAGAAAGACAAAGGAAAGGAAGAACAGTTGAGGAACATCTCCACTGTAAGCTTGTTGTGACGACATTCAAAGAATTCCAAATATTTCTTTCCCACATCTTTTGACAACACAGAACACAAAGAACTTAAAATAGTTTGTTCGTCATCATCGAGACGTGAGAACAAGTTAGAAAACAAGAAAGACAAGAAAAATAAAATCCTAAATCTTATGTGAAAATATTTATTGTATGATTATGTTCAAACCATCCCACGTTTGGCCTTTGAGAGGAAAGGACACAACCAAGTATTACTTCTTCAACGATTCATTTTTGAAGATCTTACTTGATAAAATTGGAATCTTTTATTTTTAATATTTTACAAATCTGACGAAATATTTACTTTGTTATCAGCCTCAGCGTGAGAAAATTAAAAACTTTTTCAAAAGAAATCAATATATCTCCATAAACTTTCAACAGCATTTATCTAAAACTCTAGTTTCTAAAATTGAAATACTACTTTTCTATATGAAATGTACTACAAACTATAATTACAATAATGGAGGTATAAAATGATGGTGATTTTGGTAGCTTATATATTTTTAATATGAGTACATACCCTGTAAAATGTGTCACGGACTTTGATGAATGAGGTGGCACAAGATTAAACATGATCCCATGAGTGACACACGGTAAATGAGCTTGCAAACAAATCAGTGTGGCTGATGTAGCTCGCAAGGAACAGAACAAAATAGCATTGCACATTCTTTTGAATTAAATTCTGTTTTCAAAAAAGTCCTACAAAACTATAGTAATGTTACAGTTGATGCTACCTGATCAACTAAATTCCTATCACACTCATGAAATTCCGTTTGTAAATTATGATTGTGAGAGAACCATAGCATCTACATATTTGCAATATTTTTATTAGATACGTTAATATGTCAAGATTTTGCGAAAAATTATGTTTTATGAAAGTGTTAGTTTTACCGTGGAAAAATATACAAATGTTCGAGCAATGCGATCTTCAAACCTCTTCACCTCTTTTGACTTATGCTTCATAATGCCATGCTTTGGTTTTTCATTCAATGCATAAAAACTCTACGATCTGGTGTAGTGCAATTCAGTGGTACAAACAACGTTGTCACATAGTGTCATGTTTTTTAGCATATTTATGGACTGATTTCTAAAGAAAATTATATGATATCTAAATCTGAAACAGCTAAGCGTTTAGCACATGAAAAAAAAATTATCATCTGTCATGAAGTATCAGTGATCTCAGCAGTTTATGGACTACGTACATAATGCTAGGAAAAAATTGAGTTATGCAATGTTCCAGTGGGTGGAAAAGTAAAATTTGTGTTGTGAGCAGGCATTACCTGGGCAATAAAAGTCAATTTCGTGCATTCAACATTGTTAGCTTTAGAAGTTCAATGAAATTCGCAGATGATACAAAAAGATCTAGATCCATAGATGTGTGAAGCCTAAAACAAGAGAATAGCAACTACATTTCTAGGACCCCCTGGGCTCCTTTTTTCATTCAACTTTTTTTTAACTTTCTGATAACATATTTTACTAGGAAATAAATAAAACATACTACAAGGAGGATGGGATTTTAGCATAAATGAAACAACTTCAAAAATTAATTTTATTGGATCATTTACAGGTTACCACAAGATTAGATCTTGCCTCTTCGCTAGTGCGAACCTTTTCTGATGTTGCGAATCCTTGAACAAAAGCGAACGGCATGTGGTACAAGGACATTTTGTTTGGTAGTGCAAATGGGGATGGCGCGTTTTAATGTATTAATGAAGTATTTTGGCATAAAATGCGTTGGAAATTACATGTTGGTGACGCACATAGAGGGAACAAAGGCCCTGGCCTCGTCAGGCATTTCTGCAAGTGTAGCGAAGCGTCAAACGCGCCTTAAGTGTTTGGCAGAAAAGCATGTTGGAATAAAATACTTGGAAAATATGCTTCAGACACCCTCAACGACGTTTTATATTAATCGCATTGGCCGAAGCCCGAAGCCCGAAGCCTCATCATGAAATTCCCGCGAAACGAAATACCAACTCTCCTTTAGTGTTTGGAGGTTATAAATGCGGACCCCGTCCGTGTTGTGCTTCGCCGTATTCTCGCAGAAGAGAGCCCATTCTTTCGCGTTCGTTACAATAAGGGGAGAAGAACCCCAAGAGATTTCTCACATTCCATAACAAAACATTGTTATTAGGAAGTTTCTGCACGGCATATCGTAAAACGATATGATGCATCCAAGAACGACGTACGGAGTGTGAAGAAACTTTTTTCACGTTTTTTTTTTCAAATGGAAGAAGTTCCGAACTGTTACGGCAGAGTGTCCTGCTTATGTGAAATTCCCATAATTCCACAACCTCCTGATATGTATTGTGTGCGACTACAAGTGTCCTGCCCTCCAATACGATGTTGCACCATGGACACAATGTTGCAAACTCTGCCTCCACAGTTGGGAACAACAGTTATTTATCCACCACGGGCGTCCTAAGAGTTCTAATGATCGAGTGACGACAAAAGCCCGAGGGCCTTGGCCTGGGGGCTTTTTGTCGTCCGAGATCATTAGAGATAGTAAACGCTTGTGGTACATACACCATTGTATTTATTACTTATTTTTTTATTCAACTTTACTTATTTACTGATTAACTAGATGTTAACTTGTCTCCGGTTGTATTTTCATAAATCTTGGTTTTCAATCCCATAATTC